>CAEMYA010000179.1:10357016-10374860 GCA_903131615.1 Diplodus sargus | reverse complement strand
AATCATAAGGTAAGTGATTTACAGCTTTAAAAAGCATCATCTTATACCCCCCCCCCAATACTAAAATAGGATAAAAACAGCTGTTTCAAGTTGTGCTGGTCTCTCAGAATGCAACTCTCCATTGCCGTGGGAAAAACTATTTTTTCTTTCAGTTCTTGACAGCCTTACGCCTCATGATTAATATTAAGATAAAAATTACTAAGGGCACAGTCCATTTACCTGAACTCCAATATAATGATTAGATGATACGATCATTTTCTCCCCTCACCTCTTTTGTTCGGGTTGTTCCTGCTTGTTCGCCCATCCCGTACCGTCTTTAGGCACAATAATCACGTTGGGATCGTTTCCTTTGTTTTCGGACTTCAAGCTCGGCAGGTGAGCAGGTGGGGGCATGCGCCGGGCTGTGGCCACTTTGCCAAGACTCTGTAAGCCATGTCGCGGAACTACTGGGAGTGAAAAAACAGGTAGATAAAAAAAAAAGGGGGTGTGAACAGGGTAACAGTGATGTAAATAGTGATTAAGTAATAAGAAACGCATAAAATAATCAAACTTACCTGCGTTTTTCTGAGTTTCTATTGATTTTCCCTTGTACTTGTCAAATAGGCTGAGTGAGGAATACTTGCTTTTCCCATCCTTGGACTTGGTTATTTGCCCCAAACGATCGGACATTGCGATGTAATGTCATCGAGTATGGAAATTTTTCTTTGCGCCTCTTCCCAGTGCCTTCTGATTCTACAAAGAGAAGAAGACATTTTAACCTTGTGTACAGACCTCACTGAAGGAAAATGATTTACCCTAGGAGTTAGGGGATGTTCTGCTACCTCGTGAGGGTGGGTATTATCTAGGACTTATTTATCTAGATTTTTTGCTAAATATATTCTGGGTTCTCATCATATCGCTCATGTTTGAAAAGAAACCAAAGACGCCATATTTTCCTTTAAAAATTAAACCTATTTTCAGAGGACGTAAAAAGGCAAACTGTAAAGTATTGTCTGTGTCTTCTGGCAATGGAAAAAAGAGCACTACAAATGTAATGTAAAAAAATATATATCAATACATTGTCAAATCAATTAACTGACAGATGCATCAGTTTCATTGTGTGAGCAACAAAATACTGCATAAGAACATTTAGCTGTTTTGATGTCATTGACCTAAAACCCTTACATCATGCACACTGCACAAATATATCATTTACATTGATAAACACAAAAATCCACACGTAAACAGATTTCGTTTGTACTGAAAAGGTGATGATGTAGCCGTTCGATCCTTTGGGGTCTGTACCAATCAAACATGTTTTCTTACACCTGGAGAACCAGATTTGTCGACCAGGACATATCTACAGCACCACAGCATTTCATTACAATGCCGTTTAGTCGCATACTTAACTTATTACCTGATAACAATTGCAGCCTCTGTGATTTTATATATTGCATGTGACCCTATCAAGATGAGGAAAATATTTTGGTTAATTAAGCGGCCCTTGTGTATATGTATAAGATATATAGCGTACTTATTTTGCACACCTCATTTTTCAATTACTCGTGCCTATCAAATAAAACATCTCAAAGGAAAATGTTGACAACAGTACTAGTTCTTTGAATTACTCTAAGAGAAGCCAGGACATTGTTTCTGATTTTTGTCAAACATCAACTCCAAGGTGCAGCACAAAGAAAAAACCTCTCTTGCCTCCGCTGTAATGATATGGTGACATTACTTTAAAGAGACAACAGCTCATAATCAGGGCTCATGAAATGGAAAATATTGTGTGACTGATCACAACTATGCAATTTTATTTATTCATGTTTATTTGGTTGAATAATTTGTTCTGATAAATTAGAAACCGAGGGACTAGCTATTTCCTCACGCAGGTGCAGACTGTACATGCATGCTGGAGGTCAGATGGCTGCTTTGTATAGTTTTTGCAATGTGTTCATGTGCAACATTTAACAAAAGATGTGAGCCAATGTGAGTTGACGCATCAGTCGCCCTTTGTCGGTGCTAGTTCTTCCGTATGTCAGGGCCCTGGCCACACAGGGATCATAAGCATTCCCAGTATGAGCTCAGCAACACCACAGTTGTACAGAAAACCACTTGGGCTCCCAGGACGGCTCTGATGAAGTGCCATAAACATACCGAAAAAGCCCTTTTGTGTTCAGGTTAATAGTTAATTAGTAATTAACGTGATAAAATTCAGATACTGTCATTGCACCCTAACTGCACATTTGATATTGTATGAAAAAATACGAGTCGCTCTGTGTTAGCACCAGTTGTGAAACTTCAGTTTATGTCTATTCCCAATCCTGACCTGAGGACAGGAAGACCTTTCAGAGTCACAGTTCCTCATGTAGGGTTTCTGTTATTTTTTCTTTTTTCAACAACATACCTTACAAAACAACATTACGTTGCTGTGAGCAGCTGTGGTTAAAACCAATGCAGCAGACTTGCTGCCAGACATAAATCAAAGATCCAGTGCATGAGATATCTCTGAATAAACTGAAATATGGTTTCTGGTATTACTGCTTCTGAGTTTTTTTTATATTTACTGTTCTGGGGTTTGAACACCACAAAATAAATGCTGCATCTCATCACTCATCAGAGCATCTCAAAACCTTGACTACGTCAGTACGGCTCGATGCCACCAAGGGTAAGGGTTGAGATGGCTTTACACGATTTTGGCTGGCCATTTTAAATGTCTGATCACTTGATGTGCTTGACATTTAATTCAAATCAAAATGAAGTACAGCAGGACCACGTTCTTGTTGGCAGGAAATAAGCACCATGATGTTAGAATGCCAAGAATCCCTTCTCTTTCCTGGTTGAAAACTCAATTTCCCTCCATTCTTCCTTTATTGCTGAGCCACTTTGTACAACTGATGCTGCATTTGTGGTTTCACTTCTGGTGTGTTCTCAAAGCACCAGAATAACCTTGTATATGCTGCTTATCTATAGTTCACATATGACAAAATCAAAGCCTGAATAACACGTAATTGTTAGCATCAACGCTCCTGGTTAAATGTTGATTTGCATTAAATAGTGATTTTCTAGGCTCCTGACAACTCAAAGCGCTTTAAGACACTTGTCACAGTCACCCATTCAATCACACAATGATAAAAAGAGGCTGACTTGCTGTCCTGCTCATTGGGAGCGATACAGCGCTTTGTTTAGGACGCTCAGCCAATCACACACTGATGGAACAGGAATGGGGAGCAATTTGGGGTTCAGTATCTTGTACAAGGATCCTTCAGGGTGCAACCAGGAGACCCAGGGATCGAACCATCAAGCGATTAACAGACGACGTGCTCTACTTCCTAAGTCACAGCCGCCTCAAACAGGAACAGGGCAATATACACAATGTACGTGATAAAATTACACTGCAACTTCTAAGTACACTAACAACAGGAATACACAAAAACTTAGATAAAACAGTATGCAAGTATTTCAAATTGTAAGAAATACATTAATATATTTCTTATATTGATCTACTCCTAACTCTGCCACAAGCATAAGCTACAATAACACAAGATCTGCCAATCTGCAATCTGATTTTTTTTCTTTAAATCCTAAAAGAAATGAATTCACCGAGGACACTGCAGAAATATGGAGTACACACCCAAGCATGTGTTTCTAGTTTGATGTTCTTTTGAAACATAGCAGAACATGTTCTTTAAATTGAACGTTTTCGTGACGGCTGTACCAAAACAAGAGATGTTGAGTGATGTGGTGTGATTATTGAAGAGACGGGGAATTAATAATACAGGCTACATATGATCTTTTCTTTATCTCTGAAACAGCGTTTGATACGAACCCCCACCTCTGATGTTTTAAATATTTTATACACAATCCTACGCATATGAATATCGTCGTTTGAGCTGAATAGCAGACAACCCCATAACGCATCGGAGGCCGCTCGATTAAAGCTCCGCATAGGCGTTTTTACCGGGACTTCTTCAGAAAAAAAACAAAAACATCTGTCCATCACGGTCGATTTAGACACGTTTTAAAATTACTATCATATCAGGGCATTTCTTGCTACTTTCATTTCAGAAAAGATACGGCATTTCTACAAAGAACACCGTGTTACAAATTTAACGTTAGTTAGCGCAAAGTCAGACATTAAGGCTAGCGCCATGACAGCTATCGTTCTCCGTTTCTTGACTCTTGTTTACATTTTAAACGTTATTTCCGCCAGACAACCAAAAGAAAATCCCACACGCAGTGTAAATGTATATATTGGATGTAACTACAGCATTTCGTATAACCGCAAATTAACGTTCGACCGCTCTAATGTTACTTGTAGGTGTCGTTATGCTAACTTACCTCTTTGAAAGCTAATGCTAATTCCAGGACATGAAACTGACACCAGGCAGCTCGCTGCACGGAAACAAAAACACAATTTGACCAGACTAGTGAAACAAAACCAAAAAAAGCGGTACTGGTCGAGTTACCGTTTTAGGGAGACTACTTATCATTATCTTAAATTGTAAAGCAACAACACTCACGCCAAGAAGAGAGCCCTAGTTGTACTGCTAACCATCACTAGCAAAATATGGTAGCTTGTGGCTAAAGAAAAAAAATACCTAGGCTATGTAAACATCAAGTGCTAGCGACCAAGGTCCTGTGATGTTCGAGATGTATATCATTATTGTTACTGCACCTCAAGACCGCGGAGATACGTGCTGAATATATATTTTGTGTTTGTTCAAGCTACCACACAGGAATAACAAAATACAACCAACAGCTCTGACTTAGCATCAGCTAGCTTCGACAGAAAACTAGCATAACGGCAATCCCGTTTAACTTCAAGCCTTGTGTTTCAAAAACAACCTTGACAGGCCGGGGCTTCTCACTGTTGTGGTGCTTTAGACAATTTGACACCCCGTTTGCTAGAAATGTATGTAAAACACTCAGACCCTTGCTAACATTTTTCAACCTTTCTCGGCTTTCGGAACGGTCAGACGACAGGGATGGGAATGTAGGACAAGGCGATTAAAAATGGCTGCTGCACAGAACAAAGCAACAATAAAACTAGGCAGCGGCGAAGACAAGCAAATCTGGAGGTTTGACACAACCATCCGCGTCCATAACTCACCGATTCAACGACTTAGTGTACCTTCTGGTCAGTGACAGTGATATATTTCCACAAAATGTTGTCTAATCAAAGGATGGATGGCGATTGTAAAGCCCAATCTTCATAGGTTGAACCGATCGCAGTGTTTTTGCTGGGGTCCTACCCGGCCTGGAAATGAACGGGGCTGTGTGGAGGCTGGGTCGGCTCGCCTCAGCGTCATACGTCACCGGGCGACGTTGGCAGGGAAACGTATGGCGCGCCCCCTGCCGGTTGGTTTGAGCACTTACACAAACACTTTAATCATTTAAAACTATATTAATTTGTTTTTTATGAATAGAAGATTGCAGAAACTGTAATAAAGCACAGAAGGAGACGGGCATTGAAATAATAGAATAATGTTAGATCAAATAAGGAGCACCCAGTGATCAGCTGATGAGTTAGACTAAATGAAAGTATTGGCATAAATACAATTTAGAAAGAAAACTCCAAAACTTGACATTCTAAGAGTTTTGGACTGCATGCATTGCTTATTCTTTGATTTACCCAATGCTAACACTTTCACATCACACACACATTGTGTAAAACATGATTAAAACGAGGAATCATATTCAGAGACGAATCTGCGATTCCATGTCCATCCACCTATTCATTTTTTAGATTAGTTTAGATAAATTTAGATAGACTTTATTTATCCCACAACGGGAACATTCACTTGTCACAACAGTTCGGGATGCAACAAGTACAGGAAAAAGAGTTAAAGTCTTCCGTGTTTGGACAGTGGCCACATTTTCAATCCTTTTAAAAACATTCATTTTGTTTTCCATTCAAAGTTAATTTCTGTACAAGAAAGATCAAGTTTAAAAATGTAAGTGTCCATGTATATGAATCCTAAAGACTACATTTTACCAGCAGTTTGCAAACTGTTGTTTTGGTTGTTTTTTTTATCAAGTTATAAGCACAATCTTTTCCTAACCCTAACCAAAGTCAATCCTATAGATAAAATTTCATGCCCGTTTCAGAAAGTGAAAATATAATTTCCTAACCTGGACCAAAGTGTTTTTTTGTTGCCTTAACCTAACCACAAACCAGATATGGTATGGTTGCCATCCACTGTAACCACCTCCCTGCAACTCCAGTGCAGGTCATAAATGTATGTGTTTTATTCGGCGAAAGAAATGTTCACTTGGCAAGAGAGATAATCCTGCTGAGAGTCATGAAAACAGTTCAAACTTGGCGTCCATGTACATGAATCCTGTGTAGATTATGTTTCGTGACAAACTGCCTTGATACTAGGTTGATTGTTTCATATATGACAAAATAATTATTGAGTTTTAATGATTTATTCATTTCATACATTATATTTGATTAAACAGCAGTCTCTGGCGCCAGAATAACAAAACCATATTTTAAAAAGTATTCAAAGTTTTTAATGTACGCTCAATCATAACCTGCAAACTACAGCATATGTTACGTGATGGATACTTTCCATCTCCTGATACCACAGAGCTCAACAGTGAACGTCAGTGAGTATGTTTACACTCACATTCGTAACCTGGTTTTGAGTCATATCCTGGCTTTAATCCCATTCTGGGTATGACTGATTCTGCTACTGGCATGATTGATCTCTTACTGAAAATATGTCTCCTATTCAATTGAAAAATAGCCACAAACGAGTACTCAATTAATCTGCTCCGTACTTATCATGCAAACATCTGTGGAATTACTTAGACAATATATGGCAGGGTATTTATTCCTATCACATGAAATAAATAATGTAATCCCACTCCTTTGTTCTCAGAAAATGATTTTATTGCACTGGAAAAAGAAAAAGGAAAAAAAAAACGGTTCTTTTTTTCTATATTTGACAGTCATCTACGTGTTTACCGATTAACTCTTGTTTTTTTATTTCTAAAGAAAAATCAAAAAAAAAAAAAAAGTTTTTTTATCTCTCTTATCTCTTTAACGGCTCATGTCTGCTTCAGGACATGTAGATGACAACAGGACACAATTATTTACAAAAAAATTAAAGGGATGAAATTAGGTGCCTGAAACAGAGATGCAGAACATTCAAACGTAAGACAATAATTACAATATCCAACTATTTAAGGTTACCCCAACGATTTAGTCTTTCTGCATTCTGCATTTTTTTCAAATTAATCGGCTGCTTTTCACGAGGTTGTATAATAAGATTTTTGCTCTGGTTTCTTTTTCCAGATGCAACTAAACTAATGGAAGGCAACATTTACCAAAATCAATACTTTCCAGTCAGATAAGACTGGTTCCTGGGTGATTCCTCTAGAGGGAGCCCTTGTCTTTCCCTTCTTCAACCATTCACATCGAAACACTGCAATGTATTCTCCCGTTGACTCACCAGCTGGTATACGCTTCTTTAAAATTACATAAAAAGTATGTAAACTTGGTGCTGCTTGCAAATATATATATATATTAGATGTTTTTTTTCAAAATCACATTTATGTTGCAAAGAAAACAAAAAAGAATGGTAGTATTTTATGTTTTTACCCCAGTGAATAATCATTTCTAAATATACTAAAATGCAAATGTCGCTGACATTGTAACTCCCTCAGAGCGAATACCTGCAGCCTGCACAGAGGTCAGCGGTGGCGCCTGGAAAGGTTGTGGTGTCTATCTATTGTATATGTAGCTCAGAGCACGGAGCATAAAGACACAACAGCAGGCCGTGTGGTGTCTGTTGAGTCAGTGCATGTGGACTCCTGCAGAATCAGGCCTGCGAGCACTATCAGCACTTACTCACGGGGGTATTTTGGGTACACGCTGCACAGGGCTGGGGTGGGCCTGGAATGTGGCGCAAATTCAAGCAGACCACTGGGACAAACTGCAGTTTGGCGATGCTGCTCATGTTTTCATGCCACGTTCATCCAACCTTTATTCAACCTTGAGAAACTTTGCATAACACGGCGTCAAGTCAGGCTGCAGATTCATTAATATCGCTTCCTCTTTTGGAAAATGATCCTCTGTCTCTTTGTGTGCATACGGATTGATATTGACTGCGTTCATGTGGAAAAGTCTACCATGGCGGTGGCGTCGATAAACATGAACAATCGTACTCCGGGAACCAAGAACGGCCACAGAAAATCTAATTTCATTTTTCAAGCTGAATTAGTCAAATGTTATGATTATATCTTGCTGTGTACTGTGCGGAAATTTAGAATGACTAACCAACCAGTCAACTGATGAGATTTAGTGTTGGTGCCAGTGGTTGCAGCAGTGGTACTTATTCTACGAAATTAACTCCTTCTCCACATTTTCTCAGACTTTGAGCCTATGAACAGTTATTGTATTTGTGTCTGTCTTGTCTGCACTCTTCAGTTTCCGTCTCTGCTGCTCCACACATCAAATGTTTCTGTGTTTTTTTTAAATTTAGGAGATATTTGGTCCAAATGCAAACTTTTACGAAAACCTACCAATGCACACTCAATACCAGGTAACACACAGGAATGTAAACTCTCAGACTCTTTGTGCCAGACACTATCTTTTTTTTAAAAAGCAGTTTCGGTTCCTGCTGTTTAAACTGTGTCACAGCACACACCACTGCATATCCTGTCAGATACTGTGACAGGAAGCCAGAGCCCGTGAAGACTCGCTGCTTTAATGACAGTCACAATCATTGATGCATCAATACATGAATGTTTGCTCTCTCATACAAGTAAGTAATGTGGTCTGAAATGATACTAATGCAGCTACATGTGACCCTAACAATACTGAAATCTGTTGATGACAAACCAACAGAGAGTTGTGTGGAGTACAACCCTGCTCTGCATACAGGCAGTTAATAAGTACTGTACTTAAGTACCTTTTTAAGGTAACTGTACTCTACTTGAGTTTTTCCTTTTTCTGCTTCCTTACACTTCCACTCCACTACTATCGTACTCCATCACTTTTTAATTACTGGTTAGTTTGCAGATTACATGCAAAAGTAGTGTAATCTGCAAAGTTTGTCAATGACATGCAAAAGTATACTGTATACAGTATATTCAAACATATCTGTAAATACATGTGTCACAGTAACTACATTTAATATCAGATACTATGAGACTTTCACTCAAGTACGACTTTTTTTTTTTACAATACTGGCTGCAATAAACATTTCGTTTTCATTTTGATGTCAGGATAAGAAATATATTAACATAAGAAGGATACCTTCATATAATCTTATTTAAACATATAGAATGAGTTTTGAAAAGTAATGAAGACAGTCATTGAGAAGTGAGAGAAAACCAGTGAATTCTGTTTCGAGCCTTTAACGTCTCACCATAAATGACTCTTTTGCTAAAACGTTACGCTGCCAGAAATAGTATATGACCATTTCACAGCTGTCTCATCGTCTTCACTTTAAGTTTCAACAAACCACACTTATTTATTCTTAAGCTGACCAAGTTGCGCCCCATGTGATGGTTGGAGCAATTGGAGCAATTTGTTTTGCTTCATAAACAGAGAGTCAAGCTTCCTCTCAGGGTCAGCTGCTACATGATTCATCGAATCACGTCCGACGGTATTTTTGGACAACGCATTCTGGTCGGCAACACACCCAGATTTCATTCTAAAATATTTGCAAATCTTTGTTTTGCAGGTGATCCGATTCACATTCGCGCCTTCGTTGACCAGCAACCATTATTTATTCTAAAAATCGATATAAAAACAAACACTTTTTGACTATAATTGGCAAGAAAAAGACAAAGGCGTCCAATATTTACTGACAGCCCACCTCGTTTTATTCATGAGATGGAGAAACAAAGTAAAAACATGGTATACAGATCCCTGTACAGAACAAAGCAAACCAATGTACACAAAACTGTATTTACACACCAAACAAAAAAACAAACAAAAAAACAGCAGTTTTCATTTAAAGGTCCATAAAAAACACATTCAGAAAAGAAAGGTGTAATTGGTTAAAAATTGGTATTTCAAACAGATATTTTCTATTTTGTATGCCAACATTCCCACACACACACAACACACACACACACACACACACACACGCTTCAGTTGTTTTGTAGGGCATTGAATCAAAATCACTGGCAAACCGTAAACATCTGTTAATGTGCAGAGTGCAGCAGCCTGAAAATAAAAGAGCCGATGAGAACTATCTGCCATAAAAACAAAAGATTCAAACTCATTACAGCAAAAATGGCACGCTGAAGGAAATTATATTTGACCCCCTTACGAGAAATATTAAATTCAGAGACGTCAAAGTAAGTTCGTATTTGTTTAATACAGAGTGGAAAGAAAAGGATCCCATCAGAAAATATACAAACATTATTAGTCACGCCAATCACTTTTATATATTTTAGTGTAACATCCAACATTACAGCCTGACACCAAACCCTATTCAGTGCTCAACCCCAAACCAAAAACCAAATATTTTTAAAGGAAATGAGAAAAGAGGAAGAGGTGACAGAGAAGAAGGAAGTGAAAGGAGAGAAAGAGGCACACAAAGTGGAGCAAGAATCTGTCATGTAGAAAGCAATGTAAGTAGAGTGTAGTGTTTTAAAAATGAAAAACCTTAATCCTACGTGTACATTTTTCACCAAATCATCGTCAGTGTGCAGTTGTCTTGAAATGATTCGAGTCGAGAAGCAGTGGAGGTGTGTGTGTGTTAGTAGATTTGACTTACTAGCATTATGATGGTCTTGTAATGTCTTGTGACCTGCCTGTTTTGGGCGTTACATGCAAGCCAACACCTGATTCCAAATGTTAATGCTTCCGCGTTCGAACCCTGCGATAAGAACTTTCAGAAATACCTTCACAAGGCCCTGAAGCTGCGAGGTTAGTGTATCAAATAAGCCTGAACGGAGTCTTCTATCAAAAGCTCAGAAAAAGGGGCTCCAGCTGAGCGTGCTAATGGAAATAAGAGTCTGACACGTGCTCGACGAGAGCCACACCGACTCCATCAAGCTGAAGTGGAGCAGGCCCAGCGCGAAGCCACACACCATGTCAGTCAGGTGGTGTCTCCCCAGCAGCACCCGGGACATGCCCACCAGGAACGCCCACAGCACCAGCAGGATGCGGAGCGGCACAGCCAGGACCAGGTGGGACAGCAGGAACTTGGAGACCATAGCGGCGCGGCTGGCGTGAGCTGCGGGGAAGGAGTAGATGTCCATGGCGACGCAGTCCAGGAAGCCCGGCGTCATCTCCCAGGGTCCCCTGCGCTTCACCAGTCTCTGGACTCCAGCCACAGTCATGACGTCAAGGAGGAGGGCTGTGGTGGAAAAAGACAAGGTCCTTTATTTAAAACCGGTACCAATACAAATTGAAGGTAACAGAAGTGTTATTAGCAAAGTGGACTTAAAGTGTTTAAGTCAAAAATGTTATTTTAAAGAGTGAAAAATAAAACAAAATTAAATCTAGTTAAATGTGACATCACTAAGCTGAAACAACAGATATCAGATAAATGTAGTGGTGTTAAAGAATACAAATATAGCTAGAAGAACCTCAAAATTGTGCCTACATTTCCACCATTGGACAGTGCATTGTTACACACTGTAATTATTTTTAGGAGCTTGTTGGTATAGTCACGCCCCAGACCACATTTTAAAGTGTGAGGCTTTAGGGTAATGTCTGTTTGTGACCCCTGGTGGACGTTCCACCAAAGAGTGATTGTTCCTCCATAGATTGTGTCATCTGAAGGATTTTTAGAGGCTCAAAGAGGGGGAAGTGTTCACTATTTCATTAGGAAAAAAGCAAATAATAGGGAAAAAAAGAAAGCTCATGGCAAACAGGAAATGGGCAAATGGGTGCCAACATCTTTACAGAGACCTGACTCCACCACAGCATCCCAAATCAAGCTGTTTTGAGCCGACAGCGGGACGAGGAGAGGTGGACTCTGTGTTCGCGTCGTCGACGCTTGGTGCTCACGCGCAGTCAGAGTGGATGGATGTTGAAAGAATGCACTAAAAAACCAGTAAATCTCCTTGAACTCTGAAGGAACTTAATTTTTGAGCAACATAATTAGAATCTTTATAATCTGTTCAATCATGTCGTGCCTCTTATCTATATTCATATCCACCCTTTGGTCCTGACCCCTAATTTGTGAACGTTCCTTAATGACAGCGTTCCTATTAAAAACAAACTGTCTCGGTGGAAGTGTGGTTTTATCCCTTAGTCTTCAAATAAAGCAGACAACGACGTGAGCGCGCATGTAAACAGACACCCAAGTGACCAAGAATAACCAATAAGGCATACAATACCGGTAACATTTGCTTTGAGTCCAAATACCAGACATTGACAGATGCCTGTTTTAGCTCCATAGCCCTCCCAAAAATATCCCCTCCATTGCCATCTTTAACTTCTGTTCAAGTCTGCCATCTTCACACACACACAGTCGGGCTAAGTAACTGTCAGTTTTTCTGACATATTGGTTACACTGCCCTACTTCTCATTCCAGTCGCCCACTCCCTGTCCCTAATGGGGGCCATTATTTTAATACCAGCTCCTTAAAGGCAGGGTAGTGAGGTGGGGTTACATTCATGTTTACCAAAAAAAAAGTATAAGTGCTGAAGGAAGCTATGAAGAACGAAAAGAGAAGAAGACAGGAGGTGAATGAAACGAGAGAAATGTGAGTGAGGACATGAGGTGGTTTCCCTTCTGGCAGTCACAGACGTACTGAGGGGAGGAAGAAGGTGAGCCAAGAGATGATGTATCAGATTATCAGCTGTAAGGACGGGCGTGTTTGTTGTGTCCATCCGCTGACTAACGTTACAGTGACAATCATCAAGACACCAGCTCTTCAGGAATGCTGTTGATAATTACGCAAAATTATGCTTTTATTTGTTAGAATTTCATCAACTTCCTCCTATAGGATGTTGTACGGGCCGAATGTGTGACTGCGTCTTTCTTCCCAGTCAGGATCTTTGTTCTGCGGTGCTCTTGCTGCGGACCATTTCACAGCATGCTTGGCTGTGAAATGCTGTCAGGACTGACAGCGCAACCGCAGTGGGCACAGTGTCATAACATGTTTGAAGTCAGCCCCCCCCCCAGTCTGCCGACAGACAGTTATTGATCATGCGAAAACTGTTTTTGAGAGGCCGAACGCTCTCCATCAGTGAGTCAGATTCTGGGTGCTGCTGCGCACAGATTTGCCGTTCAAGGAGAAACTGCTATAACCAGAGTGGAAACTCCAAACCCTGAGATTTGGAACAGGTGTGCGATAATTGGTCCGGCTGGTTGCAGATCAACTTGCATTGTGAGGAAATCCCACAATGCCCATTGTATAAACACCTGAACAACATTGTGTACCGTGCTTCTCCTTAACTTCTTCTTTCCAGTGTCAACAAGAGAGAATACTGTCGACTGTGTATAACACATCCAGCAGACACCGAGCATGTGTGTGTAATCACTCTCCTTTTTAGCTTTGTTTTGGTCCCTACCAACTCCTGAGAAAAAATATGTGTCTTTAGCGGCAAAACAGGAGCATAATCAGGAATCTGTCTTCTTGTATTTCTCCTAAACTGATGACTGGGAGTCTCCCTGGTCAGAGGTGTGACCCAAAGCAACTGTTTGGACTTTCCATTCCTTAATAAAACACTTTAAAACTTGCAAAAGTGTTTGCAAACCAACACAAGAACAGAAAAAATTAAACTGTGGATGATTGTTACCAACAGATGTGTCTCCGGCTATGTTGCAAGAGGCAGATAAAAGCCACTGTGGCATCATACTGGCGGACATTTTTCTTGATTTGAGAGAGAGAGAGGGGGGTCTGGATTGTGGATTTGAAGTGAATTTGCAATATAGGCTATTTTTGAGGACTGGAGAATGGACACCCTGTTGTGCTCTGATTGGCAGGTATATTTCTCTTTTAAAATATCTTTTGAAGATAAGAGAAATAAGGGACAGCTTGTAGTAAGAGTAGTAACATGAGCCATGCAGCTGAAATAAAAGTTGATTGATTGATAGCTGCTTCAGTGATTGTGGTACTGCGGCATTCTTTGGCAAACAAAAGCCCCTTGAAATGTAATGCCAAATACTGAGCTATCAGCTTCAGTGACTGATATATTGCAGTGCAACTAGTGCACTTCTGTAATGAAGAACATTATTTTGGACTCATTTTTAGAAAGAAGTGACTTCATAACTACAGACATGTGGCCACTGGTGTTAAATACATTAAAAGCATATATCAAAAATCAACTCATTCATCAAAATTAAAGATATATAAAGTTGACACTCAAATGTGATCTTTTGGATGTTTGTTTTTTTCCCAAGTTGTAATGCTGTTCTGGTATTTCACTCTCAACCAAGAACACAATGGAACTGAATCCTCAATATAAAACATGGTCTTATAATGTAGGTAAAGTTTTCTGTTAGGGCCTCGCTCATGCATAACTCAATTAGTGCAAACAGCACTTTGTCATTTCAGCTTGTTTCTTTCCTATTTGAACAAATGTTTAAATGAGTCTGCATGACATGAGGTGAACATGGATTCTTTGAGAAATGGAGTCACTGGGTCAATGGAGCAACTACAGTACACAGAAGAAGAAAACCAGAAAACGCCGAAGCGGAACTTCACTGAAGTCGATAAGGATGGGAACATCCTCCGCGCCCGTCAAGGTCTGCTCAGTATTTCAGACAGCCCCCAGTCAGTGTGCGATAAAAATGTTTTCAAAACACTTTACGGGAAATATTCCTGCACTGCACCGTTCGTACGCTCACGACAGTGTTCTGAATTAAACCACTCCTGACAGCCCGGTCCTGGCTGATTACTTTCCTGTCAGGTGAAACAAAACAAAACAGAATTTCAGCGAGCATTAAATATTAATACCTCGCCCACCGTTCAGAGTGTTTTGTAGATTTCCTCCTAACAGACCTTAAACTGACTAGAAATGATCCCGGACCGGCAAATAATGAACAAGCTGAACAATGTCCCCAGCACAATACAACAGTGTCCCAAATCCAGAGATTTACTGGCCTCCAATCAGAGCTCAGCGTAGCTCCAGCCAGGAGATTTGTACTTTCTACCGGTCAATAATCTGTGTTTGGGTCCAGACTGCACATGTGCATTTTGCCTGCACGCACACGCACACACACACACACACACACACACACACACACACACACACCATGAAAAATTGATCTCTTGTAGTCTGCTCTTTGTTGTATAAACATGTTGAAATAAAATATATGACAATACTGCTAAAAAAGACAAATGAACAGTACAGAACTGACAACACAAAAACATAAATAAAACAATATAATTAGGGGATCTTCATGGTATAAATGTTTAAGAATGCATGAGCAGGCTTTATTAGATTGTACTGTATTGTTATATTAAACACTGGTAAGGTGTAACTCCTCTCTGACATAATAGCGACAGCAACTGAAGATAAGCTCAAGATGATGATTAAGATTCATAAAGGAATCTTCGATATGGCTGTTATCATCATTATATTATTATGTTCTACATTGGTTATTTGAAAAGTTCCTGCCATTGATGCAGCATCTGTTGGACATGAAGTGTATCTAAACTTTATAAAACGTTTACCACACTTGCATGTCACTTACTTTCATATCAGGTAGTGGAGGGGATGGTGGTGGGGGGGTGAGTGAGAAAGCCGCCAAGCCAGTGACCACCGTTCAAAACTGTGTTTCAACATTTGTAAGTGTGAAACTTGTGGACATTTTTAAAGAGAGCTCAGGAAAATTTCCATTGGTGAAGTCTGAATTTTCTGCCTTTTTCCCTGTTGCTGAGGGTCAATCAACACAATGTATAATGTGTCACTCAAAACAGTGTAAAACAAGGGCCGAGCTGCGTATTAAAGTGTCTGGTACCATCTTATAAGTAATCTTATGAAGTATTTATAAGTTTAAGCTACTGGCAACGGCGGAGGAAGTATTTAGATCCTTTAATTACTAAAGTAATTATACAGTACTATAAATACTCTGCTACAAGTTAAAGAAGTGTTACTTATACACAAGTTCATCCCTGGTCATTAATGGCCTGCTTCTCCTGCCTCCTGGTGCATTCTGGGTATGACTGAACAGCTGGTCGGTTGAGTGTGGTGCGGCATTTACCCAGCAGCAGGTTGACCAGGACCTCTTGCCCGGCCAGCGTGTTACTCCTCGTGAGGCACACAATGGTGCCAATGATCCACGTGATGCCGTGGCCCGTGAGCGCCAGCAGGGCCACCATGGAGCGGCAGCCTCCCCAGGGGGACGACGTGTAGGCGCACACGCCCATGCGCTTGGACAGACAGATGTCAATGGCGAGGAGGGAGTTTATGGCTATCCCCTTGAACGAAGGGTTCAGCAGCATGCAGTCCTCCTCTGGCATCTTGCCGGGCTCCCTCTTGTCCTTGCTGCCGCTGTCGGCCGGTTCCTCGCTCGGCTGGCTCGTTTGGTGCTTGACTTGACCCGGTCTCCTTGCGCTGCCCCGGCTCTCCGAGGGGCCGCCGCCGCCGCCGCCGCCGGCGCTGCCTCCTCCTCCTCCGCCGCCGTTGCTTCGGACGGGCTGATGGTTCAGGGACATGAACTCGGGTCTGCTCAGGACGCTGTTCCTCTCCCGCGCCCTGGATCTCACATTGTAACTAGAGGGCATGTTTTGGATAGGGCCGAGTCCTTTGTGGGTGCGACAGCCGATTGCCAATCTCCGGAAGATAATTCAAGTGGTGCGAGTCCACCACGACGGTGAAATGTCCCAGGATAAACCCCCTCCTGCAGCCGTCCTCCCCCTCCTGTGGCCTTAATAGATATATTTAGACCCACTGGAATGTGCGCTGGCCATGCTGTTTATACCTCGACACATGCACGCTGGGAGAGTGTATTGAATGGCATCTGCCTCGGCCAATCCAGTGAAACAAGATCTGCATGTAGGAGATACAATAACAACATGAGCGTCTCGTTATACGCCGCAAACACACAGCGAACAGGTGATGTGCTGAGAGAGAAAAAAACACACAGGCTCAGAGTGGAGAAACGCAAGATGCGGTGTTGTCGTCTTACCAGGCGAAGGACGGGCGAGAAGCATCGCTCTAAATCTGCCCTGCAGCCTCCATCACACCTCTGATTTGGAGCTGTGAACAGCGAAAACAGTCAGTCAGTCTCATCAACAAAGGGTGAGGACGAGAAGGCAGCAGCAGCAGCAGCCAGTGCAGCATTCGGTGCTTCTTCCGGATGCGACGTAGTTTACGCACAGTGTCGATTCAACATCTGCGCTGCGCTGCGGAGCGGAGTTCTCCAAGGTGCTTAAACAGACAGCGCGCATGGTGTCAGGCTGTCAGCTGCACAGAGACACAGGCAGGGTGGGTTTAAAGTGCTGCTGAATGAAAATAAATTATGATAAAAGGAAGCGAGAAAGCAGGTGAATAAAATGAATATCACTTGGTTGTTTAGTGGGTTAGAACACAATAGACTGATCACCACAAAGACATTTGACTTAACTCTCACTTTCATGTCACCACAGAACAACATCTGATTCATAGATAGTTTACCCTGAAAGCCCTTTATAAAATGAATGAAAATAAACTTTATGTCAGGAATGTTGATGTTATGTCACATTTTTGAAGCTATATATTAGCTATTAATATTAAACCACGTTTTAGTAATGTGTGTTTGACAGGGATATCTCTGTTAAAAAAAATCAACATGACAATAGCCAATAAAAAACAGTTACAAGACAATAATCACTAAACAACAACGTCTTCAACAACAACAGTACTACAACAATAACAACCAGAGTTAATTCTCTATGTAATAACTTATAACTCAATATTATCTTTGTTAAAGTGTCATTAATTCATCTCCAG
>CAEMYA010000179.1:10333151-10356923 GCA_903131615.1 Diplodus sargus | reverse complement strand
AAATAAGTGTGTTTTGGTTGTTTTGTGGAGAATAACCTTCAAAATATGAATCAAAAAAAGAAAAACCTTTTGATTGCCTCCTGTTCACACGACATGACAGCTAGAGGAACAACACATGATCGACCGTATTGATAACTGATGCCTGATGGGGCTACTTATCACTAATTACAGCATTTAAATGAACACAATTGTCAAGAATGCTGATGTTGTATTTTCAAAAGCTGCATTACAGTTGAATATTACATATTAGCAAGTCTAAACAAGCTAGAATAGTTGAATAAGAACATGTTAATGTGATTATTGAGTTATAACCTGTAAGGAGTGTGATATTCAGCAAAAACAACTCCCAACTCAATCTCATCATTACGATTCTTGACTGCGCATGCGTGTAAAAGGTCAACGTACCAAACGCCACTAAACATCCTCTTTGACATCACCGCGGTCTCACATCAGCCCGTTCACGGCCAGCGGACATCGCCCTGCACTACATTTCCCGGCATGCCTGCCCCGCCTCGGAGCGGAAGTGTCGTCCCAGAGACGCTTATAAAGCTGCTTCCCAGGCGGCTCAGATAGACCAATGCGCAGCGGGGTGAACCTGCCGTGGCAGCGATGGGACGAGCACGGAGAAATGACAGCCCGTGCTGGAATCTAGGCTGAAGAAGAAGTGCATCCCATCACAGACAGACGGGACTGTCGGCCCCGGTCGAAGTATGTGACGGCTGGCAGCTCTCCCCTCCACTGTGGTGATATTTATTTTAAATTTTTTTTTTTTTATTATTATTTATTTTTAAACAAAAATCCGAGAATGGATCCGGTGAAATGGGTGCTAAAGTTGACCCGGCGGTGTCCTCTGGATGTTGCGGCGCTCCGTCTCCAACTCGACTGAGACCGTCCCCGCTGTCTGTCTGTCTGTCTCTCTCTCTCTGCGGGACGGGGGGAAATGATTTGCGGCTCCGAAGAGGGGAGAAATAACGGGAGCCGGTGCGTGCAGGAGATAACGGAATTACCTCTCTGACCGAAGAACTGTGCGAGCCGCCGTCCACTCTCAATTTTTTTTTTTTCCTTCCAGGATTTCGCCCCTCCGCTGAGGACACTGGAGACTCCCCAGTGAAATTGTTTTATAGGTAGACTTCTTTTCTTTTTTGTGTGCATGTTGTTTTTGTCGGCTAAAAATAGACTCGAAATTCGCGCAATTGCACCGCATGAGCCGTTAATCCGCACATGTGTGTGTATGTGTGTGTGTGTAAACGTCCAGCATTACGCTCATAAATCGCTAAATGACACTTTTTATGCCAGAGAATTGAGGCGGCTGCGGATTAAATGGACACCGGGCTGCTTCACACGGTGTGAGCGTCACCTCTGAGCTGCCATTTGTCATTTACGTCTCCGCTTGCACTGTACAGCACAACATTTTTGTTTGTTGTTGTTTTGTTTTCTTTTTCATTTTGATTATGAGCCTTGGCAGCTGCTGGACGTGGAGCTTTAGTCCAGTGGGTGGGGATTATCAGTAAATGACATAAAGAATCACACGGAAGAAGAATAGAATAGGGGGTGTAACGTTAGTAGTTTTTGTTGAATTATTTAGCTCAGAGTTAACTGGAACCTTTTTCTTTACGCGCGGCTTTTCCAAAGGGATGCACTGTTGCAGGGTCAGGTCCCGTTGTGATGAAGCGCATTTAGGAGGCTCTGACTTGTGACCCGGCAGCATGAGAGCATCAGTGCACGGTAAAGGAAAAAGCACCTGCGCTTGTTTGGGGAGGTTTTACGCACCGGAAAGCATGCGCTCTCCAAAGCTGGTTCTTCTTCTCTGAAACAGTTTTGGATCAAAGATGCATGGCTTTTTCTGAGCCTGTCTGCTATAAATGAACACTTTTTAAAAAAAAAATCTGGTGAGGTTTTTTTTTCTTTTTCTTTTTTGAGAACATGATCCAACTGTGGTGATTTTCTCCTTTCTTGCTTCTTTTTCCATGCGCCTCTCTCCTCCCCCAGAACTCTGGACGCTGTTGTGGATTGTGTTGCAATTTAATGCAATGGGCTGCATCCAGAGTATCAGGTGTAAGCCCAAGAGTTTCCGAGACAGTATCATCGTCCTGGAGGTGAACAGCTCCATTGACCCCAACCCCACCAGCATCGACGAGTCATCCAGCGTGGTCCTGCGCTACCGGACACCGCACTTCCGAGCCTGTGCCCGGGTCCTGGTGCCGCCAGTCGCCGGTAAGGAGACGTGGACCATCGGCTGGATTCAAGCGTGTAACCACATGGAATTCTTCAACACGTATGGAAACAAAGGGATGTGAGTATCAAAGGTTTTCTTTCTTTTTTCTTAATGTGTTTTTTGCCTTTGTGTATCAACTGTAAGCTGTAACTTCTAGGTGTTGAGCATGTGTGAAGCTCATGGTTGAGACTTATACCAAGGATAAATGAGATATAATATAATTATATTTATATATGTGTGTGTGTGTGTGTGTGTGTGTGTGTGCGTGTGTGTGCGCGCGCTTTCTGTTAAAGTATTGAACACCAACAATCATATTAACACCCAAAAGTGTTCAGTTGTCTGTCACGAAGAGGAGCTGGAATCTGTGACCGAAGAGCATTGATTCATCATTTTTCTTGCTAAATGACAGACATCTAAAATAGTTAATCTGTTTAATTTAGTTGTAGTTTGGAACATGACAAGGCCTCTAAATACAACTTAATCATGACTTATTAAAGACATCTTTTGGGGAAGTGGGGAAGGGCTGCCACCCAAAATAGAGAACTTGAAGTTTCGAAAATGTAAATGCAGCAATTTCTACAATTAACCGTTCCTGATATTAGAAGAGGAACCATTTAATACAGATTGGACTTAAAGGGGCGATATGTTGGGATTTTAGTTTAAAACATTCAAATAGTGCTTTGTATTGTGTTGCAGAGACGTCTAGTGTCTAGAATGCTAACCAGTTAGCTCTTGGCCTGGAGGCAATTCTCCCAGCAGCCAAAGGCTCCGGTGCTAGCAGTTTAAACACCAACACCACCCCAGCAGTCTGGCTAGCTGCATGTCTAACTGAGCTAACAAGCTAACAGTAGCCACAGTCATGGATGTATAAACAGAACAAAGTTAGCAGCATTTAGTAGTTCCTTTGGCTATAGGCTGCCCTTGTTTTTGGGGGGTATGAATTTAACAGTTGGCCAATTCTTACATATTGCACCTTTAATGGTAACTCCAACTTATTGTACATTGTAAACTATGTTTACAGGTCTCAGGGAGTACTACTATGTAAAAAAAGCTGCATAAAGCCTTTTGTGGTTCCAGAGGAAGCTGCATGTAAACTGAAAACTTGCCTTCGAGTGATTTCACTTAGCGGCTACGCTACATTGTGGCTAATGTGGTCGCCAGGCTTTGAAAAGGAAGAGGGAAGAATGCACAAGATGAAAAACACGTAATCTTTGGTTTGGGTTTATTGCAACCGTGTTACAGGAGTACGATGCTCGAGCAGTGGACTGTTTTATAAAACCTGGAGCCTTCTACTTTACCCACAATGCAACTTATCCGCTAGATGACATCACTGGAGGAAATTTAAGTGTCAAACTTGCCTTTTAAGGAAAAGAAACCTGACTCAAGCACACGATGGACTTCATATTGAACCTTTCAAACGAGGAGAGAAACAGAAGTCAGAAAGAGAAGCTTAATTTCAGATGAATTATGCTTGCGTTAATCTTCCTGTTTTTACAATCTTAGTAATGCCCAGATTATTCTAAAGTGGAAATATTTTTGGGTAGTGAAACTGGGCTGTATCTGCGTTGCCCAGCATCCGTCTGTGTCCTGCAAACAAAATATTTAATTAATGGAAACCTGTTGTGCTTTTTCATTTTTTTGCTCTCCATCAGTGTTTAAATAGTTTCTTTTGCATGTAAAATATCTTAATAGGTAAAAAGCACAAAGTCCGCGCCAACAGAAAGTCCTCTCTACCACAGAAAACACAGTGAGCCTTTAATTCTGTGACTTTGTGACATCACGCTACGTCACCATGTCACGCATTTGCACGATTTGTGCCTGGCAGCTAGTTCGGCACATAAGAATTAATTTAGCAAAGCTGCATTGTTGTTGTTTGCGGCGCTGGCTCAGGCGTGTGCGAGCTGGCCAATCATCATCATTTTGCATAATATGTCTCCTTTAACATTCGCATCCAGGAAATTAAGGTGGTGTTATTTATAAACAAGTCAAATAAATGGACGTGCCTGCAAGTGCACTTCGGTATTCAATCAGCTGCTCAGCCATCTACAGTATGTGGGCTTGTGTCTGCATGCCTGCAGGCTACAAAGCACTTCAGAACCTGACAGATATGAGAGCGGGAGATTGTGATGGAAAATAATTGCAGCAACCTTTCCGATCCCTCCGCTTGTCAATACGCAGTTATTTTGCGCCACCAGTTATAAACGAGACAAACGTGGGCAAATCCAGCTTTAAGAAAACTATGCTCCCGACACGCGCCGCGGTTGTTAACGCGTCTCCTTCTTATTCTCTGCCAGTCTTCTTTCTTTTTTCTTTTGCAGCGTGTTCAGCGAGTGTGAGTGGGTGATATTGGTGCGCTTGTTAGACAAACAGCATTCATCTTATATCCTGTAGTGGGAAACCACAAGCTGACTAGACTCAGAATATGCTTTATCTGTGAGATATTGCAGCTTAGGATGTTTGAGTGCTGCGTGTCCAAGATTAGAGTCACAGTCCCCTCCCCAACACACACACCCAGCCCAGTATGGACCTGAATAGGCTACGCGTGTGTGCGTGTGTGAGTCTGTGTGTGTGTGTGTGTGTGTGTGTGTGTGTGTGTGTGTGAGCAAGAGAACCTCCAGTCACTCTCTAAAAGTCCAGTGTGATGAATGCCTTTTATAAACACTTTTTCAGTTTACAGTAATTGCCTCTTTCTTCCCGAGCTACGCTGTTGTTTTGCAGATATTCACTCTCTCATCTGACTCTTTTGTCGAGCGCATTCAAAAACATCCAATTTTTAAACATAATATGAGCAAAAAAAAATAGCAGAATAGCCTCACATTTTGAAGCGCAAAGCTTAAAATCGGAGGCTAATTGCCATTGTGGTGGGGCTTCGACTGAGCTCACAGTAGAGGAATGGATAGATAATCAATATTATGCCTTTCTTCTCTTATTTTTCAAGTTGTGAAAGAAATCATTTAAAACCTGCCCAAACAGCCGTCCAACAGGATGCAAGGTAGTGTGAATTGAAAAGGATTTTTATTCTTAAAACATAAAAAGCTGCCATAACGGACGGGTCTTGTGGGTTAATTGCCGCCGGCTATTAAAGAGCAAAGCTAATCTCCTCTTTCACTCATGATATAGTTCTAAAGAAATCATCTGTGGCCAAATTCAAGCCGACAAATTCAATATTAAGTTTGAACTTTTTCAGAAATTATGTCAGAATATGATGATGTGAAACAGACAAACCACCTTGACAAAGAAGAAAGTTGTATTTATCACAGAGACTCAGTGTGTTTAAAGATAAAAAGCAAATAGGCCACCCTCCTGAGTGCCCAGTCTCCTCTGATTGGTCACCTCACACACGCCCGAGCCAGCACCACTAAGAACAACAGAGCAGCTGTACTAAATGTATTCTTATTTTCCAAACTAGCTGCTTGTTAAATCATGCAAATGTGTGACATTGTGACATAGCGTGATGTCACAAAGTCACAGAATTAGAGGCGGGACTGCTGACGAGGCGTTTCAGGAGCGGTGTTTTCTGTGGGAGAGAGGAGCCTCCGTTGACCTTTTTTCTCGACTTGACTTTCAAGACCTTTGACATGCACAGAAACCTAAATAAAACACTGAAGTAAGGGAACAATTAAAAAGCATATTACGTCCAAAGCATGTGACTTCATGCACGTTCGCCAGCGCTTCTCTCCGGCCAGCTAACATAGAGCAGCAATAGCCAGTGTTGGTTTAGGAATTGAGTCCACAAACAGGCTTACAGAACGACACAGAAGTTATGCAAACGGAGGTTTCCAGTCTGCTTTTGAATGAAGACATTGTTGTCGGAGACCGTAGTTTTTGTGGAAGACACTTTCATAAGTGGGATCTAACCAACATGGATGTAACTGATACACACACATATAGAGCACTATATATAGGGGTGTTGGTATGCACCCGCCCACCTTTGCGACAGTGTTGTTTGACCCCGGTCACTCATGCATTTAAAAAGGAATGGACTTTATCTATCGTCTCATTTTGACGTTAAAGTCACAAAATGACAGCCTATTCTTACCGCTCATTTTCTAAGTCAGTCTTAGGATGCAGGAGATGAGTCTGCTCTCACTGCTCGGATTCTCATACTAAGTAGTTTCTTTGATGGCAATAAAGCTCCGGCGTGCTGTAATTGGACGGAACAGGCGAGGGCGGTAATAGGGATAATTTCTCTGTTGGCTGTGGATGATGTGCTCGGAATTCTGGACACATTCATCGTCTCTCTCCACCTGTTTGTAGTCCCCGTCCTTTTAGAATGGCTTCAGTGAGGTTTTGTAGGTTTGTGTCCAGGATGTGTCTGTATGCACACACACACACGCAGGCTGTGAGGCTTAATCACGCTATAATTGGTTAATTGATTGCATTGGCTTCACCTCGATTCTTACAGTTCATCCAATTTCCGCCATCTGTGATGGAGAGAATCGCTTCTTTACTATGTCTAAAGAAGTTTTTCTTACTCGAAACCATTTTTCCCGCCAAATGCAAATGCACGAGTGAAATGAGTGAGTCAATGTGGCAGAAACAGGAAGTGAGCTGTTTCAGCCCCACCTAGCAGAGACACAAAATCTCAGTGAAGCTGTTTGCAGGCCTCTAGAAACCCTCAAACCTTTTTATGTATCACTAATGTAGTCTGGTCAGATTCAGCTGCTGACATCTCTATTTCAGAGATCAAATGGTAATAATGATAGTAATTCAAAAAGTAGATATCTTTTGGATTCATTTAATGTGGCTTCTTTTTATTGTTCAGTCAAACGTTTGCTAAAGAGCTTTCGCTTTTGAGAGCGAGGCGTCGTAAAAAGGGCTGACTGTTGCTGGTTTTGTGCACAGGAAACTACTACAGCAGCTTCTCTTCAGTCACTTCATCGTGTTCAAAGGAAACTAAAACTATATTAAGAGTGGATGGTTTTGGCAAGTTTTTCATTCGTCGCTATCACCAGAAGCTTGATGTTCCAACTACCACTTTTTGCTAACTGTTAATCAGATACTTAACAGCCATTTATCCATTAAGTTACTGTCAGCCATCTCACCATGAATCATCTAGCTATGAATTATTTATTCATTACTCTCAGCTGATTATTTAGATTGTTATCCATTGCTTTTAGCTAATTCAACTGTTTACCTATCAGCCATGCCCCTGTGTTTTTCAGCTACTTTTTGCTATGTTAATACTACTTATGTTTCCACTGTTGTTGTCAAATGTAGCCGTCGCTCTTACCTAATTATTTTTTTTAGGTAACTGTAAATGTTTAAATTTCCTCTAATGTTAGCTAGATAGCTTAGGCTAGCTTTTGTTTATGTATTATTTATGTATGCAATAATTCTGGACAACCAGTTTAAACTGCTTGAATTCCTTTTAATCTTACTTGTATAGGCTACCATATTACCATGCATCCAACATTTAGGCTCAACTGGTAAAGAATTCTCCTAATATTAATGTAAGCTATCTAAGCTAGGCTAGGCTACTGCAGGCAATTTACCATTCATCCATTTAGCTAACAGTTTGAACAGCTAAAGTTCATTTAATTATAGCTGTTAGCTATTTATATACCTTAGGCTGCTTTTCGCCTGCAGCTGGATATTTAACACAATAACTGTAACTGTTTAAATTACTTTTTAATGTTGGCCATGAAATGTGTCTGAACAATTTTGGCTGTCCATATTTTTGTCTAACTGTGTAAACTGTTTAAATGTTTGCTATCTACTGCATTGCAACTATTTATCCATTACTTTTGTTCCAGCTCACTCAGTATACAGATATTTTTTTTAAGTCAAAGCATAATTAAATATTTTTTGACCTGATCCACAGTCTTTAAACACAGACTGTCCCCTTGAAACTGGAGAAGTAGGCTACCCCCTGGGTTGTGAATCACCATCCAACATTTACAATAACTGACACGCTCAGGAGTCACAGCTGAGTAGTCTCTTTATTGAGTCAATTGTTTCTACCATCCCTGCGGTTCTGTTACAAACACTCACCAGTTATTGCAGATCGCTTGGTTGTGACAAAGCAGGCAGTGAAGACACAAACAGGAAGTGAGGCGTATCTCTGCAACGTTTTTCCCCACTCACGTTAGAAGTTCCTCAGGCGCAGCCGCGTGTGTGCTTGTGAGGCCTTATTGTGTTTATGGCTGAAAAGCTGGTAGATTTATGTGCTCATAAATAATAAATTAGAGAAGTTGTACAGTGATAAGCCTGGTGCAGATATTCACTGTTGGAATATATTGGAGTATTGGAGTAGTTCATGGCAATATGGAAAAATTGTTGCAAATTGTTTTGGAGGCACCAGTTGAGAGGATTATATGAATTTTTTTTTTTTTCAGAACAGAAATGTAGAAATATATGCGCGCGCGCACACACACACACACACACACACACACACACACACACACACACACACACACACACACACACACACACACATACAGAATGGCCAGGCTATTATCATGCCCGACATGCTAATCTCACCCCCTGGGTGAATACATAAATCACAATGTGAGGCCAGGCCGAGCAGTGCAGTGCAGTAAGTCTGGTGGCTGGTGATCACACTGTTATCGTCTCTGTCCTGCTGATCCTCTCCTTCAGGGAGCGGAAGGTAATCTTTTTCCTGCTGCGGGCAGAAAATCGATGGTCAGACAGATCAGAGGTAGCAGGTCACTTAAGTCGTGCTGTGTCGCCTGCTGTGTGTGTCACAATATTTTATTGTTGTATTGTATTTTCCCTCGGCGGCTTGAAAATTGGTGGAAAAATCCAACTGTGAGGTTTTGAGTCCGCTCCGTCTTTCTGTCCTGTGTTGTTAGAAATACAGGCAGTCACGCCATTGAGATGCTAATTCTCAGCTATTTATACAGGAAAGATTCGACCTCAGAGCTTTTCAGACGAGGGATCTTTTGTTTTGGAACTTAAAAGATCATTCTGTTTTCTCAGTAATAGAAATCGGACAGGTCAAGAACAAAACCTTTAAAGGGGAAAACAAAGGCAAACGGTCTCAAACATTCACCTCAGTTTACAGATAACTTCCTGGTTCAGCTTTGGTACACTGTACTTGTGCATGCAGGAGTTTTCCTGTGCAGCCACACACACACACACACACACACACACACACACACACACACACACACACACACACACATCAAATATGCTCACTTCCAGTTTTGCCTCCAAAGGGAGTGGTGTGATAAAAAAACAAACTGGCTTCATTGTTGTCGTGTCACCATAACCAATAGAAATGATGATCATAACTATGACTTACTTTAATAAACAGTTGCTGTCATTAAATGCCAACAACCTTTTAATGTCTTCGATCTGCATTTCTGAGTAAATCCTCATGTGTGACTCATTTTCCAGGTCGAGTTGGGAGCTCCCCGACCTGCGCGATGGGAAGATTCAGGCCATCAGCGACTCAGACGGGGTGAACTACCCGTGGTACGGCAACACCACGGAGACCTGCACAGTCGTCGGCCCCACCAAGAAGGACAGCAAGTTCACTGTTAGTATGAATGACAATTTCTACCCCAGCGTGACCTGGGGTGTGCCGGTCAGCGACAGCAACGTGCCTCAGCTTAGCAGCATCCGCCGCGACCAGAGCTTTACGACGTGGCTGGTGGCGATCAACCAGGCCACCTCAGAGACACTAGTCCTGCAGACGATCCGCTGGAGGATGCGGCTTCACATCCGAGTGGACCCAGAGAAGCCTTTGGGACAACGGGCCGTTCTGAACGAGCCCCTGGCCCAGGAACAGCCCCAGATCCTGGGCAAGAACGAGCCCATCCCTTCTAACGCCATGGTCAAGCCCAACGCCAACGACGCCCAGGTGCTGATGTGGCGGCCAAAGAGTGGCGACCCCGTGGTGGTCATACCACCTAAATACTGACCTGTTTCACTGACCAGACTGGCCTTGGATACCTAAACAGTATCATCTCTTATTTCTTCTCTTTTCTTTCGTTCCTGCTCATCACCAGCTCTCACTGCTTTAACCCTTCCTTTTTTTTTTTTTTTTCCCCTTTTGCCTCTATATTCTTCTCTCTTATGTTTTAAAAGAGGCTGACAGAGGGTTAAAAAAAAAAAACAACAACAAGCAGAGACAAATGAAACCAGCTCTGAGAGAGAGAAAAAAAAAAGACCAGCTGTTGCTTTGAAGTTGGGGGCTCGAACACATTTTTAAAAACTGGAGCAAGCAAACTGCAACCATTCTACCTTCAAAACTGGGTCGGGTCGCACTGTGCTAAACGAAGTCATTGCAAAACTAGAAGAATTTCTGTGTTTTTTTGTTTTTTTTTAATTTTTTGATTTCATATTTTTGGCTGTCCGGGCCAAATGTTACTGGGTTTGTGAGTGTGGGTTGATTTTGGAGTATTTACATGACCATGTCTGCGCACGTGCTACATACATGGACATGCACACACCTTTGTGTATGAATACCAGTTGTGTTTTTTTATTTATGGGCTGGGAGAGAGTGCATTCAATTTTGTTTGTCGTTGTCGCCGAACTGCATCGGGTGACATACATAGATTTTAGTACTTTTTAAAAAAAAACATGCGAGACATTCAATCCATGCTGCCTTAAGTTTACATCGCTTTCCACTGCAAACTTTTTTAGCCTTAAACTAAGTGCAATGCAGTATTTTGCTCATTTTGTTCCCCCGACTCTTCCAGACTGTTGGTGCTGGCGTGTGTGGGTTTAGGACGGGAAAACGACACCACAGAAGAAGAAGAAGAAGCAGAAGAAGAAGAAGGAGACTTTTATGTTTTCCGTCGCATTTACCTGACGAGTGCATTGTCTCACGAGCACAAACCAGCATTATGTGTAGACGCAGTTACACAACCGAGCTCACTGGTTGTGTTTCAAGTGCATTATGCAACAGGGGAGATGAACAGAGAACAACAGCGACGCCGACACCCGTCGTCAATAGCACTCAGCGCAGCAACGTGCAATAACGACTTCAGCAAAGAGCAGTCAGAAGCGCACCTCAGTTCACCTCCTTTCATTCACTTCATTTCGTTTGTTCCTTCAGAAAACGCGTTTGTTTTTTTCTTTGTATCACTCCATCTCAGGGCCCCGTTTTTTTCACTTCCTTCCCGTTCTCTTTTTTTTATCCGTCCTGTGTGGCCTACTCGTTTCTTGCTCGGTGTTTGCTCGCACTGAACGATCAATACTTTGATTAATAAGCAGTCACAGCCTTTTGAAAAAGCTCGTCGTAACTGGAGAATCTAAAACGGCGGGATCCTCTCTTAAACATTGCGTTCGCAGTAGTTCCTCTAAAGCAACAACGCCCCTTTTCTCTTTCTGTGTTCATCTCCTTCATCTAAACCAGTGTTCTCCCTCCCGTTTCCTCCCCCCCGCTTCTCTCTCTCTCTCCTTTTTTTTTATCTGTTGTCGAGGCTGAAAAGCAGAGCAGGAGGCATGCAAGTTTGATCCTGACTGCTCGGTTGGCATATAGATGACCCACTTCTCTGCCTTGCCAGTTGTAGCTCTTTCGCTGCAGAAATGTGGGGGGCTTGCCTGCCTTTTGCTTCGCCGCCAGCCAGTGAACGACACAGACACGCATAAACAAGCAGCCGGCAAGTTCGATACAAATGTTGGATGGGTTGATGCCCGCTGGAAACTCTTTGTAAAAGCAGAGGGAAAGGCTGAAATCAGGAGGCCAACATGCGAGTCAAAGAAGTTGTCTCTGCTAATGGGCTCCGTCAGAGTTCGTCCCGTCGATGGCCTGTTATCCACCTTCAGATGTGACAAACACCTTGCAAGTCCACCGTGCCCACCGAGTCCCTGTGGTTTTTGCTCCAACCAAAGAAATAATTTGCATGCAAGTCTGATCGGCTCATGTATTTCACAAAGATCAGTAAGCTGCTGCTGTTTCGGTGTGCTAGCATCTCCTCACTATCGACTGAACAAAACACTCATCCATCACACTTGGTTCAGGACACATTTGTTTGTGTTTTATCGGATGTTCTGTCTATTCTATCGTTACAAAGCAGATAACTGTGTAATTCTACCCTGATTTGGCTGATATTCCAACCAAAACTGCATGAGAATAGCTCAACGTTTTGGGAACCTTTGCTATTTGTACAAGAATTAGACAAGAAGATTGACACCAGTTTCATATCCGTGTGCCAAATATGAAGCCACAGACAGCAGTTAGCTTAGCAAGACTGGAAGAGAGGGGAAAGACAATATGCCTACTCGCACCTCTAAAGCTAAAAAGCTAATAACTAATGTCTAGAAAGGACACATTGTGGCTTCACATGAGGCATTTCCAGTGATTAGCCTCTGCAAAGTTTAGCTTACTGTCTGGCTAGCTTCGTATTTAGCATGTACGTATACGAAAGTGATGTCAATCTTCTAAGCTAACTCTCAGAAAGCAAGCAAGTACAGAGCAGAGGTATTTTGTACAGGAATAGCGAAACTTTTAGGCTTTTTGACTTTTTGTGATGAGAATCAGATGAGAAGATTGATGCCACTGTCATGTCTGTGTGCTAAATATGAAGCTACAGCCAGCAGTTAGCTTAGCATGACTCGAAGAGAGGGGAAAGAGCTAGCCTTGGTCTGAAAAATGCCTACTAGTGCCTCTAAAGCTAAAAAGTTCATAACTAATGTCTAGAAAGGACAAATTGTGGCTTTAACAGAGGCATTACCCGTGATTAGCACACTCTTTAGCTTAGTTTAGCTCATGTCTCATGGCTAGCTTCATATTTAGTCCATAGAAATGAGTGTGAAATCTATCTTCTCATCTTACTCAAGCAAGGATATCCCAAATTATCTAAATATTTCTTGAACCAGGAGCTAAAGTTAGAGATCTCAAACATCATGCCACTAGCTTTTAACTGCTTTGTTCACGTCGTAACTCCATTAGACCCCCCTGCTCAGCTTGGTTCACGCGTAGCCTAACCGCGATAGCCTCTGCTCCAGGCTCGGTCGCAGGGGCGGCGAAGGGAGCTGGAGAAGGAGAAGTTAGAGAGGCTATTGGGGGACTGCTGTCATAATTAGATCTGCGGTGACACACTTACATGCCCTAGATGGACTTGAACTGTGCCGAGTCGCGCTGTGCAACGCCAGGGCTAGCTTGAATCACCGGTGAGGTTTACGTGAGGTCACATGGCGAAGGTCAGGGTCAAAGTGTGTGTGTGTGTGTGTGTGTGTGTGGAGTCCTAAAATGTATTTGTAGGCAGTCGAGTGGCGTTGGAGGAGGGGGTGAATGTGAAGGTGACAACAAATTAGATCTATTTAGACGTTGAAGCCAGCTCGAAATAACGTTTGACATTTGCAAAGCACAACTTGGATGTCAACCGCAATGTATCTGAGAGAAATCTGCGGCTAATATTGTGAAGTCAGTGACCTTTAACCTCTTTGCATCGCGGACCGTCTTGCAATGGCGCTGTGGATAGTACTCAAGCTGGACTACTCATAATGTAATTAAACCTTGACATGCAAAGTGGCTCTCACTGTGTGTGTGTGTGTGTGTGTGTGTGTGTGTGTGTGTGCGTGCGAGCCTGTGTTAAATCCCATTTGAGGGATTTGGACGGGATGAGGACCTTCAGTCATGTGCTTTTTGCTGTTGTTGAGTCATGATTTCTACTCTCCCTCCACTGTCTCTCTCGTACACACACAAACAGACACAGACACACACAGACATACACACAGTGCAGGGAATGTAACGTCCTTGTCATAAAAACAGGGACAGAGCTTGCCCTCGCAAACACACACACACAAACACCCTGAGGGGAAAGGAGCAGGCCTGGCGTGGTATCTGATTGTCAAAGCGGTGTCACATTGGGGAGTGTGAACTCATTTATCAGCCCTGCACGTGGACCGTCCGAAAAACACATGCACATGCTAACAAAGCCATATGCACAGAACACACCTGTTCACGAGCGAGCAGCGCGTGAAATACGTGTCTTTTTCTGTTTGTCGAACTGGAGGAATTGAAGTGTCGAGGCCCGCCGAGAGGGCGCCTGTCAACTATCAGCAGCGTTTTCATGTTTTATTGTAGGAAAAGGGCACTAATTGTTTTCTGTGTGTGTGTCTGAATTTGTTCCAAGATGTGTTGGTGATGTGTGTTTCGTGTTCGCGCAACAGAAGAACTCGACTGATGCTTTACGTGCTTCCTCAACTCAAAGCCACGAAAAAAACAAAACAAAATCGCACATTGTTTATTTGCTGTACGGAAGGCAAACGGTGCCAAAATTGGACAAAAGCCAAAACTATGCAGTAGGACATTGTGAGTGACATAGGCCTGTTTTCGATTGTTTTTTTGATCGTTGAAATTGATTTAGCGTATTTGTATTTCCGGGAAAACATTACAATGCAAAAATGTAGCAATGTGGAAGACCCTTCACTGTGGTGTTTTCTGCTCGTAGGGCTGTGCCAAGTGAATGAGAGCCTCCTCTCCTAAACCCACACCATTACAGTTCTTCTGAGGGCTGCTACCTTTGCTTCAGATCTTTATGTTGTTATTTAACCCCCTCCGTTAGTGAATCATCATCCCCCTTATTTAAAACCAATAAATCAAGTGCACACTGAGGACCACCTGCCTTCATTTCCTGGCTTATACATTTGGTTTTATTCCATGAAAAATAAAAATAAATCATCTTGCTGTCCTCCTCACTTCAAAAACAATAAATAAAAGATACGTAACGTCGTCCCATGGTTTTAAATACAACCCCTAAATGTAGCACACGAGGTATAAAACGAACGACTATGTGTGTTTCTCATCTTTCGTTTTGGTTTGTTTGGAAATACAGCACTGAGAATAGTTGAAGCAGTTTGTGTTTTCTTTTGTTTGGCTTTGACTTTTACACCAATACTTGAAAATGGGTCAGTTCTGGCAAAATATTTAAAACTGTGAAAATGCACAACGCCGGGGGGGAAGCAACCCCTGGAAAAAATATATATATAAAAAGGTCTTTTTCATGAATGAATAAAATGTGCAAATATTACCTGTTGTCTTTCATTCTCTTTTGAGCATACAGCTTACAAATACAATTGTTGCATTATTAGATATATGTTTTTATGTACAAAATTAAGCAACACTTTGCCATAAAAGTTCATATTGTCATTCAAAATTCTTAATTTTAAATATTTCTCAACGATTGATCTTTTCATCTTATTTTGAAAGGCCTTGTACAACATTATGTAGACTAACATTGCCAATATATTTCTCTACAGAAATGTAGTGTTTTTATCAATTTCCCACTGTGCTGCTCTGAGTTTAAAATTCAAACTGAAACCAACAATGAGTTTGCTTCGCTGTCTGCTGGACTCAGTAGAGTGCATACCTCCGCCAAGGCCCAACAGTCGCCTTTTTGTACTCACTCATAGATACCAGCCCCCCAATTATGACATCATATCATCAAGATGTGTGCTTTACTCCCTGAGAAATAACAAAAATGTTGAAAAACGCCCTGTGATGTTAAAGTAAGTGAGAAACAATACCAGCTAGCGGGGTCTATTCTGGGCTGAGACTCATCTGTCATCCAAATTTCGGGACAATCTGTTCAGTAATTCTCGTGTAATCCTGCTGACAAACCAACAAACAAACAAACATCCTCTGCAGAGATATTTACACTCCGTTTTTATCACTTCAGGGTGGTTTCCCTCCCAAATACGTCGGCCTTTGTGTTCATTCATTCACTCGGTACAAACCAAAGATCCCCTCTGAGCCAGGACAAAGATATGCAGGACTTAAGTGCTGAATTGAAAAAAAATCGTTCAAAGGCTGCACGCAACACGAACAAACCCAGAGGCTACACATACATGGCTGAGCACATGATGTGCTGCACGCCTCAGTCAGCCAGCAGATTTTCTATAGCGTCAGAACGGATGTTTCTGCTCCGTACGGGCGACTCAAAGCAGCAGAGGAACATGCAAAGACATATGTGGAGCGAATGAATGGGATGAAATCAAGACAGGATGTAAAGGAAAAAGGCAAACAACACAGTAGAGATTCATTTTCAGGGTCAGGGATTCTGATGTATTGTATAATGTTATGAATAAGACTTTTAAATTTAAGATACATGACATAAGATGAGGCACAATGGAACAATGAATCAGCTTTGAAAACTCTTTGTATCCCACCGACACAGAATCACATTAATCAAAATGTATGAATCTGAATGAAGTCATTGAAATGCAAAAGGATGCACAGGTGTGCTGAGCAGCAATAGTAGCGGATGGCTTTTTTCCCCCCTACACCTCCATTTTCACTCTTCAAGGAGTTCTTAAAACCGCTCCACTGGGTTCTCTAGTTTTGACATCATCACTCGGTATATCACATTACCACATTAAGCACGTAAGGACTTAAAAATTAATCTCTGTTCTACGGCAGAAGCGGCGAGCTGATACAGTTTCCCTTTTTTCAGCACCGGCTCAGAGTATCGCTGCAGATACGAGCGACACACTGACTCACACATATTTAAGACAAGTTTGGGATTTAACCACCGGTAGCTTTAAAACTCTGGATAACAGCAAAGTAGAGCAGACGGAGTAAAAAATGTAACACAGCAACTAAGAAGTCCAGCAGCAGCTCTCCTGCGCGTCCAGCTGGACCTGCAGCCTCTGTCTTTGCTATCCTGGTCACATTCCTGAGCTGCACATTCACAGCTATATTTACTTGGCTGGGAGTCTGGGTGGTGTGCCGCAGTGTCTCCCTGCATACATCCACCTGTCCCCATTTGTAATACCAAATAATCACTGTAGCACTTTATCTTTGGCACCAGACGTTACTATTAATACTCCCCTCAGTGCCAGCGCTGGAGCGGCGATAGCTCTTCATCATTCTTTGAGATCTGGGCGATAAAGCCGGGGCTTATTAGCCACTGATCCACAGAAAATCTACTGGCTATTTTGGTTTGAAAAAGACCTCCATCTCTACCGGGATTGACCTCTGTATAACTTTGCTGCGCGGAGCTGGACGACTTTATATCACTGAAGCAAAAAAAAATGGATAGGGTTGTGAGTGGAGTGCTGGAACCCCCCAAAAAATCCAGAGACTAAATTCTAGGAAACGAGCGAGGGCAGCAGATTTCAGCGAAGTCAGGGAGGACAAAATACTCACATTTCGCCTGTTTATTTGGCTCCATCATCACAATGGATAAACGCTAAGGCATTTTCAGACAGAGCCTTTTTTTCAGAGCGCTCTGTCTTTGTCCTCCCTGACTCAGATAAATGAGATGTGCTGCCCTTTCATTTTTTTTTTTTGGCGGGGGGGAATTTTTTATCTCTATTTCACCTTGTTGATCTTCAAAGTTGCAGAACCTGCAATCATGGACGATGCTTTCTCGCATTAAGTGCAATATATCGGTAACAGACACTTAATTAGTGGTATTCCTGTTTTCTTTGTTTCTGAAATATCAGGGGTTTTAGCACTGTGCAAGGAGTTCGCATTGTAAAATTTGAAGATGTACCTCTACGGTAGTCATTGCGAATCATGTTTAGACTTTGTGCATTTAGCCACAAGATTCCTCGGTAGGTTAACGGGTGAACGATTACTAGTAAAACTGCAGCAGCATTAAAGCTAATGCACCAGTGTCACTTACAAGACTTTGGGGATAAGCAATAACGATAGTGTTAGTAGTATTGCATCAGTAGTGGTATCCTTAGCCAGTGTAGCATGCTAGATCGTCATTAATAAATGACACACTGTGCCAAGCTCTGGTTCAGTGACACGACGCGCCAAAAGTCTTGCCCGTAATTTGCGCAAGGTATCTGGGAATAAGGATGATTGATTGATTGTAAGCCTTCCTCACCCTGAACCAGCTAAATTTGAATCTTGGTATTTTCATAAAATCCTACCTTCAGTAACCCCCTGGGGTAAGATTGAAGGTAAAGCTCACATCTGAGGGTGTAAATGAAACCACTCATAGACATGTTTGTGGCAAATGCCTTAATCTATTACTGACAAACAAGAAGAATATGTCTTATGCAAAGTACAACTTCTTCTTCTTTTTCGTCTTCTTCTTCTTCTTCTTCTTCTTCTTCAACAGACTCCTCTTCAGCCACGGCATCAGATACAGTCACAGGGTTTCAAGTTAATTTAATTTGTGACCCTTTAACACCACATTGAATATAATTAAACACCCGTTTTACGACCATAATGGCCGCCGCATTAAAGTATGATGGAAAGCCATTGGGGAGGATATGACCTGGAATAATTCTTTATCATAATCACATTTTTCATTTTCAGCACTTTCCAGTAAATCCTAATGATACAATTAATTAGATTAATTCAACTGTCCCGGATTTTATTAAGTGGCAGAAATTGGGCGGATTAGACGCTTAAATACACTTTTAGCTAATAGACTTTTTTTTCAACTAAAGATTTCTAACTGTTGCGTACAAGAAAGAGTATCAAAGGTGTTTGTAAATTAAAGTCAAGTCTCTTTAAAAACTTCCTAGGTATTTTAAAGGCTATACCCTGCAGTCAACGTTATGTAACCGTGATTTAAATGCAATGCAGCAAAGCAGATCAATCATTGTTATGCTAAAGCCAAGCCAGTCACATTGCATCCCAAACAGTTATGTAACAGCTTGGCATTTAAACAACATGTACATGAGGGCCACATCTGGACCCTGAACAAGGACAAAAGCTGCTCGCCGTACAGTGTAATGTGATTTCCCACTTAGATTAATGATGGCCATTAAGAGCCGAACATCCCACAAGCTGGGACAGGGGTACTTACCGGACAACTTTAATTGTCACCAGTGTAATTACAGCATTGCGATGGAGTCGGATCCCACGCCTCCCACACTCTGCCAGGGCCGTGGTAATAAACCCCAGACATCACAAGCAGCTCCGCGGGGAGGGCGTCTCGATCTGTTACACAGGTTGAACAGAGCCCTCCATGCGACCTGCCTCGTTCATTTTTCTGTGAATATTAATACCTTCACTGACATGAATAAAACATAAGACTCCGTCCTCCCATCATTTTGTAGTTACATTTCTTTCTCTCTCTCTCCACAGTTGTACAACTTAAAGGAGCTGACAGAAGGTCGGGGGAAATCTGGCGGGATGACGACAGGTCTAGAATAGGTTGGCGGAGTCACATTTTTTAATTTTCTTTTGTAATAATTTCAAGTGATCCCATTAGAGAGCCATTTCAGTGAAGCCACCGTAATGATTCCTTTACGCCGCCAAGTGTCGACTGTTCGGATGAACCTCCTCCCTTCTCCACCTCTCGAGCTGTTTTTTCTGAGCGTCAAGAACGGTCAAAAACATCCAAACATGTCGTGGTGATTGATGGCAGTGAGGACAAAGTGTGAAGCATTCCTCAAAGCCATTTCGCTTAAACAAAATTCACGGGCGTGGACTGTCATGTCTGGTCATTCCTCGCTGCTGTGCCAAGTCTAGCACCTCCACACGTCAACGAGCAACTGTCCTCCAACAAAAATGCGCCGAATTCTTGTCAAGTTTCCCCAACAGAAGAGTTTATGTGACTGATCTCGAACACCTTTTGGAAAAAGGGTTGAAAAGCTGCAACAAATGGCATTTTTAACCATTATTAAATCATTTAGTTTTGCTTCATACATCAGATACAAGCCATTAATGAGAGTCCATTTAGAGTTCTTTAAAACCAGAACTACTGCTATTCATCCATCCTATTTAGTGATAATGAAACTTTAATACATGTAGGTTATCCAGCAATAAATTCTTCAGTGTTTCCTCACATTCTACACTGCAAAGACTAAAATCTATATTTGTCAAATTTCTTGTCAAAATATCTCATTGCACTAAAAAAAGAACGCTGTAACTTAACAAGTATCCTTTCAGTGGAATGCAAGGATTCGTATTTTCTTCAGTGTAATACTCATCACCATTGTGGCCATAAACATTAATAAGTCCTTAATAATGGGTTTTAAACACCAAGTCTGCAGTTTTGTTTGTGAGTTGTCAAAAGGACTGGTACACTCAAAAATGACAATTCAGTCATTATCTATTCACCCTGAAACTGATAGCCGATTATCCGACAGTTTAGGGAAGTTTCGTTGTCCACAAAACATTTCCGGAGCTTCACAGCAAAACAGTACCAGTTGTTGAGGAGACCGTGCAGATGTTGTTTTGCTGCAAAGCTCCAGAAATGTTTTGTCGACTACGAAATCGCATCTGACTTTCCATCAGTGAGTAGATAATGACTGAATTTTCAATTTTGGGTGAACTGATCCTTTTTAATGTTAATGCCTGATCCTTAAAGCATGAGCAAGTCGCTTCTTCACACTTAACAAAGCCGTTAGATACAACATTTAACATCTTTATGATGGTGTCTGATTGAAAAACACAATTTTAATGTTCAGCCATCAAAATATTCTGTTTATTTTATTCATATAAAATGAAAACACGGGCATGAGCAAGATCTAAACTACAGCCACTCTCATAAAATGCACGAATCAATCCTAAAAAAAAAACCAATAGCTGTTGGGGTTTGGACATCTATTTTCCGGTGTCATACGTAACTTTATGTCAAAATTTAAAAAAAGGAAACGTGGAATTGGAACTGGGCTAAATCCAAGAAACAATAACAGATTAGGTCTGTAGCTACGTTAGCCGGCGGACTCCGGCCTTATCCGCAATCAAATGTTAGGATGTAATTAATGTAAAAGCTTAGTGGTCACGTGGTCCGTGAGTCTGGATGCTTATCTTCTCTGGCCAATCGGAAAACAGCCACTGGAGACTGTTAAATAAATTCGCTTTAAAGATAAGAGCGTGCAGATGTCGACGTGTCACACAAACAGCAACACTTGTTTTGTAGATGCACACTGCAGAGCAGAGAGCTGCGAGACTAAAAAGCATCTTGCCGTCTGGAGCTCAAACTGTTGGTGCTGAATCACTTGCCTCATTGGCGCATCTTAAGATTTAATTTATGATCACAAACAGGAACAACAACAACAACAACAGCAACAAAAAAAAGGGATCATTTTAGGGGTAGTGGTTAATTTATGAGCCCCAAATTTGTCAGTGTAACACATCTGCTGACACCAGCAGTGTTTAATATGCACACAGACGCAAGATGCTTGCTTAGTGGAAAAGGGGAAAGTCCTTGATTCAGCAAATAAGACAAACAAACTGCTGGAAGTGTCGACGGAGGCTCGGGAGGTCAAACTGAAACCCACTGAGAGGGACGGTGAGGCTTTTTTTTAGGTTCAGTTCTGACAAAGCTGATCAGGCCTCGCTGAAGCTTGCGGTGGAAACGGGGGAATGTTCACCTCAGTGGGAAATTTGGAGGCGATTGCACTCGGAAGCCAGCTGTGGCTACACTTTCAAAAGGGAAACAGCCTTTGTGTGAAAAGCAAGCGGCTGACCACAAGCACACTCCGGTGTGAGTGAAGCGAGCTTATCTGCTGTGAAGGACCCTCATGATGATGACGGTGAAGAGCAGCCGGCTGAACGCTGTTAGGAAACAGTAAAAACACAGCGTAGTAGCGTAGGTGTGTGGATGTATGCTAAAAAAAACAAAAAACAACCTCTCAGCTTCTCCTGTCGGGCAGATGTTTCACACCTCCTCCGGCGAAGAAGAGAACTTCCAAACTCTTTCATTCCCACAGCAATACCCAGAGTTATACGAAAATCAGCTGTTACCTGCTGTTCCTTTTTTTTTTTTAAAGCNNNNTTTTTTTTAAAGCAGCTGTGCACTCTTGAAAAATCTATTATTTATTAGGATAAGGCCCCCCTGTGTCTACCTCTACTGGTAACTGGTATACACATATCCTCAGCTCTTATGGAGGGGTCGATGGTAGCGTTGAGCAGATACTTGTAAGACAATGCCTGTTTATGTGCCCCCTCATATTCCACGAATCAGAGCCCAAGCAGAAGTGAAATGCCTCGTTTAACCATTTTCTTCAGAAGACACTGACATTCTTCCATATCTGAATATTTTTTCAAACAGATTGAGTCAACGTTTGATCCGCTCCTTTCTCTCTGGTTGGAATAAACACTAAAAACAGAACTGGTCGAGCTCCGATGCAACTTTTATGGTGTAGCTCTTGAAAGGGTTAAGGATTACTGAAACCCCCCGATGGTCAAAAGCCTCGAAACAAGAGCCAGAATCGCAAATATTGTTCAGAGGGCACAATGTGACTCCATCTTGAAAATTGTATGAACAGGCAGAGCGAATAAATCGGATTTTCTGAATGAAAGTTGAAGAAAGCACTCCTTATTTCTATTGTCCTGTCATATTTCCATCAGATAAGACGCTTCAGTGCTTGTCAGAAAAAAGTATATTCTGATTCGAGGACACTCTAATTTTTTATGTTGTTGTTTTTTTCTTTCCCTCCGTGTTTTACATCGGATTTGTGCATATAAACGACATCCAAAGCTCACAGAAACGTCACTGTGTCACACATTTGCATAACTTATGCTTAGCGGCTAGTTTGGCACGTACGAATTGATGCAGCACAGCTGCTCTGTCGCTGTTAGAGGTGCTGACTCGGGTGTGTGTGAGCTGACCAATCGGAGGAGACTGGGTATTCGGGGGGCGGGGCCTTAAGAGACGAGCTAAAACAGAGCATTTCGGACACAGAGGGGGAAAACAGTGCGGCAGAACTGGACAGTATGAGATTTTTTTAGCGCTTAAAGATGTAAATCTATTCTAACAATAACCCCAAATAAATTATAAACCTGAAAATGAAGATAATATGTCTCCTTTCAGTCGGAATAGAACACATATTGCCTGTGTGACCACATCTAATATCATAGCAAGCCATGGACCTCCACATGGCCCCCGGTTTCCTTCACCTGGTTGCTTTTTACTCCCTTTTTTCAGATGTTCGCTAACGTTCTCATTTGAATAACGGAAAAGGATACAAGGAATTGGGTTTGACACCAGCTGCTGCGTCAGTAGGTGCGTTGGGTTTTCAGAAACAGAAAACTTTCTACAAAAAAAAAACCCTTGTCATCTACTCGGTGACTCCGGTAATGCTCCAAGCCTTCCTCCTGACATCTGTGATAATGCCCAAACATCCACGATCAAATCTATTAGGTAAGACTTTAAGCCCTATTCTCGGTAATCCATTCACGGGCAAACTGGGTGTTGAATTTGCCTGCACCTGTTTACGTTGTGCCGCGCGCTAATGGAGACGGAGTGTCGACTCCTTCCGCGGAGGCAGTGCTCCTTTTTCCTGGACACTCCGTGACACTAAATGGAGTTTGAAATTAAAACTCTCTGCGAAAAGCTCCTTTGAAGTATCAGGATAAGTAATGACACTGAACTGCATAATCCCTGCGAGTCACTTAAAGACAGAGGGGGGAGGGAAGTAAGAAGTGAGGCAGGTAGGTAATGAAAGTTTGGGAGGTTGTGATAGACTTCTTGGTGTGGCGTCACCAGCGTTATTAATCAGGCATTATGTTCGAGTCAATGCACTGCTACAATGCTCAAAGCTGTGGTTAGCATTTAAGCATGAATACCAGCATACAAAGCGATCATGTCCTTTTATTCTGCAACCAGTAACCCAGCAGGACTGCGTGACAGCAGCTGAAGACGGGACACAGCACAGTGACTGCAGAGTGATACGTGCTTTCACCATTAACCTCTTCCAGCCCTCTTACTTTACAGCTT
>CAEMYA010000179.1:10280732-10331546 GCA_903131615.1 Diplodus sargus | reverse complement strand
GTTGGAATAAACACTAAAAACAGAACTGGTCGAGCTCCGATGCAACTTTTATGGTGTAGCTCTTGAAAGGGTTAAGGATTACTGAAACCCCCCGATGGTCAAAAGCCTCGAAACAAGAGCCAGAATTGCAAATATTGTTCAGAGGGCACAATGTGACTCCATCTTGAAAATTGTATGAACAGGCAGAGCGAATAAATCGGATTTTCTGAATGAAAGTTGAAGAAAGCACTCCTTATTCCTATTGTCCTGTCATATTTCCATCAGATAAGACGCTTCAGTGCTTGTCAGAAAAAAGTATATTCTGATTCGAGGACGCTCTAATTTTTTATGTTGTTGTTTTTTTCTTTCCCTCCGTGTTTTACATCGGATTTGTGCATATAAACGACATCCAAAGTCAAAAAGGTCAAAGTCTACACCTACAGAAGCTCACAGAAACGTCACTGTGTCACACATTTGCATAACTTATGCTTAGCGGCTAGTTTGGCACACACGAATTGATGTAGCACAGCTGCTCTGTCGCTGTTAGAGGTGCTGGCTCGGGTGTGTGTGAGCTGACCAATCGGAGGAGACTGGGTATCCGGGGGGAGGGGCCTTAAGAGACGAGCTAAAACAGAGCGTTTCAGACACAGAGGGGGAAAACAGTGCGGCAGAACTGGACAGTATGAGATTTTTTTAGCGCTTAAAGATGTAAATCTATTCTAACAATAACCCCAAATAAATTATAAACCTGAAAATGAAGATAATGTGTCTCCTTTCTGTCGGAATAGAACACATATGGCCTGTGTGACCAAATCTAACATCATAGCAAGCCATGCCCCCGGTTTCCTTCACCTGGTTGCTTTTTACTCTCTTATTTCAGATGTTCGCTAACGTTTTCATTTGAATAACGGAAAAGGATACAAGGAATTGGATTTGACACCAGCTGCTGCGTCAGTAGGTGCGTCGGGTTTTCAGAAACAGAAAACTTTCTACCAAAAAAAACCCCCTTGTCATCTACTCGGTGACTCCGGTAATGCTCCAAGCCTTCCTCCTGACATCTGTGATAATGCCCAAACATCCACGATCAAATCTATTAGGTAAGACTTTAAGCCCCATTCTCGGTAATCCATTCACGGGCAAACTGGGTGTTGAATTTGCCTGCACCTGTTTACGTTTGTGCCGCGCGCTAATGGAGACGGAGTGTCGACTCCTTCTGCGGAGGCAGTGCTCCTTTTTCCTGGACACTCCGTGACACTAAATGGAGTTTGAAATTAAAACTCTCTGCGAAAAGCTCCTTTGAAGTATCAGGATAAGTAATGACACTGAACTGCATAATCCCTGCGAGTCACTTAAAGACGGGGGGGGGAAGTAAGAAGTGAGGCAGGTAGGTAATGAAAGTTTGGGAGGTTGTGATAGACTTCTCGGTGTGGCGTCACCAGCGTTATTAATCAGGCATTATGTTCGAGTCAGTGTGCTGCTACAATGCTCAAAGCTGTGGTTAGCATTTAAGCATGAATACCAGCATACAAAGCGATCATGTCCTTTCATTCTGCAACCAGTAACCCGGGAGGACTGCGTGACAGCAGCTGAAGACGGGACAGACACACGGCTGGAGGTTACGAGTGGCACGCAGCGAGGAGTCTGAACTTTAATAGAATTTAGAATGATGAAGCGAATGCTGTCACTTGCTGAGGCTGTTTGTGAAAAACAAGAGCTACGTTGGGTGAAAAACATTTTTGTACTCGCCGAGACCAAACTTGGTGATGGACACAATTGATGAACTTGATTATGTGTGGAGAAGTGGAGCGGCAAGAGGCAGGTTTATGGAACGATTCGACAGGAATCAAAGACGTTGAACAAGATCAAGAGGCTTCAGTCAGGCTGAGTGTGGCGGTGCGTCAAGCAACTGCAAATGTCGTCAATTTAAAGTGATATTTGCTAATTAGCAATAACATCAGAAACAAAAAATATTTAATTTTTTTTAGCATAAGTAACATTGTTTGGTCCCTAAACTTCCACAGTACCCCTGACTGAACATGTGTCTGTTTTTTGGCCCAGCATCTGTTTCACCCTGACCCTGAGCGTGCCATGCAAACCAGTGCTAATAAGAAAACATGAAAAGCTTCCACAGGTTTTTCAATAGGAGGTTATATTTAGCTTATAGTGTAATTTTATGTTACAAAGAATATAACATTGTTGAACCACCAGTTTGATGGCTGGATTATGTTCCACAGCCCTGCACTTTGCCCCGCATGAATGCCAGCATGAAACGGTGCAATGAGCAAGATTTTAGTTGCACAACCAAGTATGTAGAAATAACAGCTCTGATATTACAATGACTGTACGTGGTACGCTATGATGAGCCCATACCCCGGTGCTCTGAGGTCTCATTCACGACCGCTAGCTGCACAGCTAACTGAGCTAACGGCAGCTACGTTTAGCAACCATTAGCGGTTACACCACCAATATGCTGCCCCCGATTTGATAATATTGCACCTTTAAAGTATTAAAACTGGTGTTTTGGCCCGGAGTGAAGCCTCAGGGGAACATGAATGATCATGTGCAAGTTTTACGTGAATCCTAGTAACAGCTGTTGACACATTTCACCCAGAAATGCAAATGTGACCACCAAAGTCATGATGACTCATCCTCACCCTGCATCATTCATATCTCCGCCAGACTTCACGGCCAATCCATCCAGTAGCAGTTAAGAAATTTTACTCCAAAGCAAAGCGGTGGGCAGACCAACACTGCCGTCCCTACAGCTGCCGGCGAGCCTGAGTTTAATCTCCATGTTTATTTTCCTTCGATGTAATATCACGAATACAGATGGTCTGACTCTTGTTTTTGGTGCTCTGCTTTCTGTTGACCTCACTTATAAATCCTTCTCATTTGTCTTCCTGTAAAAAATTTAAAAGACGCCTTGTTAAATCTTTCAAACTCTTTGAGTGTCCACAGGTGCCGTTCTTCTTCAGATGGGGCCTCTGCGGTGCACCACCCAGTCAGCACGGTGAGGAGAGAAAACAGTGGGGGGGGGCGAGGTCCCCCCTGTTTGTTAGTGGATTATTGGATTAGGATTATCTGTGCGGTCAAAATGACCTATTAGCGCAAATTGCAGCACGCTCTTTCTGAGGAGCCGGTGCTCACGAACACACACCGTACTGCACACAGTTCACAGAAACGCCCCGAGACCCAAACGATGCAGTGACACATGTAGAGATGATGAATATGTCAGCGGAGCGAGGCGGGATGTGCTCAAGAGCTGCTAATCATCACTCACTTAAGGGGGGTGGGAGGGGGTAAGAAGAAAAAAAAAAAGCAGAGAATGAGGGTGGGGGTCGGGGAGGGGTGGTGGAGCTATTTTTATCTGGATTCCATGAAGACAGCTGTCATCTTCCCGGGTGTTTGTGAGACTTTCCTGCACTTTCCATCAAACCGGGATCAGCGGCTCAGGGAACCCAAGTAATAAGTCCCGTCACTGTGAAGTATTTCTATTATATCTGTGGTATAATAAAAATATTTTTTTTAAAAACTCTCCCCCACCCCAACATTTAATGCACTCATCCAGCCCAGTTGTGGAGTGGGTGCCGAAAATCTCATAAGCTCATCCGCTTTAGCTGAAAGCATTACAGCGCTGTGGGCCCCGCTGTAATCTGCCAGCGCGTCCATCTTTACCTGAAACACCGGATGGATCCGGCGCTGGTCACACATCACCGAGATAATGGTGTCCGCTCGGACAAAAATACTCAACTAATTAGAACATGTTTTTGTTTGCCCGCTTGGTTGACCAAACACAATTTACTCATTAAAAACAAAAACACAGATTTATAATTGAATCACAGCGAACGGCTTCAGTCAGACATCGTGTGGACACGAGTCAACTTGAGCCTCCGTTTTAACGACTTGACAGAAGATAAATGACTTGAGGCACAATTTTGACTCGGGAGTTAAAGACTGGAATGACTTCTGCATTTATTTTATGATTTCAGTTCAGTTTTTTTTTTTGTTTATTTTAGTTAATATAGTTAATATTAACTTTTAAAGGTGCAGGTGGCCCATTCTTACACATTGTACCTTTATTTCAAATCTAATTCAGCGTTGTACCTTGTCAACAGGTTAGATAAGTGATTTTCAGGCTTTTTGAGCCCAAGACGCACTTGTTTTCATATCTGTGCAAAATAGCCTATTATATAGCCTAACTATTTTTGCAATTGTACCCTAAAGATTTTCTTGGGGTTTAGTATTTGTCTGTTTATTAGGATGTATAAAGTTCTGATTGACCATATTTAGTTAAAAACGTATTAATTTAGTGTTGCATTGATGTATACTGCAATAATAATCTATGGCTGTGACAGAATCCCATGGTAAACCATTTCGGACTCAATGGGTAGAAGATAAATTAGCCCATGATGTCATTATTATACACACGCCAATTCTCTTCATTAAAAACCGGATGATGCAGGTTGGGAAAAAAGCGACTTGCTGAAAGAACAAGATGACTCGGGACTCGCTTGAGACTTGGATCAAAAGTCCGGCTCCAGTCTACAGCTTCTATCTATTTAGGACTATGGGGGAATGTGGATCTGACCACTGGAGCAGGTGGCTGCTTCAGGTCACTGTTTTTTTTGTTTTTTTTCATGACCCTGACATTCCCGTCCCACTTCAGAGGGACCAGGACCTCTGCCACCAGTCTGGTGTGAGGCGGGCGGAGATAAGGGTGGACAGGGTGACGGTGACGTGCCCCCTGTCCTACCCTACCACACACACACACACACACACACACACGCTGGGAAAGTAATCCTGTAGATGGTGGCCACAACACTGAGGCTCCGACACAAGCTGTAGATCCCCATCAGCATTCTCCCACAACCCAATCTAGCTCCGAGTCAATGAATTCTTTACTGAAGATGGAGGACTGAGCTGCATATCAAGAGGGATTTTGCATTAATTAGTGAACTGTCTAAACATGGCCCGAGGCTCGCTGCCATGCTATTCTTCACGCCACCTCGAATTAAACTGTGTTTGGTTTCGTATGGCTAATATTCAGATTTCATCTTCCTCGCCATTAAATAGTAAACCAAAAAAGGAAATACTAACTTAGTTTTACAGTTGTGTGACTGTGATGATGTGAAGTGCAATTCCAATGTATGGTCAAGATGTTTCTAATTAAAACAATTGTACAAAAAACATCATTTTTTTCACTTCAGAAGAAATCTGAAGGCTTTAAACATAGACTTGAACATCACCAGAGTGACTCAATGAAGCACGAGCACGGCTGCATCAATGAATACTGAGAATAATTCTGAGAAAACAAATCATTTCGTTGGAGAAATTTCATTAAATTTACATTTGTCATGTAAAAATATACATCACCTGGGGGAACGCAAAGAAGAGAAAACAGGACTTAATCATCTCGCAGCACAATACAGCTCAAAATATGGGGTTTGTTTCATTTTGGTTCATTCTTTATGAGCTCATGTTTTGACATTCTGTGACTGAATGATGTGTTAGACTGAAAAACTTAAATTTCAGAACCTTTTTTTTTTTGGCATTTCCATGTTTTAATGTGCAGAAACAAGAGACTTTAAAAATGCTGCAGACAAAAAAAAACACAGTGGAGAGCGATTAACGAGAAAACTGTAAACTGACAAGTCTGTAAACTGCGTCAATGTGTAAACGTATACGGTGATTTTCATTTCATAAAACTGTTCACAACACAAACATTGAAAACAAACGTTTTTTCCCAACATCCCACAGGACACATCTTCTGCTTCTATGAACTTCAATTATGATCATGTATGCTAGAATGACCGCACACTGCTTGAAAACTTTTTCTAAAACGTACAAAAATGTTTCCCCAGAGAAACTTTATAATTCACTTTAAATCCAAAGTTGACACAATCTTCTCCGTTGTCCTTCTGTCCCCTGTAAGGCACAAAGAGCTTGATTGCAGAAAAAGTACTGCGGCAGCGACGTCCGGCTCACGGAGGATCTCATGAAGCTAACTTCTCCAACTGGAAAATGTTTGAGGACCTGATCTGAAAGCAGAATTCCGATGACATTCAAAGCAGAGAAGAAGAGATTATTTAAAAAGAGATTCATTGCTTTAAAACACCACAAGTACTGATTATATGATAATGAGTGACCCTGTCCAGTTTTCCTTCTGATGCAACGGTGCTGGTGTCATTAAGATACTGAATAATGGAGCTGAGTATTTCTGGGTTCAACAGATATCAAACATAAATGCAACTGATTTTGAAGGGGCATCGCTCAGAAAATGAATATTGAGCTAATATTCCCATTTACAAGGAGCTCTGCATCTTCCAACTAACATATTTTCATTAGTTTGTCAAGTCAAAATAAGGAAAATCGGGATGGCCTGAGCCGTTTTCCTTCTTTTTATCAAAACTTTGCTTCAGCCACCTTTCTTGGAAATGTCAATAAAAATACGTACACATCTCCTAAAACCTGTTGACATCCAAGCGTCATAATGTTTAAAATTAGGTTTGTTTCTGCGTCTGAACAGAAATGTATATATTCTTTGTTTCATTAGGAAGTCGCACTGAGATTAAACTCTATTTTACACATGACACCTAACCAAGACAGGGTCAGAATAGCTGAACAAAGGACATAACAAGTCAAATATAACATCAAATCACATCACAGCAGTAATTATAAGAATACATTTCACAATACAATGTGAGATCTTTAAGGCATCTCAGACTGGTGGCTATGTGGTTTGTGTGCAAGGCCTCCATGACAGTGCACAGAGCTGACTGCGAACAGGCAAGTGGGTGTTTGATGCAAACTAGAGCCCGACTGATTTGACTACATTTGTTAGGCCGATGCTGATACCGTTATCAAAAAAGTTAAAAAGTTAAATTGACGTATTGGCTGAAACACATAAACAGGGTTATTTTTTTTATCGACAGTTCAACAATAAACGTAATTGTCTAAAATAAGTGCACTGAAACAGCTAACCTAGCTGGTATTTTACAATATAAATTAAAAAAAAAATATACCCAACAGGGGAAGACCGATTTTTAGGAGCTACGTGCAGCGTTCTCCTGGTTTCGGTCATTTCCCTGTCAGATTGCAGATAAAATAAACTAATTCTAAATTGTGCTACTTTGGCTCAGATGCATCATCCTCTCCCACAATGATCTCCCCCGGATTGAAACACTGAATAATCTGAATCTGCAAAGTAACTAGTAACTAAATTCATCAAATAAATGTAGTGGAGAGGAAGTATAAAGGTTGTTCTAAATTGAAGACTTTCGTTTTTACAGTGAATATCGGCTTTCAGCGTCCTTGATTTCTGATCATCGGTATTGGCCGTGAAAAAGCCATATTGGTCGACCCCTAATACATAAATCACCCCACACGTCTTTTTCTGCATTATAATCTTTTCACATCTTCACATATTAGACAACATATAGTATATGCACATACCAATGTATCTGTAATAGGCTAATAAGGGCTCCATCGCACGTGGCTGTAAAATCTCCTTGGCTTGCTTTTCTACATGTGCTGTATACGAGTCAAAAAGCTCCTAAAACTAAATTCTGAATAATAATTTGGAGCATCCAAATATAATACAATGTTTACAAGACCAAATAATAAGAGTGTGCGTGTAAACGTAGTCACTGAGCATACTGTTAGAAGGAAGACATAAAAAAAATGTAAAAAAAAAAAAAANAAAAAAAAAAAAAAAAAAGCGAGGCAGGAGGATTATTAACAGTATGTGAATGTGTCCAATGGGCTGAGCCGCGTCTTCCACACACTCCTGCACACTTCAGAGTGCATTCCACTGGAACGCACCCCGGGGAACGCTGGCTGCCATGTGACACGCAGCGGCGAAAACGGTGGGCGAGGCAGCCGAGGAGAGGGGAGAGGTAGAGAATGGGATGCAGGGAGAGCAGGGATGGGGATGAAAATGTAATCGCAGGAGGGCAATTAGGGAGGAAGTGCTGCTGGAGCGTTCCATCATGCAGGGCCAGTTTAAGGGACAGCAGCTTTCCACAGGGGGTCAGAATGATGCAGCATTATGCATTACTGCACAGTATTTACCGTTTCATGTATTCGAACAAGATTTTATTAGTTTATTTATGCCTACTTTTATTTAAGGTTGAAAGCAGAGAAAAAACCTTTTATATATTTCAATTGCAGTGAATTAGCAATAAAGCTCCACCCGACTCTAAACGAATAAAGCAGGAGGAAAAGGAAATAAGTGAGGTTAGATGAGGTGACGGTGGTATGAAATCTGAAAAGGTTCTACGGGGAGTCGTGTTGTGGAAGAAAAATGTGAGCTTCAAGCACCGCAGGCACCAGCGCACTGGTGAAGCCTGGGAGAAATATGGGTCTGTCTACTCATTGGTAGACACACACACACAAAAACACACACACACACACATATAGACAGACAAGAATTAAAAGTAAATGTGATGACCTCACTTACTGGTTTGCTGACCCGAAGGTTCCTCCAGAGAACCCTACGGAACAAAAGAGGGGAAGAAGTGATTCATTTGGTTTCTGTGGCATTAAAACGTTTTGACTGTCAGTGTGTCAGAAGACGAGGACTCATAATCCCAAAGCAGATCAGTGTGTCTGTCTGCGCGCTGGGTACGCAACGTGACCTGACACAGGCAAAGCTTTGCCCCCCCCCAGGGGGGCTCTGAACGACAGAGGCGGAGAAGGTTTAGAAAGATAAATGGACCAAGGGGGGCAGATACTGATGTACAGTATGTATATGACTAACAACAGAGCAGTTATAGGCTGCAAAAGAGCCAGTTAATGAGGGACAAGAGGAAAAAAAAAGACACCCTGAAATTATTGGGAGGGAGACGACATGAGAACTCTGATCTGCTGACAAATCTGGGTCATGAATTCCACATTTCTGAATGCGATTTGCCCCAGAATGTTTCAGCAAACATCAAGATGACACGCGGAATGTCAAAACGATGCTCACTTTTATTAGCACATAAACAACTGCAGCATCTCAGTGTGTGACACGTATACAGTATAGTACCATTACACATGTAAAGTCACTCAGGTTACAATTAGGGCCGCATGATTAGTCCGCATGATGATCATTATATCTTATTTGCTTTATTGGGATCACGAGTTATCTATGTCATAACGAGAGTATTCATCATGAGAAAACGACCTCATGTGAGGCAGAGGACCGCGACATTTTCATCTAACGTCCGTTGCTACACATGCCGGCATGGTGCTGCTGATCTCTTTAACATCAGCTCTTAAGTAATAAGAGGTAACGACAGTTTGTTCTCTCAGGGTAACTGGTTAATCTATCCTGTTATCGTGGGATAACTGAGCTTGTTTTTCTGTTATATTGACATAAATAACTTGTGATGTCAACAGAACAAATAACATTTAACTTGTTACCACTGGAAAATGGAGGAATTAATATGTCTGACCCGTGGCGTGTGTGTCACGTTGTAAGTGTTACATCTGTCAAAATAAATACTTTTTTGGGGTTTTAAAGAAAGTTGTAGCAACAATCCTTACCGACACATCGTTTGTAAACCATCATCTACTCTGAAAGTACAATTACTGCACTGGAATAAATACAGGTCTGGTTTTAAGAAGCCATTGCTGTTATACAATAATAATCTCCTGAATGTCATTGTCTGACTCCACTTGAGCCACTGACTGTGTTGCTCTCAGTGTTCAACGAGGTGCTGCCAACTAAGAGGACGTTTGAAGATGACGAGGGAAGAATAGAAAAAAAGAAGAAGGGGTTGGGGGGGGCAACTGAAGTCGCAGTCTCACCTCCTGCCTGTGGCTGCTGTCCAAAGCCCGAGAAGCTGCTGGGCTGCTGTCCAAACCCAGAGCCCTGCTGGGCCAGGCCCCCGAACGACGGAGCGCTCTGAGTGGCTAGGGAGCCAAAGGACGGGCCACTGGGAGGGGAGGCAAATCTGAAAACGGAAGCAGATGCAAGACAATGATGTAGCATTATTGCAACTACTGAATTAAAATGAGCGAAAACACAAAGCTGGATGGCATTAAAAAAAAAACAACAGCCATTTATTTGTACAAGAGAGAGAAAAAAAGAGAAATTAACTAGAGAAATGACTATGGTGTGTATGTTTCTTGCAAACATGCCAGTAAGGAAGAAGGTGTCAGATGGTGTTTGTGAGGATTGAGAGATGGGGGGGGTTTTAAGCGGTAATCCCCTCAACAGGACCCACGCCCATCGACTACCAAGGGAGAGGAAAGGGAGAATAAGCAAAACAGACAGAGAGAGAGAGAGAGAGAGAACGGGCCCGTTTAATCTGCAGGCAGCAGTGAGATTATCTGAGGCGAATAATCTAGTCCCCCACAGTTTTGGGCTCATTGCCACGTTCACTGTAACAAAAACACGTGCACATTGCGGACGCACTATGATGGTGACAGAGTGGAAATGTTGGGAAGGAGGCGGAAAGATGAAATAATCCCTGCTCCTGTATCTTTAGATTAAATCTCAGTTGGAATGAGGTTGAGTTGCTGGGGGCTGTAAAGTACGGTATGGTATTAAACTTTAAACCTTCAGTCTTACCTGTTGGAGTAAGAAAAAAAAAAAGGCTGTTTCAAAACAATGTCAAAAGATTTCAATGTGGCCTCTAAAGGTCGGACGACATTTGGTTTATTTTATCACTCCCTCACTATGATGTTGATGACTGTTTAACAATGTGCTGAATGCTGCCCTTCATTTGTTTTATGTGTTGTGCTTGTGTGACGGTGCACTGAGCGAGAGATCACAGATGTTCAGAGTCATAAAAAAAAAAACTGCTTCGCGCTGCAGGCAAAATCTGCTGCTCCTCTCTCCCCTCTGTATTGCGTGAAAATCCTGGGGACACTGACGTTATCAAATGTTTAGTGTCCTGCAACAATGTTACAACCAAAAACAGACAGGTGGATTTACTGTGCGACTACTTAAAGCCCGTTCACACCCGACAAACTAACACACTAACATCTGGCTGTCGTCTCTGATGGGAAAAAAGGTACAATCTGCATTTAGTCCAGGGTCAGATGAGGATGTGTGTCATTTGTGTGTATCGGCTCCAGCTCTGATCAGCAGTGATGGAAACATGAAACCCGGGGGGACAGCCCTCAAATCTAGTTAGTAATAGGACACAGCGTTGTGTAATGGGGACAGGATGTCTTACAGTTTAACTAGCACAGTTAACTTAACAGGAAGTTAATAATAGTAAATGATTCCAAACATAATTCTTTTTTAAATAATCTCAGAAAAGTGTTCCTATCGGCGCGGGTCGGGCATTGTATAGGCCGATAACGATATGTATGTGATAAGCTAATATCGGCCGATATATCGGTGGGGCTCTTGAGTCAACTCTGGCTAGCTGGCTGCTAACTTTAGGTGATGCGATTCCAGTTTTATACTATGTAATTAAGGATCTCAGAACCAAATTAAGAAGAGAAGGCAAGACATTTATTTATCAAAAAGAAAAAGCAGCAGCAGATGGTAAAATCAGTATTTTGTCTTACATTCTCTCAAGCATGTACATGTGTGAGTATATATATTCTAAAAAAGCTTAGTAAATCCTTCGTTCAGACTTCTCACAGAACATATAAAGCTTCGTACCCAAATCCGCCCATGTTGGAAGCAGCTGTTCCCTCTCCGAACACTTTTCCCGCGGAGGAACCCATGTTGCTGTTGAAGGAAGCGTTCGTGCCGAACGCTGCTCCGCCACCGAATGCCGGGGCACTACCAAAGGAAGGAGGACTCCCAAACACCGGAGCGCTGCCGAAACCACCTGCGGAGGGGGAGAACAGAGAAGTGCTTAAAAAAAGTGTTTGTAACGGAAAGCAGCGGGATACAGACAGGGAGTTACAGCACAGTCTCTATAAAGAAAAGATGAAAAACGTCAGTCACGACGATGTTTCTGTAGTTTGGTGCAACTATAGTTTAATGACACAGGATATTGCACCTTTCCATGTGAAGGGGTATTTTTCTACTCACTGGGGGTTCCTGGGTTGAACAGTTCTGCTTGGACTCCTGTGTAAATATGAAGAGACATACATTCTGCATGTGGTCTGAATCAGGGTGGAAACCACCACAAATCTACTCTCTAAACAGATATTAAAAAAATGAGTTTGTTAAGCATATTTCCGCTGTTTTGTTTCGTGGTTGAGCATGGTGATTACACTCGCTGAGACTGTGTCTGTTGTCGTTTTGGAACAACACACCGTACCAGCTTAATGTCTGGTTGAACACTTCAAAGCCCTCAGAGGTAGGAGGGAGTGGCAGGGGGGGAAAGGGTGGTCTGAAATTACAGCCTGGCTAGCAGCATGCCCCAGTAAATAATTGATTGAGCCAATGTAACAAGATTACATTCCCTGTACGTAGGCCAGTGATAGGGCATTAGTGTGCTGAGTGGTACCAATATCGCAGTGGAGCGGAGGGATGGCTTTGATGGCTGCCATTGCTATGACTTGATTATTGCCAAGAAAAAAACAAACAAATTAAGTAGCTCATTTTACATCTTGAAACATGCCAACTTGTTAACTTTTTCTAACCAAATAGTCTTGGAGCTTGGGTGTACAGGAGCCAAGTTTGCAGTTGCAATCATGGGAAAGACAGCGTCCTCTTTTTTTCTTTTTTTTTGTTGCAAAGTTTACTAAGGACAGAATCAGCTGCAATGACAGACACGGACACAAACTGGCATGTCGCAGCTTTAAAAGCAAGTGAGACCAAACGAACTGCATGATTTGATGCTCGAATCCATGGATGTTGTTCATCTGACAAACTGTAACTCTTGTTCACAAAGGAAAGTATAACCAATCACCAAGGACAAAGCACACCGTCAGATTATGCTCGTTTCAAGCTGTCTTCACATGCTTTTTACTGTTACAAAAAACAGATTCATGTAAATTGTTGCAGGAAACTGGATACATTTTCTAACCACGCATGACAAATTGACACTTTTTTTTTTTTTACCCCAAACACTGCAGCGCTATTGAATGGTGATTATCCAAGACATAGGTCGCTCATTTAAAAATGAAATCATGAAGCTTAAACAGATCATTCAGAGCTATCTCTGACTCATCGCACTGCGATTTAGCAGTGTTGAGAGGCAGCGTTGCATCAGCAGTGTTTCGGGCAGGTAATACTGGAGTCTGGCAACCTCACTTTCTGCTCTGCTGGGGCGAGGAGATAAGGGCACTTTGCTGTAGCTCAGATGATAAAGGAGAAAGCAATGTCAAGAGTCGGCTGCTGTGCAAAATGCGATTATGTAAAAGGTGCACAGGGTTTCTATCGCAGCCGTGCCACTATCACTGAACCTCACACATCACTAACCCAGAGGCCCCTGAGCTAGATCATGACAAATATGACAGAAAAGAGGATATAAAACATCACTAATACGAGCCCTACCAGGTGAGGGCGTGGACATTCTGTGGTAATAACAGCGATATTTACTATTGCTTGGCCCTGTGCTCAAATCTAATTAAGGAAATTAAACCCTTCCCCAAAGTATGAAGTCTGGTCTGAAAATGTCAGCGGCATAAATCGCCTGGTGAAATGTTAACTGCAGAGTACAAGCAAGCATCACTTTCAGTGAGTGGATGAGGGTATATTTAAGGATTTGCCCTCTTAGTTTCAGCGTGGAAAATGTGTGCGAGTTCACTACGTTCAAAATGAAACTCTGCTATGCTATGAAAGGAAATATTCTTACACCTTTTTTCCGTACTCAACCGAAACCTAAAACTGTACTCCGTCTGATTTCGAACTAAAATGAGACGTAACAGCCTAATTAACTCATGGTGAACACACAGCAGAAACAAACTAAACCCATCTTTGTAAGTCCAGCATTTACCACCTCTGGCTTGGTCGAAATAAACCCTTCATTCACTAAGTTAGATGTTTAAATATCCTGGCTCTAGGTGCTGTTATTCCCCGCTGTCATACCTGGCTTTGACGGAGAAGAGAAGGAGCCAAATCCTTGGGATGCAACAGTCCCTCCACCAGTGCTGAACGTCCCACTAGGTTTCTGCTCACCAAAGGACGACTGTCCAAAACCGAAGGTCTTGGCGCCGCTGTTCCCGAACAGACTGGTGGCACCTAGAGGAGAAATTGGCAGATTGATAAATGCATCTCTTAAAAGAAATGAAAATGGCTGTACTTTTGTAAAATAGTTTCAACAACCTTGTTGAGTTTGTTCACCTGTCTGAGCAGGCTGCCCAAACCCACTGCCGGCAGCAGGCGCGCCAAATGGGTTCTTGTTGGCAGCGTCTTCGCTCGGTTTACCTCCCAGGCCACTGAAGAACCCTCCACCAGCAGCTGAGCCGGCTGCATTGGCTGAACTTGAACCGAACAGACTCCCACCAGACGACGGCTGCTGCTGCGAGAGAAATGCTACTTGTACAATGTGTCCAGAAGAATCTCTTTTTTGTTTTATAATTTAAGACAATAATATTCCCAGGTAGAAAAAAAGCAGATTATACCTGTCCAAATAAATTCCCACCGCTGGGTTGTTGGCCAAACACCGGCTGGCCGGACGAGCAGCCAAAAGCTGTAATAAGAAGGAGACAAGACATTCAAGACTGATATATTCTCTGTTTACTCTACACTGCTAGATATATAGCTGGGATTCCACATAATCTTTTTATAGTCACCACTGTACAGCTTCCTTTTCTTCCCACAGAGTCATAAAACAGAATGAGCTGACTCTGGAAACTCGAAACCCCCTTTAATATCTGTAGACATGAGCGACAAAGCTGTGCCTAACATCAGCTGTCCATCAGAGACACACACATTCCCATACTGCTCTGGGAATTTAGAGAATGTTTGGGAATGGGACAACTCCCCTCATGCCACACTCTTCACTCAGACTGCCACACCACACCTCAACCCGGTGACAGAATACTACAGTCCAAATTAGCCGGTCAGCTGAATGAGTTGGAATTATCGCACAGCCTCCTTGACCGCTCGCTGCCTCCACAGACATAAACTAATAAAGCAAGTTTTCAGATACTAGTTAAAAGGACCAGTCTGAAAGATATAAGGGGGATTAAGGGGTAGAACTGTAATTTAATATTCACAATTACTTTTGCTCAAGTGTACTCCCTTGAAACTGAGAACCATTGTGTTTTCATTACCTTAGAATGACCTGCTTTATATTTACAGAGGGTAGAGCAGGTCCTCTTCTGAAGAGTTCTCCATGTTTCTACAGCAGCCCAGAATAAACTAACCAAACTCTGACTCCAGTCTAGAAAGGGCCTTTTGTGTTTTGTGTGGCTACCAGAGGGGAGGGTGAATCGAGGGGTGTTCAGTTGGTTGCCATCTGCAACAACACCACTAGGTGCCATTGATTCCCACACACTGGTCCTTTAACGGTTTCTGATTAGAAGCGGCAACGGTGCCGAGAGTGACGACGGCGTTTCTGGCCGACTTGCTTGTTTTTCTGGCTGACTGGTATGAAATTGAGAATTCTGTTTACCCCACGACTTTGAAAGCCTGAAGGTGTTAATCTCTAATTTATAAATAGCAACAGTATGAAATGATTCCAGCATGAATTTGGTGAACTGAAACAGAATGCACAGCTTCAGAACGGACTCCTGTGCTGCAGCCTACAGTGTGAGCATTTTGCTGCGTAGGCAAGTCAAAATTAGTGTGTATATGTGCAAACCAGGTGCGCTTGAGGGACTCTGAGTTCTGGCACTGGAGTTGACAAAATGCACATCTTATTAGCTTGGATGCTACTTATAATTAGCAAAAAGCAAGGTACAAAACATGCAGGGAGCTGCTCCTCACTTTAAGCCAGTTCTTACAGGCAGTTTTAAAGGTTGAAATGACAAAGGTGGGTGGCGGTAGGTAATTTCAGCTGTCTGATATGCAAGCTGGTGTCTGTACTCAGCCAAAGATCTTTCGTGAAGGAAGATGCTCCGTTCTGTGACACCACTGTAAATTTGAGAGGATACTGAGCATTTCTGTGGTTCTAACAAATCAAACGGAGTGATACATCCTCCCTCTAGTGGATCGGGTCACGTTAATCTCAGGGGTCAAAGTCTCACAGATAGACTTCATATCATATTCAAAATGTGTTTTTTAAGTTTAAATTATTGATGAGAACCCTCCAGTATTTGGATCAAGCAGCCCGACCAAAAATAAGGTATTTCAGATTTATAAGGCTTTAGCTGTTATTTCAATGTGTCAAATAGATATCTAATAATCTAATTTTCAAGTAAATTCAAGTATCAGATTATAATCTTTATCTGCGTTTAGCAAATGTAACACTCCGAAAAAAAACTTGATAGAGACATCTTAATCTTTACAAAACACCTGCTTCTCTAGCTATAGTTCTATTGTGTCCAACAGACATTACGTTTAATTAATCAACGGAAAAGAAAAAATGTTAGCCCCAAACTCTTTACCCTAGAAAAGACAGTGCAGACTCACACTGACCTGAGGGCTGTCCAAAGCTGAATCCTGAAGATGAGGATGTGGTGGTGTTACTACCAAACACAGACCCTTGCCCAAATCCAGAGCTCTGGCCGAACGCAGGTGCTGTGCTTTGTCCAAACAGCCCGGAGCCAGTGCTGCTGGCTGTGTTGGCACTGCTTGCGCCAAAGGAGAAGGCATTGCTCGCAGTAGAAGCACCAAAAAGACCTCCTCCAGTAGTTGCATTGTTAGAACTGGCTCCAAATGCTGACTGGCCAAAAGAAAAGCCGCTGGCTGATCCAGTGTTGCTGGCCGGCTGGCCAAAGCCACTCGCCTGGCCAAACACGGGCTTGCCAAAACTAGCCCCGGTTGATGCACCGAACCCAGCTGGGCCAAACCCTGTAGATACTGGGGCTGCAGGGGCTGCAGGGGCTGCAGGAGCCGAGGACGCTGGAGGTGCAGCAGGTTGCCCAAACACACTGCTCGCAGCGGGAGTTGTTGTACCAGCAACAGTGGGGGTGGAGGTGGTGGCAGCAGCAGGGGTAACTGTGCTGATAACTGGTGTAACCTCAACGGTGCTGCTGTCTGTCGTAGCAGGGGCAGGCTGGGTAAAAATGGAACCCGGTTTATCAGAACTGGGAACCTGGAACGCTGGTGGAGCTACCTGGGCGACAGGTGCTACAGCAGGGGTGGCAGCAGCTGAAGTGGGCACCGGAGCAGCGGTAGTGGTGCTGGTGCTGTCTGGGGTGGCCTCTACTGTGGGAACCGCACTGGCTGGTGGTGGGGGGGTTGCTTCAACTGGTGCGGTAATGGAAGAGGGAGGGTCAGGGGTAGCTGAAGTTGTGGCTGGAGGAGGTGTGGGTGCCGGCGCTGTAAGTGTGGCTGCTGGGGTCCCGGTGGTGGTGGAAGCATCCTCTGCAGGCTCAGGAGCTACAAGAGGACTGGCTCTCTCTACAGCAGGTTCAACAGCAGGTTCTTTTTCAGGTGGCGGGGTGGGTTCAGAAGGTTGTGTGGGAGCTTTTGGTTCCTCTGAGGAGTCCGAAGGAGCTGAAAGAAGACTGCTGAAAGATGTAGGTAAAGCTGAAGTAATAGAGCTAGGCTGGGGAACCGAGAAGGCCGGCTTGGGGGTCGATTCAGGAGGCTTGAACAAACTCCCTGCTGCTGCCCCCTTTGACAAATCAGCTACTGTTGCATCTTCTGCAGACTTTTGGAGACCTGCAGCGAAGCTAAACTGCGCAGCTACCTTGCCCATACCAAGTCCAGTTTCCCCAAAGGCGAATGAGGCAGCAGGGGGTTTGATGGACGAGTCTTTGGCTTCTTCCCCCGGGCCCACGCGTAGTCCAGAGAAACTGCCCAGAGTTTCTCCTCCAACTGTCTTTGGGGGCTGTGGCTCTATCCTGAGGGCAGGTGTGGTGGAGGTGGGTTTGTCTGCTGACGTGTTTGGAGGCAGCGTGGGAGACGCAGTGCCAAGAGCACGGGAGAATGAGTCCTCTCCAGGTTGGCTGAACATCATTTTCCCATTTCCGCCAAAGGAGAATTTACTCACATCTTTCACTGGACAGAAAAACCGGGAAAAAAAAACAACAAAAAACAATCAAATATGATGACGGTGTTCAAGTTTGAAACCGTCATAAAACAATCTGGTTCAGAGCTGCTGTACTGTTTTTACCTTGTGACATTCCAGCTCCCTGTGGAACTGAAGGAAAGCTGAAGCCTGTGGCCCTGCGAAAGAAAATGTCATAATGAAAATACATTGCGAGAATTTTCAGTTTCTGTGGTATGACAAATCTGTGTGTTGTTAAGAGGGAGGAATCTATAAATTAGGACTGAACCATATTCTTTTGGAAAAGTACACAACACATGATATTCCTCCAATAGCCACAACGACCTGCACGTCAAGTGCAGATTTATATGATGGATTAGTTAGTTGGTTGGCTCAAAATCACATCTGATGGGATAATCAAATGAATGTATACAACCCCAACAGCAGGATGAGTCATCAAGAATACTTAAAACTTTTTAAAGAAAGAGAAATGACCAAGAGTTTGATTTATGAGTGCTTGTTTTTGACATGAAAGTTTAAATCTTCTTATTCAACTTGGTCTTGACGATGAATAAAAGCAACATGAATTGTTAGGTGTTCTTTATAATTCAGCATGGCGCTATCATTTACATAAGCTGACTCACCCTGATGCGAAGGAGAACCCTTTGCTGCTGCTTTGATCTGCTGAGCTAGCAGGAGCCACGGAAACATCTGTTTTGGACGGTTGACCTGAGGACACATGAGTTTATCATATTAGGTATCGCATTGCAAAATAAAATACCAAAATGAATGTGTGCACTCCGTTCAGCAATGTTCTCTACTGCAGTTTTGTTTATGTGTAAGAGGGGAAACACTAAAGCGCATACACCTCAACAGTCCTTACCAAACACGAAGCCTGTCTGTGGGGAGGTTGTACTTTCAGCAGTCATCTTCTGGATACCTTGGGTAGGATTCTGCACAGAGAGATTTAAATTGGAAGTCATTATTATGGCTTAATTCTGCACAGACCTAATATTATGTATGAAAAAAAAATTACGCAGGTTACAGTGCAGGCACAATAAACTGCAATCTTTGCATGCTGCTCCTGTAAAAAATGTATTTTTTCTTCTTGTTCCCTCAGTTTAATGCTTGAGCTTCACTGCGCAGGATGATAAATGTGCAGAGTTTGACACCTTTTAGGCTGTTTTCACTTTTTCTCTGTAGTCAATAAAAAAAGTAGAAGTAGTAGTAAAGTAGTAGGCATTTTGTGCTCAACAGTTCAACTTGTGAAATAAAAAATATCTGCATATTTGTAAAATCTGGAATCGTTAATGATAGAAAATGTATAGGTGCCATTCTGAGGAATGAAATTAATATGGTAATTATTCTTTTCTTTTCTGACAAAACCATGTCCGTCACAGGTTAGAGATTTCTTTGCATGCCTTAATACATGTGTGGAGGGGATCTTCAGGGCATGTGTGTTTGTGCACATGTGGGTGGAGATCAGTATGTCCAGGTCATTCCCATTAAGATGAACTTGGGCTCGAACAGTGCTAAACGTTTGTTCGTGGGGTTCCCCCGTCACCCAACTGCAATTTATAACATCAACATAGGAGGGAGCCGGGACATTTCTCACCCATGCAGTTAATGGTGGCTCCTCTCATGCAAAGCCATCAGCAGTCTGTGAATTTTGGCAAGCTGAATTTTCTTTAAAGTTGCGAGTAGAGGGACACTGACACGGAATGTGTTTGGATTGGAGTGACTGATTATATGTGAATAGCATGTGAATTGAAAAAACAGCTCTACTTGGAAATCTCCACCACTGCAGGAAGTCAGTGGTTTCACACTTCTTTCAACTATTTTATCTGTGTATCGGAACGCATCCTATCCTAGCTATCCTCATTACATTTCAGGTATTTAAACAACTCTGACATTTTCATGTCTCATCAATTTGTTGAAATATTTGAACTGTGAGCAATTCAAGATGTATTTAAAAACTATAAGACAGGAACACGTCAAGCTTGGCAGTGACAGATACAGTACTCACTCGTTTGGCCTGGTTGGATGCAACTGTTGCAAAGACCTGAGCTGCTGCATCTCCTACCGATGAGCTGGGAAGAAGAGCACAAGAGGAAGAGGAAGAGAGTGTTCAGGTGATATTTTTATTCTTCACACACATACAAATATAACAACCATTTTACTGCTTAGTGACTTGAGATGTTGATGTGTATTAAAATGGGGTTTCAGCAAACAAAGACTGGTCTGTATTACTAAATACTTTTTGGTGTAGGGCTGGACTAAAAACTGTAAAAACATTGTCTCTCTATCTTGTATAATCATATAATAGCACAATTTTCACACTTTATGTCTAAAGATTAAAAATATTTAATCATTCGAACATCTGTCAGTGCATGGAATTTAAAATTCTTGGGAGCATGTAACTTTTGAAAATGTTCAAATTGTTCTGGTTACAGTTAAACAACAGAAGCAAATTGGTTTTCTTTATCGAGCTGGGAACCATTTGAAGAAAAGTTACTGTTCGACAGAGATAAGGAGAACATTAGCGTGGATTCAGGGAAAAGCCTACTTTTGTAATCGTCTTACTCTCACAATGCCTTGCTTTGCAAGTTTGTTATTGTGAGCAGGCTTTATTTGGGAAAAGCCCGGAGGAAGGATGGCCTGCCGAAATATCACACACAAAAATGGAGCACAGCCCAGTGAGGCAGAAACAGTCAGGTGCAGGATGCAGGCACGGGCAGACAAGCTACTGTGAATCATGGAGTGATTTAAGAGCCAAATGACGAAAGGGAAGTGAAGAGGATAATGGTATAAAAACAGAACGTTAGACTGACAAATTCATTCACATTTGTTTTGTTTTGGCTGAATTATCAAGCATATTGGCTTAAACCGTAAAATATGAGATTATAGTGTTGGCTTTCAGTTGTACCTCTATTTGTACAGCCCCCCCAAGGGTAAATAGACCTTTTATGCAATGTTCACACAATGGGCACATGGACATATCCAAGACATCCGAGAAACAGCACATCTCAGTCACGTTTCATTAAAAATGCAGTGTGCTAGAGTAGAACCAATAATACAACACAGACCACAGCTGTAGTGTGTAACATACTGCCCTGTATGTGGCAAAGACAGGATCATACACATTGTATTCACAACAGGAAGGTCAATAAGGTAAAACAAAATTATATAGGAATCTTTCAACAGGAAAGACTAGATTTAAATATAAAGGGAGTATGTGTGATGCTTCAGGAAAGAAGCTGTGATGCAAATGTGAGATTTCCTCAAACACTGCTGGCCTCTAACAGTCGTGTGCACTGGCTTAGATTGGGTGGAGTCAGTGACCTGATAAATCTATACCGAGGCGACACACTCAAAACAAAACACTGGACCCCTCGAGGACTAATAGTGACAGACTGTCTGCTCACTGTATCACAAATAGATCCAAGTGGATACAAGCACGATTAAACGAGATGAATATTATACAACATGCCTAATTTTAAACAGACAGACAGACAGATTAGATTAATAAGACAGATAAAAAAAGTGCTTTATCTGCCAAGTCAATTACAATGTGAACCATACCAAAAAGACTGCGAGCCAATTCAAAGTGAAATCCATGAAAACCAGTTAAAACGTAACTTGACTTTGAAGCTTTGAAGTACCAGAGAGCAAATCTGTGAACGATGACTCAGGAGCCAACATCTCAAATGTGTCATCTGTGCCTACAAACTACACAAAATATATTTGTTACTGTGTTTTTGTCACAGTATGCTATGAGCTGGTATCATGACAAAAAATACAACGGGAAACCTGGACAAATTCCTGAATTGAACTGTCTGCGACATCCAGCTATATGTTGACAGATATTGGCCAGTATAAAAACTTTTTGTTGTTACTGAACACAAGGCAGAAAAGGAGGTTTAAGGAGATTAAAATCATTCAATTTCCAGTGAACTGTTCCAGAGCACTCGCTAAAAGTTTAGCGCAAATCTGTAAAAGATCCTGCCTCCACTATGTATCACTGCAAAAAACATTTATTGGCCGATACGTCAACCATGAACAATATACAAACACATATATAGTATGCATACATGAACAGCTTATTACTATTGTAATTATTACTATTGTGGAAGACACCCCAACTGTTTCTATACCCGCTGCTTTGTATTTACTTCCCTCAGTTTACTCCAGAAACCATCACCTACTGAAGTCAATTTAAAAAAAACTTTAAAAAGAGTATCTACATAGTTTGTGGTATTTACCTCAAGATATTGGCAACAGGCACAGGAGGCCCTTTGTCCTTGAGCTCCTGGACATTGACCACCTGAGGAACCGTCTTCAAAGTGGACTCTGTCAGGGAAGCACTGACGACAGCTGGAACACACGCAAACGCATATGTGAGAAATGTAGCCCACATGCACGCACAACCAGTGTTTATATTGAAAACAGAACATGCCAGACAAGTGAAACTCAATAAATTTAATGTTTTCCAGGATATTTAAGCCTGGTTTGAATCATACTGATACTACTGATACTACCAGTAAGTGAGTCTGACGTATGCTGGGACTTGAGCTACCAGTTTCACATTATTTGATTTGGAGGTCTGTGTCTCCCCCTGGTGTTTTATAGCCATCATAGCAATGTAATATTAAACAAACAGCTTGCTAACGACACAGTTGTCCATAATGACTTAATTAATGTTAATCACAATTTAAAAATAAACAGACAATTATTTCAAATTGCAGGGTGACGAGTGCGTGTTCTTCCTACCTGGCTTCTGATTGGCCATCTGCCTGCGCAGAGCAGCGGTGGCTGCGGCCTGCTGGGCAGGCATGGTGACAGGGATGGTCCTCTCAGCTGGTGGGGCTCCATGTTTGACCGTCTTTGTGGCGAGAGCAGTGCTATCAGCCCCGCTGAGGTTGATCTTATTGCTTGGAACTGAAATTAAAAACACAGTGAGCATGACATTTAAAAAGAAGTCATCCTGTAGCTGTAATGGTGCTTCAAATCTTACTCACCAGGGCTGGCAATAGGGCTGAGTCCAAAACCCACACCAGGGACCGAGTGAATTTTGGTTAAAGGCGTGGACTGGATGGCCCCGAAGCCTGGCTGGATAGAGGGGGTCCTCACGACTGTGGGGTGGCGGGGGGTGGACAGTGCTGTAGGAATGACAGTCAGGGGAAGAGGCTCTGGCTGTAGTTCCTCCTCTTCCAGCTCCAAATGAGCTGGGTGAGGGTCCAGGGACTGGGACAGGGAGGATGTAGAGCTCACATCATCCAAGTCCTCATAGTATTTAGGTGAAAGGAAGGCCGAGCGAGACAGGTTGGCTGGAAGGGAAGTGATAAAGAACATCTAGATTAACAATAAATGTAGTATAGCTTTTTTAAGGTGATATTTTTACATTAAAAAGACAGTCTACTCTTTTTCAACAACCCTCTTCAAGTGGATATTCTTCCAAAAATGACGTTTTCTTTGTGAATACCATTGAAGTACGTTTCAGAGTTTGTGGTAAACACTAACTACATTCCTAAACTTTCACGCAGCCACACATTTCTAGTCAGTAGATCAAATTTACTGACTGGAAAAATAGCCTCCAACACTTGTTAAATTAGTCTGAGCAGGATATGTGTACCTGGTGCAGTCGAGCGAACAGGAGGCATCTGTCCCTTTGAGAGAAAGTTACGCAGCTGGGACTGTTTAACTGGTGATATCTTGACTGCTGGAGAAACATACAGTATAAAGTTAGTAAATTGAAATAAAGAAATTGAATATCCTTTATTATCTTTATCTAAAACATTTTACAAAGACTGATACCTGGGGATTTGGATTTGGCTTTAGGAGGGGTGGTGTCCAGCCTGGCTTTCAGGAGTGATTCCCTTAAACTCTCAAGCTCGCTTGCCAACCTGAAACACAATTTTTTTTTTCTAAATATTAAAATATGACACTTTACGTAATTATTTGAAGTGTTCTGATGCACACAATAAGAATATCATATAGAGGCTGCAACACTGAAAAATAGAGTGCAATTTCAATGTTATTAAAGGACCAAGGTGATTATATTTTTAGCTATTGTTGCATCCAGTTATAAAAACAAATGTTAATTTTATTCAGCTTTAATTATTCAAAAACTGTTCTAGATTTAAACTGCAGCCCATTTAAGTCAAGGTTAACTTGACATATGAGGTCTATGATTCCCAAACCTACACTACACAGTCTCTCTTCTCACAACAAATTAAAACTCTACAACATGCAAAACTCATTTATCTCACTAAAAGCTTTTCTCAGTCCTCCATTCCTACTTCGAGCTCTTACCCAGCAGTTGTTGCCGCAGCAGTATTGCGGTTGATAGTTGGAGCAGTGGCCTTGTTGTAGAGGCGCAGGGAGGTGAGTTCCTTAATCAACTGGTCCAGTCGGTTTTTCTGCTGGTTGATTATGTACAGGTTGTTGGCCAGTGTCGTGAACAGACCTTCGCGTCCTGGGACGACCATGTGTCTGTGAGGAAGAGTAGTATTTCGTTAGAAGACGATACGTGACCCAAAATGTTTTCAGTGCCAAGTACTCAAATAACGGTGTTTACTTCTGCTTTTTCCTATTCTCCAGGTGTTTCTCCCATTCCACGTCAAGAACGTCATTCACATCTTCCACAGCAAACATAACATACTGGTACAGCCTGCGAATCTCCTGAATAAAGAAAAACACAGCATAGATTAGACAGAAGGCTTTGAGTAATTAGGTGATTCGTGTAAACCCTTCAGGAGGAGTATCTACTCATGCAAACTTCTGCTTTTTTTACCTTGAGCTGTTCCTCACTGCGTGGGTCCAGAGGTTTTTTATACAACAGCTGTCTGTAATTTCTGTCCTTGCTCAGCTCACTCTGGGCTTTGGCTTCTTCTGCCCCAGCAAAACCCTCCAGTAAGGTGGTCTTCAGTGTACCAATGTCCCCGTGGAGTGACTGCAAACCAGAAACAGGGGGAAAAAAATAGGCTTAATTCAACAAGGGGATCAGAACTATTAAACTACATCAACAAATCAGTTAGAAATGTATGACAATGTACACACACACACTGTATAATTCTGCCAATACAAACAACAATAGAGGCTTAAAAGATTTGTCAGCCTATTGGTTGCAAATAAATGTATCAAAAAAACCAACACAGAAAGTTAATCTTTCGCTGTTTGAGGGAAATATAGATAAGACTAGAAAAGGCTTCTCTGTATATGAATATAGAATGACCAAGTCAAAATACTACTTTTTGCACACTTTTCAGGGAGAACCTATACTAAAAACTGTTAAACATTTTAGCTAGGTACCCCTGCTGTAAGAGAAGAAGATGGTACACGTGCTTTTTTTTTTAATTTATCACAACACCATCAACTTGCCACGGTGACTTTGTTATTCTAAGACCATTGCATTTTGAGCAGGAAGCATCTGTTGGGGGTAGGATTAGGCTGCTGGGTGTGAATTTGTTAACAGGGATTTGAGTCACCCATAGCAAAATCTGAATGTGTTTCGGTTTTGGCAACCGTGGTCTTACCTCTGTTGTTTCCTTAATCTCCAGAGTGAAAATATGGAGGTCCTCGGACTCCTTCCTCAACTCCTTCATCTCTTCATTGGTGCCAACCTTGAAGTCGGCTCTTGCACTCCGTGCCTTCAGGTCGTCCAGCTCCTTCTGGAAGTGTGCAATCTGATGGCAAGTCAACGACAAGTGCAGTTATTTGTAGATCCTTCATTACAGATTTTAAGCCCTTTCTAAGTTGTTTGCGTCTACTACACTACAATACAATACAATGATATTTCTAACTGAGAAGCGACGAAAGTGGACTGCATGGAGCTAATAACATGTTAGCTAATGAAGATGTACATGAATGCATTATACGCACAATTTATTGACAGTATTTACGTATTTATATAAAGTGCGTAAATCAGTTTATGATACATTAAACTTGACTGACAATTCTGTGTAAATGTGGCCCTGACTTTACTTTATTTGTGGTTATTAGTTTATTTAGTCACAAGTGAGTGGGAATTAGTGAATTAAGCTAAGCTAACTGAAATAGTTTGGTGCTTTAGTCAGATTTTATTGGTATTAAGCTTAATAGATTCAGATATATTGACTTTTCTTGTGAAATTGAAAAAAAACAACAGTTCCTCTACTTGCTAAATTATTCACAGATTTACAATTACATTTTCATTAAGAGGAAATATGAGCATCGAGTGCGTATGTTGTATGTCGAGGTGTTGACTGGATAATGTCTCACCTCCTCCAATATACCGGCCATAATTGGATCAGAGTCTTTCTTCTGTTGTAGCTGCTTCTCCAGGGCCTTCACACTAACAGCTGCCTGCATTAGAAAGTAGTAAAGTAAGAGAGAGACACACACACACACACACACACACACACACACACACACACACACACACACACACACACACACACACACACACACACACACACACACAATTGCTATAAGGATGTTTTTGCTATCATGGCTGTTTCATGACTTCTTGAGTTGTGATTAGTTAATTTACCTTTTCTGTGATCAGTTTACTACTTACAAATCTATGCATGATAGAAACTGTGTCACATGCTGCCAATATAACATCTTAAACAACCGTTGGAGTAACTTTTGATGTTGTGTATTGTACCATTTTACTTTTTTGTATCATTTACTTCTACTGCTGTGGTGCACAGTAGTGTACAGAGAAGCTGAGTGAACAAATGGAGGCTCTGCGCCTTCTGTGTGTTCCCATTGTGATATACGTTCTTCTTCTAACATTTATTTTGATCAAAATATCAAATAAAACGTTGAAGACCTGTGGAGTTTGGACACGGGCTTGGGCTTGGGCAGCAGGAGCAGGTTTCTGCATGATTGTCTGTTGTGTGCTGGTTTGAACTGGACGCACCGGGGCTGCAACACAATCAACAACACAAGAATCACAATCCAAGGCCTGAACACACACAAGATTTAGCGAATCCTTTGATAAAAACACAACATTCTTACTTAATACAGCTGGTGGCTTAGTGACTGATGGCTGAGGGGCGGTCAGACTACTGGAATTAGAGACAACAGCTTTGGGAATTGAGGAATTGAAGGAGAAAGACTGTGGTGCTGGGGTCTCCAATGCTGAAAACCTTGGGAGAGAGAAGACAGATTTATTCTGCTGATTTAAGTCTTTCATGTATTCAACATATAAATATCTCCGTCTCAGTTGGAATACCCTTCGATATGAGTGGTCAACAATGATTTACCTCTCGTTTAAATTCAGTTTCACAGTTGGTGGGGAGGGAGCGGCAAGGCTCTGGGGTGTTGGAGATGGAGCCGGAGCCACTACCGCTGGTGGTTTGATGGAGGGAGTGAAAGAAAATGCTGAAGGCGCTGACGGAGTATCAGAGGGAGGTTTGGAAGCAAAGGAGAAGCTTGATGATCCAGAGCCGAATGGTGTGGGGCCCCCGAGAGAGAAAGCCGAAGTGCCAGCGGTGGAGTTTGTGGTTGGGACCGAGAAAGTGAAGGATGATGACGACGACGACACAGGAGCCAAGGGAGCGATGCTGAATGGGGCAGCGGACGAATAGGCAGGAGGCGGCGCGGGGGTGGAAGCAGCTGCTAAAGTAAGACCGAGTTTTGGGAATGCTGGTGGGGCAGATGTGATAGAGGTAGGAATTTTGGGAGGCTGGGTCGCCAAAGAACCTGCGAACAGAAAAGAAATTCGCTTTCATAACATCTCATCACATGTTGGTCTTGTTTTGTCTCCAAAACAAGATTACTAATTCTTGAATTAGCAATGGGATTAGTGTTGGTGAGAAGTCCACAGCTTTCATGGTAAAATTCTCACTGCCACAACAGTCTGTCATACTTCAAAGAAATTTGCACAAAAGCTGTGGAGTTTCTTCATTAATATGTAAAAACATTGTTTCTTTTATCTTCCAGTTTTTTTTTAAATTAATTTATCAGTCCAGTCAAAGATCCCTGCATGGTCTCAACAAAAGGTCTCAATCAATAAATATAAAGTGAAAAACAATTCAAACTGTTTGAAATAATCAGATAATAAACCATCATTTTAGCAGCAGAAGCAGCTAATACCAACAAAAATGTTTTTCTACTTCCTTTCTGCCCTTGTGACGACTACATCATAACTCAAAGCTTTGCATGCCTTATTTGATTATGTTATAGAGTGATAAGACCTTCAAAGTTCAATGGAGTTAAGAGCTACAATTTTATGCAGAATGATTGTTCCTGTAAGACATGACAATAGGCTTAATGGGGGATGTAGTTGGATGTGCGTTTGCTTGACTGACAGATATCTCAGGCTCCTAAGCTGAGCTGTGGAGCTTGTGAGGTCCAACTCAAGTCCACAGTACAGCTAATAATAGGTTTATACCAAACTCCACGCTTAAAAATGTTCTTTTAGAAACCAACGCGTGACTTGTCAGCTGAAATATGTCCAATGGGCACACACGCGGACTGGAAGTTCCTGCAAACACTTCAGTATCACTGTCTCAGATGATTATCACTTGAGGAAACATATCATCACAATGTGGGATTATGATTACTTACGCAGCTATCTCAACATTTTAGTCGCGTTGACTGGCTCGCTTACCTGGCTTGGGCAGTCTCTCCCCCTCCAAGGCGAGGGCAGCAGGGGCTGAGACCAGTTGCTTAACCCCAGGATTGAGGTTGAGCAGAGCAAATGGGCATAGTAATCCCTCCGTTGATAGCATTAGCATTATGGGCGCCGGGGGCAGGGTCTTTTCATCAGCTTAATATGGGTGGAAAGACAAGACACAAAGAGAAGGAAAGTTAGAAGACATTTAGACAGAGAAACACTGTTAAAGATAAATATGTTTACTATAATTTCACAAAACACAGCAACCACTAACACTCCAGTCAAACTTACTCACCCTCCCACAAACATACCGAGTGCATCTCCGTCATTTCCTCCCCCTACTGACTCATTTCTCAACCCTCCACAGATCAGGGAGCCAAGAAGAATCTCTAAAGCTCACTGGTACGAAATTGTGTCTTAAGTCTATTAATTCAGAGCCACATGCATAGGCAATCCACACTATGCAGTACCAGACTTGTGTGAGAAATTATTTAGCGTTCCGCACACAGCTTTGTGCTTCCAAGTCACACCACTGCACAAGGGAGACAATTAACAGCGAGTGTCGTCTGCTCGCTCTGCCTGCTATAAATGCTGTTTGTCACTTTGATCATCAGAGTGTTGACAGCATCGGAGCACAAAGTCTGTATGTGTGCTGGCGCTGTAGTTATCTCACCGGCCTTGGCTCACTTCGCCCTCCAGTGGTTAAAACACGTACTCGGTGTTCAGTGGCACACTGTAGTCGTGAGCTGATGCGACTGTCCTAAGATGCCTCATTTGGTTAAAATAAAAAAAATTTAACTGAAAAACAGTCCTCACACACACACACTTCTTGCCAGAACCCTTAACTATTTCCTGCTCTTCACACCCACTTCCCTGCACTTTCCAAAATCACGCGGTGTGCTGTGGGCTGGGGACAAAAATGGCAAATCCAGTCTAAACCAACATTCAAATGAAGAAACTCAGTATTCACAACCCTTATTAAAGATTAGTCAGAGTTAATACTAGTCATATCTAAGACGTCACAAAAGCAAACAGAACACTTTGTACCGTTTGTTCTCCCTACAGCGGCGTCTCACATCTAAAACTGTTCCTCAAGTATAACTTCATCATTATTATCACTGACTCACCTCTTTGAAGTCGACCTTACATTTTGCATCTACTGTATATTCAGCCCATGCACCGCATTTGACATTATGTCAGTACATTACCATTTTATTGCCTGCATAAATTCAAACTTATATCCACCACACACCCATACACCCACACACAAAAATACATTTTCAAGCAAACACAGATTAGTATTATTTCAAGAAATAATGCGATGCCAAACTCGCCACGCTAAACACGACACTGCAGCACCTAACGTTCAGTTTAATCTCAGTTAAGAAACTATAGTTTGGGAGATAAAGAGGAGCAAAGAGATAGAGGGTGAAAGAGGGAGCGAACAGAAGGGAGCGGCACACGGTAAAGCTCATCAGCATTCTGCAACAGGATTGTCTGGGCTTTGTTGTTTGTTGTGGTCCTCTCGCTTGTCTGAGCCATTTTAATGAGTGCGCTTTCTCTCCACAGATAACTCTCTCTCGTTACTCTCCCTGCGCTTTCCCTATCTAATGTCTCACTTTGGATAAAGGTTTTGATCAGACTACAATCATGTCAAAATGTTGCTCAAATTGCAGGTTCTTTTCCTCTCTTGCTGGGGAGGGAGTTCTTAGAATGAGCGGGGAGAGATGTGACTAGACAGCAACAGCAGCTCTACGTGAATGTCTGGCAGACTCGGCCATTTAAGATAAAACAGTGTACTGAGACGGCAGCTTATCACTATTCTTTACACATGCTGCAATGGAGCACTGCAGTGGATGCTGTATGCACAAAGAAACGGAGTTCAGCTACACCTCATCATGCAAGGCTGCTGAACATTAAATGTTGTGGAGCTTACACAAAGACAATGGCATGCAGTATGAGAGATAACACCAACTACTAGGGAATTAAAAGTTAATTTATAGTTTGTAGGAGTCTTTGTAGGAGTTTCTAAAAGCAAATCATACAGGTACATCTTATCCAATTCAGTAAGAAATACTCGCTTATCAGGGTGGGCAGTATCGCTGGTGGCAGATGGTGGTGTACAAACCTGCCTAAACTGGTTTAATTTTCTCCTCACTGTCCATACAATCATTTGAAAAAAATGTCTGAAAAAAAAAAACACAGTGCATTCAGCGAGCTTCACCGCAGATATGCAGCACCCTTTAGATTCAATAAAACTGTAATAAAAAAAGTCATATCCAAAAACAAAGCCATAACAATTGCAAGTGGGAGAGATCCAATTTAATAACTGAGCTGAGCTGCTATGATTTCAGCTTGATTATGGCAGAGAATATGGTTGCAAATAGGGATGACATCATCATCATACATTAGCTATTATGATATAAATATACAATACATATTCTCAATTCAGAAACAGCCTGTTCAAGCTGATAGCATCAAGCAAAAAATGCCAAATTAAGTTTCACCTCACTAATGCATAAATCCTGTAAATCCCATCCCCATTACCATGAACCAGCTCTGCACACTGGTATGTAACACTGGCTTGTGTGTCTACCTCATCTACCTCAGCTGCACCAAAGTAACTGTAGATTGGGGTTAGCATTTAGTCAAATTCTCTTTCTGGGTGTGCTGGTAGAACTTCTATAAGAATTATTCCACCACACAAGATCATCAACAACATAATTGTTATAAAAGCCATATGACCTTTACTCAAATGCTGAAAAAAAGCTGTTAAAATCTCATTAAAAACACCCCCATGTCTCTAATAAGAAAGCCGAGGCTCACTTTACCTTGCTTCAAAATTGGTTTTAATTTGACAAAATAATGACAATCTTTGAGTGACAGCTTTTATAAAGCGAAATTAATTTGGCAACAGACAACTTTTTATCTCCTACTCATGATTCTGGAGTAAATACTGATTCCATGGCTGTAGAAAAGTGGCATCATCTTCATATAGATTGGTGCCCTAAATACCTCATTTTCACTTCACTATTTGGCCATCTGGATGGATTTTTCCCACAAAAAATTACGGTTGCCTTACAGCACAATTAAAGTGAGTCTTAAACTGTGCAGACAAAACAAGAAGAGACAGTTTTCACCGGTTGCTATCCCCAGGTACTTATTGCACTGTGTAATCATGTAATCCCACTTTTGTTTTCCTGTAGTGTGTGTGATCGTATTTTATTTGTGTCTTGTGTGTTTGGTGTAACCATTCTGCTTTTGTGCTGCCGTCTTGGCCAGGTCACTCTTGGAAAAGAGGTTTTAAATCTCAATGAGGTTTTTACCTGGTTAAATAAAGGATATTTAATTGAAAAAAATAATACACCGGCTGTTTAACTGTTGCTAGCGCCGTCTTTGCCACATTGGTGCCAACGGAAATACCACAAGGAAATGCTAGGAGAAAAAATTGCCCATTTTCTGTCTTTAACTTTAACATTTAACAACAAACATTATGACATTGTGTCGGTGTGCAAATCAGGTCAGACAGGTGAAGGAAGAAAGTGAATCAAAATCAAAATTCACTCACTTATGTGGATCTCCTGCTGGCTGGTGTAGTCTATTGCTAAACCAAGGGGAAGCGTGTCTTCATTCGTATCGGTCACTGGAAGCTCAGCCCTGCTCGCATCCTCCAGGATCCAAAGCTCCCATATCTAAAAAGAAAGGACAACAATCTGTCACGGTCTGGACAGTCTACAGGCTTCTGATGCGCTTACCTCAACAGCTAAAGAGAGCATCCGAACAAACTGTAAATTAAAGCTAAATAAAATCTGATTTAATGTGATCTCAAACACTCATAATGTCATGTTTGTCTTCCAAAACCAGAATTTAAAATCTGTCTTAACAAGAGAACATTTTCATTTCTGTCTATATTTAAAACAGTATGTGTTTTAAGAAATAATGATTGATTATTAAGAAATAATCTTTTAACATCATTAGGTACCTTGTCCTCTTGTCTGGCTATAACGCTGACTTCAATGGAAGCTGCTGATGCAGCAAACACAAGGTCCCTGAAGGAAATAAACAATGAGGCAAAGCAACACATTACACAAACATAACATTCAAACTAAACAGAAGAATTTGAAGAGATAAATAATGCATTTATTCTCAACAGTAAACATGCTTTCGGGTGCCTAGTACATCACCCGGCGCCTGTAAACTGATCGTTCTTACCAGTCCTCTACGTGGCTGAGGAAGTAGTGGTGTTGTCGCTCAGTGCAGCTGCCGTACACCGTGTCGCTAAAGTTCAGATACTTTGTCTCCATCTTCTCATCCTTCTTCTACAAAACAACAAAATATATCTCAGTTTTCACATTCATTAGCTTTAGGTGGGAACACTGAAACTTATATATGGTGGCATCATATATACATTTTATCAGTGTCATGACTTGGTGTTGATATGACTTGACTGGTTTGGATGGATATCAGTAAAGTGATGTATTTTATAAACTCCAATACCAACACCAATAATTCTACTTGTTCTAATATTTGTTTTTACCAATTCAGTCATTATATCAAATAACTGATGATTACCAAGAATGTCACTGATAAGCCAATATCAAACTGACTTCATCACCAAGTAGTAGCATTTATTAATTTCTTTTAAGGAGATTTCAAAATATCGAGATACATATCAAGTATTCTGATACAACCAAAAGTATTGAAACATAATTTGAAGGCCACATCAATGAGCACTAACTGCAGCGGAAGCCTCTATGTAACCAGAGAGCCTCTACCCAAAACAGATGGTAACACAGCAAGGCATTTGACTATCAGATCTACAAAACATAGCCTGGCAGAGAATCTAATGCTATGTTCGTTACTTCACCTTGTTGTTGTGGCCATGCGGAGAGAATATCACCAAACAAACAGGTAACACTCATGTGGAGAAAACAGTGCGGCCAAATGTATCTACTGAGGCGATGAGCAAGACAGCATTAAGGACTGGAGGGGTGCAACCTGACAAAACTCCAAATGGATGAATTCAGTGGACTGTGAATGTAGGGCGTACTCACAGGGAGGGAGATCAACACTAGCTCAGGAGGTGTCTCAAGGGAGCCATCTGCAGCAGCATATACCACTGCAAACACGAAAGTTCTCAGCCACAGCACATCCAGAACTGCGAGAGATAACAGGAAAGAGAGGTGTCAGGCACAGATGGGATTTCAACACAGTAATAAAAAGGTAAAACACAAGTAAATTAGAAAATAAAATATATTGCCATTATAAGCCATTCATGAGCCCAGCTCAATATATGGCTGTAGAACACAGATCCCATTAATATGTAAAAGTATGGGATTTGCTTTACCTTTTACGGGTTCATCAGAGGTGTAGAAGTGTGGACATGGGATAACTTTCTTTTCTTCAAGAGTCTTTTTAACAGAAGAGAAAAACACGTATTCATATTGTCAGTCATTGGATGCTGCAACTCTCAGGAACCAGTCTGTGTTTTAATTCTAATTATGGTGAATTACTTACTGGTGTATACTGACTGACTGTGGCATTCATCTTTCCTGCAGCAACCTGTTTTCCCTTTGGACTCCAGCAAACTGCGTGAAACAAAATACATCGACTGAGCCACAACAGAGATAAGAGCACGGGCAAACTCAGCAAGCATGTTCAGAGTCCCACTCACTGCACGTGATGCCACTTGATGCCGGCAGCTCGGCCAGCATTCTGGCTCCGTCAGCGACGTCCAAAATTTGCATGCTGCCATCAGACATGCAGGCAGCCAACATGGATGCATGAGCAGGATTCCACTTCAGGTCCTGCACCAGATTGCCGGGTGGTACTGCTGGCAGCAGTGATGCAAAAGGTAACTTCAGTGGTCTTGCCTAGAAAGGAATAGAAAAATATGTGTTGTTTTAAAAATCAACAGCTCAAGTGAATAATTTGTGACATAACTGCTGCAGAATTATATGTATTCACTATTTCTCATATCACTTCTAATTTTTTAATTGTCAGTTGCATACTCAATATTCCCCTCTGCAGTAGAAATGTATAAACCACATATCTATAAAGGCCAAAATAATTGAAAGTAAATTAATTATTTGTTAATTTGTTAACTATTTGACTTTATGCTGCGTGCCAATGATCTTTTAGTTTAAGGGCAAGACTTCTGACTCTCATACTAGATATATCTGAACAACGTAAAAAAAAAAATCCTTAAAATATGCACAATATTTTAATTAGAATAGATCAGCAGTTTCCTTGTATTGCACATTTCTGTCAGTCATCTCCATCTGACATCTTTTTTTGTTTATGACGCATTGTCTAATACATTACAACAATAAATCCACTGACAAAAGCAGTCACCTTGTTCATGAAGGTGCGGACGTCATAGAAGGTGAGGGACAAGCCGGCCCCCTCAGACAGGCCACACACTGACAGAGTGAGTTCATCACAACTGAGGGCCAAGTGGTGCAGAGCGAGGTCCACAGTCACCTCCGCCAACGCTGCTATCCCCTCCACTGCCACAAAGAGGAAAATGTGAGTCAATTGTGAGGAAGACACATGAATGGAAATGAGGCTGAATGTGTGTTCTTTGCAAGTGGTGCAAACCCGAATAGATACATGTTCAAATCCACACCTGTACGGTCACACTCGTACCTATTTCGTTGGAGTTGCCGTCAAATCTGTCAGCAGCCAGAATGTCTCGTGTCAGGTAAACTTTGAACGTCCGGTCGAGCCCAACGAAAGTCAAACCAAATTTGTTGGAGAGAGTCAGCAGACTTGATCTTTCTTTAGGCAAGTCTTCAGTGGGCTCAAACACTCTGGCTTTCTTCATCTGGCGAAATTGGAAATCCTGAAAGACACAAACAAGCACTGTTTATTACTTCAGGAAGAGTACAGTAACGTTAGTTATGGGTGGTTAGCAGGTTAGGTGCCAGCTCAATAGCTGCTAACTCCGCAACTCATATCACGTTAGCTAATTATGCTAATGTGTGTAGGTACCATTACAGCGACATTTATTCAACGTGAACAAAATGTGATGATTTATTCGACACACAGGAGCTTGTTTAATCACCTGACCCCAAGCTAACATTCAACTGATGAAGCACATACGATATAGCGTTACAAAGCTAATAGCTAACGTGCTAGCATAGCTGGTTACACACAGAGAGGATTAAAGTTAGCGGCTTTCTCCTGTCAGGCTTTTCAACCGAGCTTTTCTAATTGCTATTTGTGCCCAAGTTAGTCATACGGTTCTGTAAATGCTTTTGAGTCGGGGTTAACGACACAGAAAACAAAACCTAACGTTAGCTAGCTAACCAGCTAAGCTAAGCAGAACATGTCAACACAAGTTTGATAACAGCTCATACCTTCATTTCCCTCTCAGGAGGGGAGTCTGTGTCGTCGCTCATTTTGAAGCAGAGAAACTGCTGCTTTTGCAGCCGATCTGTTGTGTTAGTTTATTCCCTATCGAGTCTGTAATTGAAACAAATCTCCTGTGAACCACATCAGTCTGTCAGGACAGAGGAACACACGCCGCGCGATTTTGCTGCGTAGCTACGTAGGATGACTAATAGATAGCAGAGCGTGCTGGGTCCACAACACAGAGCCCATACACAAAAGAGGGGGGCAATCATTTTAAAAACTATCTGGCAATAGTTTTGAATAATTTAAGGTTCGGTCAAAGATAAACACAAACAACATAATCCACTCCAAAGCAGATTTAAAAGAAAACAAACACACATTTATGAAAAAATACCTTTTTAAAATAAATCAACAAGCATGAATTACTCCACTCCTCCATCCTGCTGGCATTCATATCAGTCTAATGATCAACACCACAGATGATGTCATAAAGCATTTTAAAACTTATAAGTGATTGGTCGATTATTCGATCAGTTGATTGAAAGAAAATGAGTTGCTGATTTGATAGCAGATAAATCGTTTTGACTAATTTCCAAGCTAACTTGTTATTGTCACATGTAAAAAAAAATGTCCTGTTTGTAGTTTCTTAGATGTATTTGCTGCATTTCTTTGTCATTTATGATGGAAATGAGGAGTCTTTTGGTTTTGGTCTGTTAAAGAAGTCACCTTGGAAAATGGTGATCAGCATTTTTTAATTTGGGACAATTTATAGACTTGAAAATAATCAGAAGATTGCTTATTGCCTGTGTTTATTACGTTCAGAAATTATATTGTTTGATAATCAGTTCTAGAAAAATGTAGTAAAAGAATACAAGCAAAATATAGACGTTAACAAAATGTACGCTGACTGTAAACATGATTCTGCATTCTTATTGTCACTATATGAATTTCAAACTATTGTCAAGACAAGATGCTGCTTCTTGACAACGTCCTGCTATTTGTTACATTTTCTGTGAATCCAAACGCACCATTTTGTATTGTTTTTTTTGTCACAAGGTGTCACTAAATGTGTGGCTGGATTCCAAACTACAAGTAAGAATGTTTACGTTGGCTCTCTTGGCACCTCCTTACCCACATCTGGGACAGTTCTATATTCCTACAATATTTCACAACTTGCAAAAACTTCTCTAACAAGGTTCTTTGGGTTGATATTTGTTGGTCAGCACTGTGTAGAATCCCTGAAGGTAGCCATTAAGGTGTGGGAACACAGCTATCTCAAAGAAATAGCTTTGCTGCATACAAACAGAGACAAAGGAAAGAGGAGGGCGGTGTTATGGTGAAGTAAGGACTTTTATTAGAAAGCAGATTTTTCCGTATTGCATTTTAAAGAAATCAGGTACTCTTGGACTACACAACTGAAACTGGTGATGGCAAATATCATGACGGGAATGATAGGTAGATTCTTATGCAACATCAAAAGTGGCAACTTGCATTTCTGTTGTATATATTATTGATGCTCGAGTCAGAAGGCGCATAAACATTTTTAACATTTTTCAATTGAAACATAAAGCGGTATCAACACTGAAATTGTCCCATCCCAGTTTGCCTGGTCCAAGCCCTGTTGATAGTGAAGAACGTTACCACGATCAAAGTGTAGGGTTGCATGATAAGATCCTCCTCCGTCACACGGATTGTTGTCCATTGAGAGGTTACCAATGGGCCCAGACGTAGGACCCAAGTGCGCTTACAAGAGCATTACAGATATGGTCCATGTCAACATGGGACAGCTGTGTTCATGAAGCACCAAGGTATCGGCCAAATATCCGTCAGTCCTTGTTGCAGAGACACACACTTATAACTGAGGGGCCATGGGGGGGGTTAACATCACCGCGTCCCTCAACTCTGGAAAGTAAGCTAGCACAGACCAAAGCAAGCTGGAGAAAGACAAAGCAGACAGCAAGAGCACAGCAAGTCATGTCGGATCTCCCATAATGCACTTTGGGTCTCATCCCCTATTCTGATTGTCAGCGCTCTGAACACATGGCTTTAAAAGTTGCGTTTCCGCCTCACCCTTGCTCACCCTCTTATTTTTTCTCTTCTCTTCGCTCTCATTTGTCTAAGTAGTTCTAAAGTGCTGGCATTATGTTCAAGGACACATACATACATGTACAAACTTTTAGTGCATTTTCTCTGAGTCTGCTGAAGGTTCAAATGCACACTCAACTGGGTAGTTAGTCAATGTATTTCCCACTCTTTTAATCGCTGCTTCGCTGTCTTTATTACAACAGGTTAAACTTAACTCTTTAAACATTCAGTAAAAGGCCAGGCTGTGTGATAAAAATACAACCCTTCTCATCGCGAGACTCCACAGTCTTTGTTTGCTAACAGTGACAACAGTTATTCAGCATAAAATACATGGTGCATAAAGATCAGAGGTTTCATCGGGTTAGAGTGAGTGTCTGAATGGCATGCATTTTTATGATACAAGTGTCTCTTTGCATATAAATGTATTGTTTTCAGGTTAAACCACTCAGTGGAACAAAGACTACTGAGCCCATTAGTTTGACAGTAATGGTGGACGAACGGAGCGCTGTGTAAAGTTCGAGAAAGTAAGTAACGATTTATTTGCAACAAAGTGTTTGTGAAAATAGGTTCTTTTCAACCAACGATCCCCATCCCATCTGTTGTCTTGTCATTTTCAATGATCATCCAGGTGAATGGTGGACATTCGCACAAATACAAACTTCTGTTACGAAACAATAAAAAAGAAAGAATTTTTTCTTTACTACAGGGTTTGCTGTGAAGCAGAGACAAAACATTAAATACATTTTACAGGACCATTTTTTTCTTTCAGCCACCTCGGCTCGAGCTCATCCTCCCAAAGGGGTTAGCCATGACATTCTCTGAGATTCTCTCAGTTTACAGTATAGTGCAACATCATCGTGTTCAAATTCATCCGGCACAAGAAGTTTAACAAAAAAAACAAAAGATTCGAAGCAGAGGAGAAGCAACATAAAAGTATTTCTTAAAAATATTTCTTTTTGTTGGCAGGGTCAGAATCAGATAGATTTTGCAAAGGGAAAGAAACTGAGCAAATGAAATAACAGCAACTGGTTTATGCACATGTTCTTGTTTTGTAAGGAGGAATATTCCAAAGGGAGGTCTTTCAACAACAGGTTTAGAAGGTAGATGTAAAAAAAAAATTAAAATTAAATGTGCAGTATGTAAGAATTGCCACCTGTCGAATTCACGTTCAAAACAAAAGGGGCAGCATATCACTAAGCTAACTGCTGCTAACTGAAGCTGCTAACTGTCGCTGCTAGTTGGCTACGTTAGCCGGGCCATCCGAACTGGGAGCTCGAAGCACCGAGGAAGTGCTGGTGTTTACACAACTAGCACCGGAGCTTTGAACTGGGGACGGGAAAGGCTAGCTGGTTAGCATGCTACCTTCAGTCTATATCTCTGCGACACAACACACTGGTGTCATAACATCAGAACTGTAAATAATTCAACTGCATTTTTTACATGTTGCACCTTTAATCCTTTTTTATTTTGTCTGCCAATCGCATAAATAATGTGAGGGTGTCGGTCCAGGGGGTCCAGGTTGTTGCTGATTGGCTGCTGAATGCATCGAAGTACAAAAAAACTTTGAAATCTGCCTGGTGCACACTTCCTCCTTAAAGAATGAGATGAAGGCAAACAAGAAAATGAGTGAATAAAATGTGACATACTTTACACCGAGCAAAGGACCCTGGACGCATCGATTTTTAGTAGAATTAACTTAAGTAAAAAAAAAAAATCTGTCAATCTTTCCTAACAGGTCCTAAAGGTTCACATCACAACATTCACACCCATACAGCCACAGTCTAAGGCACTGCTCCACACCCCTTTATCACTGCAGTGGAGTATATCGATGTTTCCCACCCTTTTTTATTGTTTTAACTGGACTTCATATCAGATCCTACTAAGTTAAAGTGGCGACCATGCATTTACCCGTTTGCTATAGGATCTTTGTAAAACCAAAAGTAGAGATTGATTATTCATAATTCCAAACTAAGACATTTCCTGCACAGTTTTTAATTTTTGGGGGTTGCAGGTTGATTTAATTGCAAACTTTTTTGTGATCTAATGAATAACTATGGATCTGAGTTTAATTCCAAAGTTTCACATGTACGTGTGCATTTTGGGAGACCTTGGTTAACAAATCAGAAGTACAGGGGATCCTCTAAAAAGTCCAGTAGATTAAGGGAGTGGCTTCAATAACAACTGAATATCTTTATTTATTTTATTCTTTTTTAAACAAGAGAATCTTTAAGAACTTGTAGAAAGAAAAAAAAAAAATAAAGACATAATTTTGTTAAACCTCAAAGTATATCTGTACAGGAAGATTTCCGGATTTTTCAGTTTTTTGTGAATATTTCCAACATTACAGACATACAGTACACAACTGTCAAAATACTTTAAAAAATAAAATCCTGTACTCAAACTTCGCTCAGTTTTCTGTATATTAGAGAAATGCTCAGTGCTGTTTGTCGCACTGGAAGACCTGTTCACATTAGTCACAAAAAAAAAAAAAATCACAAAAGGTTTTGGTTAGACCATCACCTGGCCTCACAGTCAAATTATATTTAAACTATGGCCAATATTAATTTTTGTATACAACTGAGGAAAAAAAAAGAATCATATAAGAGTATTTTTGACCATATCAGGTCAAGGCTTGGACCCCTTCGCCAAAGCAGTGCTACAATTTACATTCATTCATCATCTCAGCCATTCTAACACAGCCCTGTTTTATCTCTGACAAATCACATTTCTTCCAAAAATAGACAGAAAAAGAAAAAAAAAAACAAGACTGTAAACGTCATTATCACTATTATTATCATTACCTAGTGCAAGTATAACCCTGTGTTTCTTGTGCAGGAGCTTTCTTAAAGCTTCCCCTAAAGAATCCGAAACAAGACAACACAAACAGAGAATAATCCGGGCCAACCTTTCTGGGCCAAACATAAACAGATAGATCAAATATATCTGGGGGGCATATACTGTTTTTGTTGCGTGTGTTTTTTTTTTTTTACTTGGTTGTTAGCTTATGCAATCGATTTCTGCAAAGGAAAAAAAAGACGATTTATTGTATTTTTCTTCATACATAGCTACGCTTTCCCAGAAAAAAATGTTGATGGCCTTAAAATAACTTTGAGGTTCATTCATTCAACTGAATCTGATGGTCTGAACCTGTGATTAAATGCGCATCAACACCAATTGGAAACAGTAAAGTAAAAACTTACAAAACAGTGTATCTCTTCAAAATCAATGCACAAAACAACAAAAGAAAGGCTGTTTGGACTGCGTCCCTACACGTGGCTGAAAGCGTGACAAAACAGATGCCAAAGAAAAAAAACAGAAAATGAGTATGACAAATACAGGTTAAAGTCCCTGCTCGACTCATCGCCCCACTCCAGTTTTAGTGGGGGAAAATTTACAGTCTTTACAGTCACATTTTGCCAAACTTCTTAGTTTCCCACCCTTTAACCTTTTTTATTTTGAGTGCAAATGCAGTAAGCCAGCAGAAATTGCTCATATAAGTTTTATTCAATAATTTACCCCCCCAACCCCCCCAGGAAAAAAAACAAAAAAACATAAAAAAAAAAAAAAGAATAAACAGGATGGAAGCAGGTCTATGTAGTCTTGGTGCCAATCACACCACCACATCACATCAAGGTGAAACAGTGCTTCTCTCTGACATGTTTCTTTCTACCACTCAGTGTAGTGTACTCTTCCATATACCCGTGGTGACAGCACGCTCCGTAGTTTAAAAGAAACAAAAAACAAAACAAATCCAATCGATACTGTGTCAAACACAGTCCTGGGTCACGCCCAGGTCAGTTCTAACGTGCGTCAGACTGAGGTCAGATCCCAGCGAGAAGCGGGATTAAAAAGTCCTTTTGCGTATTAATGGCATATGTCGAGGCAACAGTAGCTGTTTTTTCATATTTCGATTGCAGGTTTGTGGCTTTGCTGTTGTTTTTCAGTAATTCTCTGTGTCCGCTGTTTGTATTCATGCATGCAAGCTGTTTGTGTTCTTGTTCGTGTCTCCCTTTCCTCCGTGTCTCCGTGACAGAATGATGTCGTTTTAAAATGATTTCTTTTCAAAGTTAAAAAGCTTTGTTACATCTTTTTTTTCTGTTGTTGTTGGACAGTGTATTCTAAATGCATTGGTGCAGATATTAAAAGCTAGTATCATACCGTGTGTGTGTGTCTGTATGTGTGTGTGTGTGCGTGTGTGTGTGTGTGGTCGGGAGGGGGGGCAGTCTGGAGCAGACACAGGCATCACATTGACACTCTAATCCAATATGTCACGGGCGAATATGCATGAAAAAAGAACTCCATGTGATACGATGTTTTTGTCAGAGTTTTTGTAAGAGTCTAAAGCCTTCGCGAAAAAACCTGTCCTCATGTTTATCATAAAAATGACATGCTGCTTTAACTGAAAAAGAAACTTGTTCTGTCTGACGGTGGTAATACAGTACTTGACCATTAGCTATAATACATTCTTTGTTATATATTCATACATATTTATCTTACAACAATGTTAAGTGGTCAAACCGGGCTTTTGAAGCGAGCTGTGTGTCACTAATCTGTTTCTGTCCCCCCCAAAAGTTACTTGGGGTTATTTTCAGAAGCAGCTTTCCACCAAAAAGGGAATCCTTTTCAGGAACCTTTACACCACACTCCATAAACTGCCAGCAAAGCAGCTGTTGCTTTTGTATTGCACTGAAATAATGAATCATTACAGCCATTTGTTCTGCTATCAGGCCTTTGTAATATTGCTGCCGGTGCTGAAATACTGAGTAAATACAGAGTATGTGGAGAAAAGGGTGGAGCAGAGAGGGTTGATTTTCTCATTGTGCGAATGCCATGCCTGTGTCTACGTCTACTATCGCTGCTCTACTTCCACTATCAGTAATTGTGCGTGTACACGTGTGCACATGCATGTGTGACAGATTCCTGTATAGTAAGACCTACGAGCGCGGCTTGTTGTGCTGAATAATTTCCCCGTTGAGGAAGCACAGAGGAGAAGAAAGAGTGGTGGACGAGATGTTAGAGTAAGAGAGCAAGCAAAAGAAAATGCGGTGTTAAACAGATTTCACAATGTGAGAGGCAGCCCGGGGGACATTCACTGTCCGTTCACCCTCAGACCTTGTCCAAAACTTTCCACTTCCTGCTCAGGCGGCGTGTCACCACAATTGCCTGCCTCAGCTCCTGGGATCAAAGTTGGCGCCCCCAGTGATCCGTTTACGCCATCTAACCCGGCTTCATCCTCGTCTTCCTCGTGCTCCTCCTGGACTACTCCTTCACCTTCGCCTTCAGCCTCTGCTCCAGCCGCCCCAGACCCGGGGCTGCCCTCTCTCAGCGGTGGGTGAGTCCTGAGAGGGTCCTTGCGATCTGGATACAACCTTTGCTCCAGGGTCTTGAAGTCGGGCTCGAAGGGGAGGGGCACCCCTGGCTGAGGGGCGCCCAGCGCCAGGCCCAGGCCCACGGCGGCGCCCATGCCCATTCCTGCACGGTACACCTCCATGCCGTCAGGCAGCATGGACTTGATCTTCGGCAACCACCGCTTGCGGACACGCCTGGCATTTGTGCACATGTCAGCAGCAATCACATTCATTTCACTCTCCTTGAAGTTAGGGTTGAAATTTTGACAGTAGACTGAAAGACAAAGAAGACAACAACCGTCTGTAGGCAAAACGCGCTCTTTCAAAACCACATCACAAGTATTACCGGATGCATCTGGACGGTCAACCTACGTTTGACAGCGTTGAGGACCCTGCTGTCCAGGGGTTTCCTACTGGGGTCACTTGTAGACGAACGGATACCTGTCCCACAGCTATTGGCTAAAGTGTTTCTGCAGGGACACGGAGCGAACACCAGGGGGCAGAGTCAGCAACAGGCACATACAGTAGATAAACATGGGAACACACACACACACACACACACACACACAACTAACCGCATTGCACAACATGGCCACAGATGGAGTGTGAAAGTTGCTTTGTTACAACAGTGGTGGTGTTGGGAGTCATACACAGACATCTTACATTGAGCCCTTAAAGACTACTACTGACTGCTCTGCTCTGTTGTGCATGTCTTCATACTCACCTATCGAAGAACGTGGCTAGCAGACGCCGGAGCAAGACTTTGTGTTTGATGCCGGCGCATAGATGACAGTTCATCAGCTGGCCTCTGGTCATGAACACCTGTGTACCTAGTGTGGCATGAAAAAAGAGGGTTTACTGAGAAATCTGCTGATTTTACTTCCCATATCCTTTCTTTGAAGACTCTGGGGATTTGTCATTTTGCCTCTTGGCCCATTTAACAGTTCATCTTTTATTCTCTGGTTCATGGAGATCTTCAGTAAAGTCAAAGAAACTACAGTTGTTCAAATTTGAAAAATGGGGTGAGGAATTGCAGTGGACGGCCATAAAAAAACAGAGGACAACAAGCTGTTACATTACTTGGTTTTGCTTTCTTTTTGAAATCCGCCTCCATCACATTCACATTTTTTTTTCTTCTGAATCTGACATGCAGAAGAAACAAATTGAATTACTTGTTTCCACTGTGTTCTACGTGTTATTGCGTTTCGATCTAATTGAATCTGAGCAGGCTTTTTCATTGATTAGTGACTCTTACTTGGATCGGCACATGTCGTCATGTTCGGCTGTAGCGCACACCGGGCCGTATTCAGACTCTCAGACTCTTTTGTCTGAAAAGATTCAATGCTAAATTGATTAAATGTTTTGTAGGAATTCTTTTCTGGTACATGAGCGCTACCTGTTCCCTTTTGAAAGTCTACGGTCTGACTGCCAAAAGCGATATCTGGCACTCAGACACAAGAGTTCGGATTTTGTCTCATCATACCATAAAATCTTTCTCCTCATGCTCTCAGAGGCCTGTGAGGGCCATTTGGCACACCCCCGGCAGGCTGTCATACGCTTTTCACTCCGGAGTGACTTCTGTCTAGTCACTCTACCATAAAGGCCTGATTGATGAGCACTGCAGAGGTGGTTGTCCTTCTGTCACGGTCTTCCATCTCCGCAGAGAAACGCTGCAGCTTTGTGCTGTCCCCTTTCAGATCAATACAGTGACAACCACAATGGCGGCCAATCTGGGTGAACTTGGGTCAGACGACACCAAATCCAATTTAATGTTCTAAACGTCTGGACCCAATTTAACCGAGATGTCTTTAGCAGTAATGTATGTTAGAAGCTGAATTACTGTAGAGCTGCAGCGACCGAAGATTGACGGCTAACAGTCTCATATGGGTCAAACACAGGTTGAATACATGTGTCTCCTGAATAAGTGGGATATGAATAAGGGTCACTGGGTCGTTGGTGGTGGCAAATTTTAGGTAACTTCTTTTGAAAGTAAGCAGCCTTATGGTTGATTATTGGTGAATTATTTATGATACATTAAATATTTTGGAACGTTCTTCCACTGGAAATCTGTTTTAACCACTGACATGATCTATAATGCAAAATCATATGTCCAAACTAAATCCAACCCATATTGTGGCTGCGAAATGGCTAAAAATAAAATATGTGGTTGTAAGAATGTTTTTTTTTCCCTCTTACCAGCATTTTGTATTTTGCTTTGATATATTTGATGAGTGAGTATTATTTGCAACATGATACTTTTTGATGTATTTGTGCCCATCTGTTGTCGGTTCATACATTTTTAATCAAATAAATTCTTAATAGCAATGAATCAAAAAATCATTAGTCATTAACATCCCTACTTGCGGGTAACTCTCCAATCATTGGCCTCTTTGCCCAGTCACTGATTTTAGGTGTTGTCGGCAGAGAAAGTTTTGATTTTAAAGTTTGCATTTTACAACGATTGAGTTCTCCAGTCTCCTGAATTCATCCGCTTGAAATTAACTCAGTGAGTTAAATTGGATTTCACCAACTTTTGAGACCAGACTCTAAAAGATCTAAATGTGCAACCAAAAAAAAAAAAAAGAAAGAGGTGGGGTAGGGGTGGAGGTTTGACTACTCTCCAAACTCGCTGCATAAAAGTTATTCCCTGCGTGCGATAAAGAGGCATGCGTAAAAAAATTGCGTGTGTGAGTGGATGCATGTGTTTGTATGTGCGTGCCTACCAGCAACCAATTCCAGCTTTTCCCCGGGGTCCCCCTCAGTGTAGAGCTTAGGGTGGCAGCGGTAGCCTATCTGGCTGATGAGGCTTGCAGGCAGCGCCACCAGGTCCCTGCGGATCAGCACACAGTTGCGGTTCTCCAAGGCCAAGGGCACCGCTGCCATCTCCGGCTTGTCCTGGACTGATGAGAGCAAGCGAGAACAGAAAAGAGTTCAGAAAAAGGGCTCCGAAAAACTGAAGAGGGGTTTCGGGTTGCGCGGCTAAACAAAAACAGATAAGATGTGTGTGATTCTATATTCATCAGGATGTAAGCTACAAAATTACGTGCCCTCTGTGTCCCCTGCTTAGACGAAGGCTACGAAACAGAATTAATGAGGCAGGTTGGTGTAATCTCATACAAGTTTGTTTTGTTTCATAAATGTTTCAGAGCATTGCAGATGTATCCCAGATAAGTCACGATGCTGCATCAGCAACTTGAGTTTTGGAGGGGGGACAGATCCAAAGCTGGGTGTTAGGTTCTTACTCACAAAATTGTTCCGCCTAACCTCTGAGATGACTTGTGAGTGTGTGCGCACGCACATGTGGACTGCGCACACACACACACGGAGAAAAGGAGAAATTAATCCATTAATTGCCCTGCACACATGCACACACACAGAGAAAGTGTGGATGAATGCATTTGCATGTGCATTCGCACTTTTACCTACACGCACAGACACACACACACACACACACACGCGCACAGGAAAGAAGTGCGTGGATCTCAAATATCCCACAATGTCACCCTGGGGTGCTCTGACTGATTGCAGATAGAGTGGATTTCATAAATATCTGAAACACTAGAATTTGACAAACCTGTGTGATGCCTTTGGGCTGCAGGATGCTAAGAATAAAGAAAGGTGTGTGTGTGTGTGTGTGTGTGCGTGTGTGTGTGTGCGCGCGCACACAAGTGAATTTAAATTTGTCCACCATTGCTGTCTGATGTGTGTGTTTACGTGCGAATGCAAAGTGAATCTATGCGTGCATGTCGGGGCAAAACTGCCCCAGTATGAAAAGGATATATATATAAACAACCATAACAAAAAGCAGCACAGAACAGCTGTTGAAGCTGTGATAAGGAGTGTGTTGTTGGTCACGATGCGCTCCAATCATAACCCCATAAAGCTATCTTTATGCTGAGAGAACCCACACACACACACACACACTCACACACACACTGGAGGCACAACATCCTGCCTATTTTTTTTTTTTTAAAGATGTGCACGATACATGATTTATGAAAGATTAAATAATGGAACTAGGATGAAATGAATGTGCATCCGTCTCTTTAGCACAATGCATGACAAGTCCACAAAAGGAGCGACTATGTGCCCCCCCCCCCAAAAAAGGCGTTCATGGCTATACATTTCTGCAAAGTCATGCTCAGTTTTAGTTTTAGATCCGTCTGACATCAAATGAATTTCCATCCAAGGGCAATTGAGAAACTAATTCACTTACTCAGATCTACATGACTAGAAAGATAAAACCGATGCCGGTTTGCCAATGAGATCATCTTATTAGCATTTGCAAATTTGACCAGTTTTTCCTTGAAACTACTTCAATAAACTGGAGTTGAGGAATAAATACTTGAAAAGTACGAGTCAAATGTTCTTGATTGTGTTGTGAGATGAAAAACGGAGCGTCGAGTTTTGTTTAAAAACTGGGAGCATTTTGTATTTTTAGAAGGTTTTTAATGATGGAAAATATTCCAGAGTGAAGAGCTCTCCACCAAAATACAGCAACGGTGTTTGAAACTCACCTAAGCACTGCGACACTTCACAAAGATCTCATGAAAGCAATAATACTCACTGCCGTAGGGGTTAGCTGAACGGCCGAAGAGATGACTGTAGGCATCCTCTGTGATCCCATCGTAGGGCTCTTCTTCGAACTCCTCATCCTCATTCTGGTAGGACGTAGGACTGTCAGTGGTCGGCAGGCTGGACGCTCCAGGACTGGACCTTTCAACTCCTCCTCCTGCTCCACCTCCACCAGCCCCTTGCAGTTGGTACGAAGGCATACCGGGGATGGTGGTCCCGCCAGCCGTCGAGTAGAACAGCGAACTGGCCCTCGCCAGCCGACTCCCCAACTCCGAGGACGAAATCTTGCTATGTGTCGAGGGTACCGTCACAGGCGTCGGGTCGCCTCCTTCGAGTTTGATCTTCCGTGGCATCAGTAAGGATGGAGACCAGCCTGGCGTTCCCAAAAGAGCAGCCACCGCTAGTCCGTTACCGTTATTACAAGGACTCTGCGGCTCTGATCCTGTTTCCTCTAAAGACCCTGCTGTCTGCGAGTCACAGTGAGGTGAGTTTGCCTTGAACATTAGGTCCATGCCTCTTTCAACTATATGCTGAATCTGGAGGTAGCCAGCTGTGTACATCACCACCAGCTGTTCACTAGCTGCCATTGTTAGCTTCCCTGTGTAGCAGAAAGTGAGGATCTGCTCAAAGCAAGCAGGTGTGACTGAGGAGGGCAACTCAAACTGGGTCTTGGTGGAGGTGCTGAAGAGGTCGCGAAAGTAGAGGCTGCTGGCAGCCAAAACGGCCCGGTGGGCTTTGAAAGCCTGACCTGGTTGACGGAAATAGAAACATACAAGAAAAAGTTGACAATAGTGCAAAAAAATTTGGTAAAGCTTTATATTAAAGGAGACCTATTATGCTTTTTTTCCCCTTTCCTTCAGTGTGTTTTATGGGTTCGTGTGCATGTAAAAGTCTGAACCAACAGGAGCTCCTCTCTCCCACAGAAAACACTGCTCCTGAAACGCCTCGTCAGTGGTATCGTCTTTAATTTTGTGACTTCGTGACATCACACTACATCACCATGTCACACATTTGCATAACTTATGGCTAGATTGACATGCAATAATTGATTCAACGCAGCTGCTCTGTCGTTGTTAGCAGTGCTGGGTCGGGTGTGTGTGAGCTGACCAATCAAGAGCACACTGGCTATTCAGGAGGAGGGGCTTTAAAGAGACAGTGTACAAGTACGATGCTGCTCAGAACAGTATGAGAAAACTGAAGTGTTCTAGTAGCGACCCCAAATAAAACGATGAGGCTAAAATGAGCATACTATGTCTGACTATACAGGTGTTAATAATGGCATCATAAGTATGTATATTTCTAGATCACGATACATTTATAAGCTTAAACTGTTAACAAGCTTAGAAATGGCAATGAAAGCCTTGGTGGAGGTGCTGAAGAGGTCGAGGAAAAAAAACTTAACTGCAAGGAAATGCACAATAAAGTATGTATTTATCTTATTAAGGCAGCAGAAAATCTTTCTTAAGTTTGAACACTGGCATAATAGGTTAGTCAAACTAAATCATTGTGTTTGGAATACTGTAAAGAACCAATACAAGATACTCATGAGGCTTTTCTAACATTCTTGAGCAGTCTATAATCTGTCGTCTAGTCATAAATGTCCTATGATCTGACAATAAACATGCTTATGACACTCTGTGAAACATATATATTCTTTAACATAATAATATTAAAAGACTTCTCTTAAGGACCTTTATTACAATTACAATTATATTACGATATATAATTATTAATTAATGACCCTAAAGATGCCAAAAGCCTTTCCAGAGAAAGATAGTTTTGTGTTGAGTGTCATTCAAATTGGTTGTCAAATACTTAATCCAAAGCCGCCAACGCTAAAGTGTCAGTATATGACAACCCTGAAATTAGAGTAAACTACCAACTATCTCATAAGCTGCTTCTATAAAAGGACCGTAACATAAGAAAAATCCAACAAACCAACCTTTGACCAGGATGGATACATCACAGTAGTGTCCCAGCAGGCGCTGCTCGTTAAGGGAGCCCAAAACTGTGGCTCCAAAGTTTGGGATCTCCACATGGAGCAGCTGGGACATGTTGGCCGCAGAGGAGGAGGAGGAGGAAGATGGGATTTCAGATATTCACTGCAGACTCTGCCACGGAGAGAGGCATCTGTAAAAAAAAAAAAAAAAAGAAGAAGAAAGGCATGAAGAACGCGTTGGAGAAGAGAAGCGCGGTGATGAAGAAGAAAGGAGTGAATAGAAAATGCGTGAAAGATGAAACGACATGCCACAGGGAGGGTAGCGAGGCGAGAAGGGAAAAATTGAGAGAGCCTTAAAGGGAGGCAGCGAAACAAGATTGAAAATAGAGTTGAGATAAAGTGAGAAAATGAATACAGTTGAGGGAGAAGTGAGAGGTGTGTGAAAGAGAGAGATGGATATGCGGAGATAGTGGGTGAGAGAGAGTAGAGGCAGGCGGGAGGGAGATAGGAGGAGTCAAGTCAGTCCACAAAAGAAAAAAAAAAAAACTGAATACAATGCCGTGCCTACTGTACATGAGGACGTTATGTAAAACAACATAGGCTTAAGGCGTTTCACAACTTAAATACCAAGGAGCTTGGACTCGCTCCACGCATTGCACTTCACCAAAACATTTCCTGTGAACTTCGATGACCTGCGAGACAACTTTTTTCTCAACCAGTTTTTCACGTCACACTTCAGAAATACTCCAGTATGTTTGCTGACTCTTCACCATTGTCAGCATTTGTCCTCTTTCTTAACTCTGTCTGGACACGACTCACGTCAGACACACCGTTTTTATAGCAACTTTAATGGCTATCCCTTTTCTTTTCTTACATTCCACCAGGCGTACTTGCACCTTCTTTTTTTCCTCCCCCCCTGAACCTTGTGTCATTGTTTTTTTGTTTTTTTTTCCCCCACCAGCCCACACACACACACACACA
>CAEMYA010000179.1:10264852-10279287 GCA_903131615.1 Diplodus sargus | reverse complement strand
TTCAAGGTATTCCCCGTTTTTCTTACAATCTGTGGAAGACAGCAGTTCGGAAAAAAAAAAAGGAAGAAAAAAAAAAGAAAGAGGTTTTACTTTTCGAGCAAGTGTTGTGCATTTTCTCTGAATCATGCGAGGACCTCTCTGCCAAACACCTACACACGAGCGCAGAGAAGTTCTGTCTTCACGCAAGACTATTTTGTGTTTTCTAACATGAATTGATAAATTAAATGATTAATTTACGCCTCTGCTGTGGTGGCTCATCTTATTCAGGTGACATTTCTGTGTTTTCAGTTTTTGTGTGTGTGTGTTTTTTTGTTTTTTTGACCAGCACATGGAGGGCCTCACTGAAATGTTGCTTGATGCGGACGAGGGAAGACAGGAGCCAGATGTCACAGCCTTGTGACAGGCAAGGAGAAGATAAAAGACAACAGCTAAGAGAGAGGATAACTTCCAGAAAGATGTGTGTGGGAGGATAAAGAATGCAAGATTGCTGTGACACTTCAAGTAAGTGCACTTGTACAGTACGTGCACACACACAAACGCGCAAAGCGCTGTGTTGCGCTTGCCCCCTGACCTCTAGCGCTGCATTTTGATGGACGCTACATGATGACAGCCAACCTCACGATACACAATCTCCAAATCAAATATATAAAAAGCTGATGCGGATACACTTTTTTATTTTTTTATATCCGAGCGTGTCCCCGGAAAGACACCAGATACATTTTCGCTTCTGCCGAAGAAACCTCAAGTGGAGAAAGTTGTGCTAAACTGAGCAAACTTTTACTCTTCAGTCACAGCGGAAATATGAAAGGGAGGATATCACAAAGCGTTGAATACAGTGAGTCAGACTTTGGTTGAGGGAGCTTTGCGCCAGCAGTGTGATATCTGCACGGCACATATAGGCACACATGAGTGAGCGCACACAAAAAAAGGCACAGTCAAACGCAGGAGACACAAATCCGCAAACACGCTAATGCAAACAGACATATACACACTGCCGCTGTTCTCTTGCACACACGCCAACACAGTCAGGTAATCTCCCCGTGCACACTCAGCAATACACATTCTGTTTGTTTGTCTGTCTGTCTGTCCCTCTGTGAACCCGCCACACGGCTTGTCCGTCGCTCCGTCCGTCCGTCAGTCATTCATTGTGACTATTGTGTCCTTACACCGCCTCTTGCTTCTCCCTTTTCTCTATCCTTCCATCCGCCCTGCATACCACATACCCACTGTCTCTCTGCCAATTAATGCACACAGGGCTGCATTGCAGTGAGGTTGGCGCGTGCCACGGCAGCAAGCACAGTACAGAGTCTACAGACATGCATGTACGTGCCAGCCGGGCAGAGCGAGAGCGAGAGGGAGAGGAGGAGGAGGAGGAGGAGGAGGAGGACGAGGACGAGGAGGAGGGGAGTGAGGGAAAAGAGAAAGAGGGAGGGGGGGAGAGAAAGGAGAGTGAACGGAGAATATGTTGAGTCAGGCAGACAGGACGGCGGTGTGCCACACTGCACATACACACAGACACGGCGCCGCATGTAAATGTATGCACGGACGATCACGAGAGAAACGCGCACGTATGTTCCCTTTACAGGTAGGCTGCGCACACACATTCACACATGTACAGAAGCACAAATCACTCACAGGGAAACTGCAGCCTCCCCTCGCCGTGCATTAAATATAGACTTTGCACATCGGCGATAAAAAAATATAAAGGCTTGAACTCCCTCAACTTGTTTGCCTAATGAGTGACTGTGCGCGTGTGTGTGTTTGTGTGCGCGCGCGTGTGCGTGCGTGCCTCTGTGCTGCTCGTGTCCTCATTTCCTTCTCTGTGTGTTTGCATTTCCATGTCAAAGTTTCTCCCGCATACCAAGGCGTGTTTTTATAATCATCGTTATATACCGCTGTGACTTTTGGCACTGTGTGTCGGGGCCTGTGTGTGTGTGTGTGTGTGTATGTGCCTAGCTTGTGAGTTGATACATGAGATTTGAATGCTGTTCTGATTGCTGTTGTCTGCTTTGTTGGAATGTGTTACATTCATTTTAATCAAGGATTCATACCTACGCACAGTGTTATTAACTGTAGCAGCAGGTCCAGGCATATTTGAATAATATGAAGAAATGAGACGAGTCGCCAGATGGCACACACACACATGCGCGCGCACATACACACTGATTTAATTACTAGTTATACTGTAGCTACCTTGCAAATGACAATAGGGTGACATTCCAAACATAAAACCATAAAAGTCATACACAGTCGTGAGTCATGCATTTAGCCTTTCGCACTTTACGGAATAGTTCAAGCAAGTTCAATTTTTAAGGGGTTAAACTTTTTATTCGAGAGGCAGGCGACAAAAACATAACTAATCTAAAGATATTGAATGAAGAGAATGAAGGCTAAGTTATAGCACTAATTAATATCTCAGTTCAAGTAGAGCAATCCACACAAAAAGGCAGCAAACTGAAGGAAAATTTGGAAGTGAGCTGAACAGGAACAGCTCCTTCCCCTCTCGCTTATGTTGCCGCTATACAATCTCAATATGAACAGTCCCCTCGTTATAAATATTCAGATCCTGCAGTTGTTCTCATGTCTAAAGTGTACCAGACAACAGATTCTATCCACGTTGAGACGGCAACGCTCCCTGGCAACAGTTCTACCAATCGGGACTGAGCGGGTGTCTGCCTGAGTCTGTCTGAGTATCATTATGGGATGTCGGGAGAGAGAGCAAGAAAGAGTGAGAGAGGCTGCTTATCACTGCTTATAATGCAACATCATTCTCTGTGTATAGACCCCGCCGGGTGAAGTTGTCTGCACATAGTCAGGATCAAAATCATCTTTTCTTTTTTTTTTAAAAAAAGAAAAAGAAAGAAAAAAAAAAGAAAAATCTCCCTATGATTCATACAGTTATGTAACAAACAGACAACTATGAAATGATTTGTTGTGGGTTGAATATTGTCTGGTATCTTTCCACTTGTATTCACTCAATATGCACCAATAATGTAACTCGTGGTCTGACTGGGAGAGAAAAAAAACAGGCTGAATTTCAGGTTTTCACTAATGCCACAACGTTGCCTGTGGCGATGTAAAAATGACGATGTGAATATGAAGTCATGCGGACAGATCGCATTCTTGGGCTGGATGGTGACCTGAAACCTGTGTCCCACGTGTCACGCACATTTAACAAAATATCAAAAGTGACAATATGTATTTTTGTTAACAGATGAGCGCGTGATAAGTTTCTTGTGCTCGCTGACTTCTGATTTGTTTGTCCTGATGAACACAGTCTGATCACTTAATAGTTTTGCATACTTTTAGACCGGACGGTAAGCTGATTGATTTGTCACCAATGAATCTGAAGTCATCTGTAGCCTTGTCACTTAAGGTCATATTGATAACATTTTAAACAAATACATTTTAAACAATAATATTCTACAAGAACGTGTAGATGGTGCAGAATAAATCTCTTTTCCTTAAAACATTCTTACGATTGTGAATCATTGTACAGTGTTTGTAAGGTCAAGAATGATCACTTTGGTTATGTCTGTGAAAGAATTCTGACTGTTGGTTCCAGCTTATAACAAGATTTGTGGCATCTGTGTTTTGTCAGCATCAAGAGTCCTGGTGGTTGCCAGTTTGTGGAAAAAAATGTAAAACTGTCTGAGTTCTGCAGTATGTACCCGGCATACTGTACTGTCTAATGTAAGCTAGGTTAGGTAGCGTTAAGACAAACAATGCTAGCTAGCAGTAGCAATGTTAACATTAACTAGCATTTGTGACAATCACGTTAGCAACATTAATGCTAGCGTGCGTCAGCAAAGTTAAGTAGTGCATCAAACTGGCAACCACTTTAGAGGCCAAACGATTCAAATAATAGCTGTATTCTGGCGAGAATTCAATGGTAGGGGGAGACAGTACGCCACAATTAGTGACTGAATATGACCAATAACACCCCTAAACACATCCAGAGTGCAACCATTTACTCGCATTTTGCAACTATTTTTGAGACAACATTTCGTAACCAGAAGCACAAGTGTAAGTTGGAAATGTGCCTGAAGAAATGGTTTTCATCATCATATCTTAAGCCCCAAAACCAGTGAAAGAGTACATCTGTAAATGCAAACAGACGCTCTTTACTACAATCAGAGCATGGCTGCTCAGAGGATTCGAACATGCTCTTTATGTATACATTTACAAATGGGTCAAATGTCGGCCAGTAACGCTATATTTACTAAAAGGTTTTACCATTTCATCTGGAACGTCTACAATGCAACACGAACAAGTAAGCTAAACATTGTCTAATGTAGAGTGACTATTTACACACACAAAGTCAGCGGATAGCTGGTGAACATTTAGCAGCAGGCTAATTAGCAGCTAACGAGCCAGGTATTTCTTTTCTCAGGACTTCGTAAAGACCAGAAATAAAAGGAGAGGGGAATAGTAGACTTTTGTTTGTTAGTTGGCAGAGCCACGAACCAAAATGGACGCTGCATGCTAACAAAAATGAAGGCTGAATGAAGGCTAGGGTTGCAACAGTATTACATTTGGCAGTATGACAACCATCTCAGAACACAGTACATCATGGTTTCACAGGAATAATGACTCAATTATTAACATTATCTGTTACAATAACCCTTAAAGGAATGAAAATTGAAGAGTTTCTTTTGGTTGAACAAACGCTTCATTATGATTTTACAAAATATTATGCACTGACAGGCATGAAACTTGATACAATCTTATAATAAACTAATAAACCTTTGATGTTTATGCCACAGAACAACGTGAAACCGCAAATGAACTCAACAGCATCAGTTTCTACGAGGTGGCTCAGAATACGTTATGTGGGTTGTGTTCTAATTCAGTGAAATATCGTAGTCATTCTCTATTGTTCTAACTTCATGTTTTGAAAAAGTGACAGCTCTGATGTCTTTTTTATAGCTAGTCCAAATGTGATTATATGTCGCTGAGAAGATTCAATTTGAAGTTTGAGACTTGGATTGCTAAAACATTTATAATTTCGACAATTTGATCAGTTTGGTTATTCACCCAGTCATATCACATGCTGTACTATTGCCGGCTGCTGCTGCTGCTGTAATTAGTGGTCACTGTTTATCACCCCCTTTAAAATAAAACAGTCAAAGGCTTGTTTGTAGTGTGCGCAAAATGAACAATAAAATCCATCTGCCTGTTTTTCCAGTGCAGAGACGAGGCTAACGCGCACACATGTACACAAATATACATATGCAAATATGCAGCAGCTTTGTGGAGGCAGACAGCACTGCAGCAATGACTATCAAAGCTTATTGCGCATAAAACTGACATTTCACAGCGAGTTGGGGCCTTTAACGAACGCGAATTGTGACAGAAAAACTCCCGTAAAAGTAGGATACCTGTCAGTTTAGCTTGTCATGGTGCTGATCTGTGCAAGACGAAAAAACAGACAGTGGGAAAGACAGAGGAAGAGCTCGTACGTCTGTGTGTGCATGTGTGTGTTTGTGTGCGAGTGATCCTCCCGAGGCAAAGGCATTGCTAATGAACTCCAAGTGGCTGTGGGAGGTAAACAAACAAACACTAGCAGCGGCTACTACATCACACCAGACTCCTGGTGACTAGGACATCGGGATGGCCGCGTACACCCATGCAACACAAACACATCAACCCACGTACCCTTGAACATACATAATGACTTTTGGGCGTATAGTCGAGGAGTTAAAGAGACAGAGATAAGCGAGGGAGATTAAAACAGAGAGAGGCGGAAAAGGAGAAGTAGAACGGTGGAGATCGACGAACAAAAGGAGAGAGGACAGAGAGAGGGAGTGTGTGTGAAAGATGCAAATAGAAAAAGAACAAGAGAGAAGTTGACAGAGCACGGTCACAGGGGGAAGAGAGTTACAGAGGAATACGGGAAATTAGGCAGAGGGATAGAGTAAGGTAAAGCTCAAAGAGATCTTTCTGGATGAGGAGAGAAAAAACTGCGGGAGCCAAGACGAGAAAAATAAAAAGGACCCCGAAAAAGAAAATGCCTCAAATAAAGGAAAACAAATCAAAATACTAATCGGCTAAATAGACCTGATTGGCTGTACCAATCATAGTCCCATTCAGACCTTGATCCGAATGGGCAATAACTTGGTGTGTGGTGTAATTCCATTCCACTTCATTTGGTGGCTGCTTTTCATAGCGAGGCAACAGACGAAGCCAAGTGATATCAACAAACTGACACTTTGTTCTAATCAAAAGAGATTCCACCTCCACATTACTGACTCCAAAATGTCAGCTCCACCAAAGAGGCTTCCCAGGCTGCCATTTTCAGGAAAAGAAAACCCTTGCATACGGCAGAGGAGAAAGGGAAGAGAATACAGTATAACGTGAATAAGACTGGGAAAAACGTTAAAGGACAAAGGCAGTCGGACTTTTCGGTTATGCTCAGCTCATATTGCAGAACCACGGGGGCCTGCAGGTCGTTCCAGTTTATGGCAACACATAACTGTGACGTTATTTGAGGTCCGGGGCTCACGCAAGACAGAGATATTTTGAACAAACATTGACACAAGACCGAAAATTCCCCCGATTTCAAACTTAAAAGGAAACTGCAGCAGAGGAAGAAAAGGAGGGAAGAGAGAGTCCACCGACACAAGAAATGATTCAGGAGGCATCAGTAGAATGAATGCGTGTATGTTTAAGAAGCAGTGCTTGTGTGCGCACACAAGGATACAGTATACTGCACCATGACTGCCATGTGATATCCCCTTTTTTGGGACAGTTTCTTGCTAATAAATCCTCTACATTGGCATCGGCTCACAGCTGCCATGTGACTGGTGGGTGTCCAAAATACAATGCAGAACTGTACATTTTCCACGAGCCCAAGGGCCTCAATTTCATGCCGGCATTGATCTAATGCCAGCAAAGTATCAGTTTGTCATGCAAATCATAAGAGAACTCCAAGGCTCTCTCTTTTCAAAAATGCCTTTATTGTCATGGCAAGGTCATGCTAGACGTTGAAACAAACTCCAACGCGCTTTGGTATCGAGCCTTTGGCAGGGATTTGACGCTGTTTAAAAAGAGAATGCTTTGGAGTTTTCTTGTGGTTTTTCAGTCTGCGTGTATCCCTATCCAAAGACCACCTTGAACAAACTCAACCCACAGCCCAGTCTCAGAGCAAAACATGTAACGGATCCTTCAGTTCACTAGAGGATAGCGGCGTCGGTGTGACGGTGGCCTCGCCATGTGGATAAAGGTGCAGTACCAGCAGGGGGCGACAATAAAAAAGAGGACGTTACGGTGTATGTGTGGGCCTCTCATGGGACTTTCACCTAGGAGAGCATCTTGAATCACGTGTGGAGCCAAAAGTCAAGTGCGACTGTTGGAATGAAGTGGTTACTTCAGGCAAAAACCACAATCTTTTCCGAAACCTAATCTAAACATGTTCCTGGCATCTTCAGTTAGAAAGTATAACCAACTGTTGCAAATTCAAAATTGCTAACTTGACCACAGGAATTAGAACCCAGATAGCACACATACGCAGACAATAGAGGTTAGACTGAAAAGTCGAAGTATGGCGAGTGTTTGCTAATTGCGAAGACATTGGCGAGATGTCGGCATTTGGTGGTAATCTTGCCAACGCGTTCCCAATGAGCAAACATGCCCCATGCTACATCTTTCGAACGTAGCTCACGCCTACATCTGCAAGACGTATGTGTGCTATTGGGGAATACGTTCTTCTTATTGGCTGGTGAGGCCAAGCATGGTCTCACCATGACACCGGGTGGCAATTTAAGACTAGGAAGTACTCCTTGCCATACTATTTTGGTCTTGAAGGGCTCGAGTCAGATTTTTCCTCGCCTTTGTCTGATTTTCAAGTATCGGCATGACACAAGAAATGTTCAATGGAGGGCGAACTAATGTGGGCTTAAACTTGTGTTTTCACAGCATCCAGAACCTTGAATTGCACTGTAATGGACTGAAGGAGATTTATTGCCCTGACACTAGGGGGTTATTAGTTTAAGCTTGGTGTACCTAAAAAACTGTTGACAGTGTGAATGCAACTATTTAAACCAAGCTACAGAAATATTACTAAAACTTTTTCATGGTACAAAATGAGGTCAACTCCTTCTCACTCCCAGCGCATCAAATACAGTGGCCAAAGGCTTCAAACTCTGACGCTGTAGGAACCCCTCTTGCGTAATTTTTAGAGGTGACACTCTAGTATAGTAGGATAAAGGGCAAGAAGTGTCTGCATCAGGGGATGTTCGGGTTGGTTGGGTAGGCAGAGCCCCGAGTTCAAGTCTTGTGTCTAACCAAAAGTCAAAGATTACATGTTTTTATGTACTTATTCGAACCCAAACCCTGATCTTTCCTAACCCTAACCGTGTGGTTTTGTGTAGCCTTGCTGGCTTGTAATAAACCTTGTTGCGTGACACTTCTTCAGTCTAGACGCTTAGGGCCACTGACCTAAACTGGTGTATTTGACGAGTTGGGAGTGAGAACACATTGTGTTTGTGTGCAGATAACTGTCCATCTCCGGCAAAGTGAACTCGACTTCAAACAAACATCATTCGCCCCTGGCATCACAGAACGAATGCTACACTCCTGTCTTGTGACTCTGCTTTGACAAAGACGTCGGTTTACACTCAGGAGAAGCTTTTGTGCCATCTCGAATGTGCTCCCTCATTTCCAAACTGTGATCGTGCTATGGCAGGGAGTGTACCGGTTTAAGAAGGAGCTAATTGGGTATAGTTGATGCTTGCCTTCGGAACACCATGATAATTTATTCTTGCAAGTACAATTACAAAGCAGGTGTGTCACTGCTGTGCTTGCACTCCTGGCCACAAGACATCTGATACTCAAGTAGGCTTAAAACACAGTGAGATTTCTGCAGTTGCTTGCACTTTGTTTTCAACAAAGCACACAATCCTAAAATCTCACTGATATCCTCCTTAATTTGACCTTGATCTGGGGACAACAGTGGCCACGAGAAAGCCTGCTGAGTGTCACTGGCTGTCACACAAGGACTACAATTAGGTTAGATTTCACAGGATGTCTGTATGTTTGCGAGTGTATGTGTATCAGTGGTGACACTCCCTATGCATTTGTTCCACACATGATTTGATTTTCATGGTGCATGAGATGGTAAAACGTGGAGGAAATAGGATGAATCAGCATGAAATGAAAGCATATCAGTGACAATCTTGCACACGCATATACTAGAGAAAAGAGATACCAAGTCAATGGTGTCACACATAGACAACCTGGTGAAATGAGTGGGTTTTGAACATTTATATTGATTTCTTTAACAGATAGACTTGAAACAATTACGTAAAAGGCTGCTGTTTATTGCAGATTCTATCTTGATTAATCAATAACTTTAAATGTACTATTGTTCCAGCCCCACTTCAAGGTGTCCTGTCGAGTTTACTTGTACATGAACAAGAGTTATATCACCATAACACAATGTGAGGTTGGATAAGGCCCAATAAAACCACAGAGTACATTAACATATCACAATTTCTATATTTCAAATCTTGAGTTTCTCACATCCATATTTGCTACATTGGAGTCTTCCTCACCGCCTCGGTTTGGGGCGCATCGCGCTGTTCCTTTCTGTACTGGTGCCACAAACTTACGCGAGTGAATGACAAAAAACAAAATGGGTAACCAGACGTAAAAAAATACGTTAAGTCTAGTTGGTTACCCCTGAGAAAGAACCCGTGAGCGATCCAGAAAGAGTGATCGTTTCAACCCAAACCTCGACCCTAACCCAACGTTTTTGTGCCTAAATCTAACAAAGTAATAACCACAGCAATGTAGTTTTATATAACATAGTTTGTATAATGGTCACAATAAAGAAACAACATGTACAAACTAGAAAACTACTAAGTAGTAGTAGTGTGCGTACCTCCGCCAAGGCCCGACAGTCATCTTCGACTCAATCAAACCTGATCCTGTATCAAATAAAACCCTAGATCCAGATATTTATTTGGATCCGCAACAAACTGAACATAGATACCAGCAATCTACTTTTTACAAACATGTCGTAAATAGTCCCATCTCGCTATATCATAGAATGTGAAAAAAAAATCCTGGATTCTTCCGTTTATTCAAATCTACACCAAAAGACAATTGGGTCTATTCTTGGGTCTATCCAAGACCGATCCTCCATCCCAACAGTTTTTCATTTTCGCTGGGGGAGTTTCAAGCCTCTAACACTAACAGGGATTTTCATTTATCAGTTTCACAGCTTCATCAATCCAAGACCTCTTAAAGACGGAAAATGTAGGTCATCTGAAAATACCTCGCCTGCAAAATGGAGAATTAGGGGTGTAAGAATCACTCGGTCTTACATGCTGACCAGTGGAATACAACAAAACATAGCTAACATTGCTGAAGGGCTGGTACTAAATTCCTATACTTGTAGTAGCTGATGCACAATGCAATACATCAGACTAAATGGCTTTACTAGTTCTCGCCTTTTCTAATTTACGCTGAAAAAAAAAAAATTCTCCTGGGAACAACAACAGCGGAGGCTGTTTAAACAGTTTCGTTACCTTCGGTCACAGCCCTTGTTTGACGCTGTGGTACGTTTCAGACTTTCAGACTTAAATTTTAAACGTGCCTAAAAGGGTTCGAGTTTATTTCACATTAGCATGTCTATAGCTTTCAACAGTCACGTGTTGCAGCGCCGTTCTATTGAAAAGGGTCTATAGGTATTCACGTGTACGAAGAATGTGACAGGTTATGTCAGGATCTATTCATCCACGAACAATTATAAATGGCGGATAACAGCTGCAGCAAACAGTGTCAATCAAATAGGGGCATGCGGGGTGAGCGGAATTTAAAAAAAACACATAAAATGAGGTTGCGCTCTGATAGGATTTTCGCACCTTTAAGTGTGAAAGCGGCGTTTAATTCCCCCCAGTAAAACCGCTGCTTTTCCCCATCATGAAGTATCTCCCTGGATTCCAGCGAGGTGAGGAGGCACGAGGGGGCATGGTGACAAAAAAATACTTTCCAGCGTATATAGCACCGTAAAAGAATGAGCGACAGGAAGAGAGTGGCACAGAAGTGGGGAGAGGGTGGAGATGTGGGGAGAATAAACATGCCATTTTGATCGCCCCGCGCTGTCGCTTCTGAGCTGAATGTTCGGCAGTGACACATGCGTGACATCAGAGCAGCCCGACGCCGACCGCCAGAGGAGCCCAGTGCAATGAAAAAAATGAGGACACATCTTTCAGCATCAGTGCCCCACTGTCTACAGACAGGCATACACAAACACACACACCCACACAAAGACATACAGAGAGCGGTCCCCACATCCACTGTACATTTTTCAATTAGAGCGGACAGAATGCTTTAATTCATTCTCCTGCATGGAAAATAAAAAAGCAGGGGAACGAAAGGCTGTTTGATATCATGATTAGGGTAGGTGAATCAAAAAGATGTCTCATGACACGCAGCAGAGACTTCCCATGATACTAATCATGCTGTTGTCTGGTTTTATAATGTAACATAAAAGACAGTTTGTTCAAGCGCACAGCAGTACATACACATTTATTTTGAGTGCGTACACCCCCTCCCTAGCCGACCCCCACCCACACACACACACACGCGCGTGCTCACTGTGACCTAGGAATCTTTCAGTCAGCACCAGACTAAGCTAGCATACATGTGCTCAAATAACATGTCACCTTGGTTAACCTCATCACACTTGTAAAATACTGAAAAGGACCCCGGCTGACCTATGCAAACGGAGCTTGTTTATCTCTCGAGTCCAAATTGAATAAACAACATGGAAAAATAGGAAGCACCCTCACACACAGCGGGGGTAAAACATATGGTACTTCCATAATGTTAACACAAAGTCATACAAGAATATAAGACCGGAGTGTTTACGAGACGGATTTCTATAATGTTTCCAGGAACTGATAATCCTGTGTGACTCTAAGTGCTTGCTGCTGCATGATCCTGTACAAAGGTATCACAGTCATAATTGTCCACCTTGAGGCGATAAGATTATGAAAAGAAGAAAAAAAAAGAAAAAAAGAAAACAGATCAAGATTGAGATCCTTTTTATTACTTTTAAGTGTCCCTCAGGTAATTTGAGTTGACTATTGCTGATGGATTGATAACATGCAGCAAAGAAGCATATACTGTTTTTCATCTATATACAAAGGGCTTTACATCATGAGTTTCTTATGTTAAAGCAACGCTTCTACATTTTTAGGAAATATACTTTAAATGTGCTATGTATAGAACATTTGCATTTGTATGGCTGTGTTTTCTGTTTAAAAGTGCTCAGTAGAACTTATATGCACTGAGAACTTGAATAAAGTCACATCCTTTCGACCGTCCCGGACAATCCAACCCAAGTCTTCCAAAAATTTCAGCAGCATTAAACAACTTTTAGCATGGGTTCAAGCAGGCTAGCATAGGCAACCAAGAGAGACGCAAAGGTTTCATTTCTCTTGCGCGGTTGTCGCGGTACAATCTGCTCGGATATGGCCAATAAAGGAAACAGGATTTATACATATACACTGCTACATATTGTTACATACAACCCCTTTAATAAGAAAAGTATGTTTTTTCCATTCATATATGTGACGTAAATAGCTAAGAGAGCTTGTGAGACAAAGCAAACTTGCCTCTCGCAAACATCCTAACAGAAAGATTAGCATGCTAGCTTCAGTGGTGTCATAGATATAACATCAAAGCTGTTATTTATTCTTCAAATTCTATATCTTATGCATTGCACATTTAACAGCAGGTACAAAAAAGGTTAGCTGTAAATATGGCAAACAGAACGGTCAATATGAAACAATATGGCCAGCAGTTGGTTACCACACCGGCTGGAAAATGGAAAACAGTTAGCCCTGCTTCGTCCATATCCTCCACCAGCAACACTTCTTTACATAAGAGTAAAAACTATACTTAGAGAGCTTACTGGTAAGCTAACCTTTTCCAGGCTAGCTGTTTCCCATTTGTTGAGTCTTTATGCTACAGGCGCTAATGTCCCCTGGCTGTAGCTACATATTGAACATCAACATTGCATCATTTGGCATATTTAGAAATAAGATAATAAAGTTAGCCGCACTGACCAGACTAGCCACAAAATAATTACATTTACTGCATTTTAATATATTACACACCAATAAATGCCAGGCCAGAACTTGAAGTCTGAGTGCCTTTTTAACCTTCTGCAGGGAGCACAACTGTTATGAGCACCAGGTAGGTAATGCTGTGATTTAGCCGTAATTGCTAACGCATGTTAGCTGTGGAAATTGGAAGGGTGGAGATGGTGTTGTTGGGTGGGTGGGTGGTGGGGGCTGTGCAGTGAAAACTACCCGCCTCAGATTCCTGTCTGTTTCCACTGGCCCCCACTAGCATTCTGCCAGGCTGTCAGGACATGAGGAGCACATACAGAACAGGTCATCTCCACAGAAAAAGGGGGTCAGCGTATTTGCTTTCCTCATTTATTACCTTATGCACTAATTAGCACGCTTTGTTTAACGGCAGTTGTCTTGAGAGAGGCTTGAAGTTTGCAGCGATTTAATTATGTACAGCATGCAGCGAAAAGAGCATGGAAAATTGAGGTGGGCTGCAAGGATAAATGCCATCTACAGTGCTCGCTCGCTCTCTCTCTCTCTCTCTCTCTCTCTCTCTCTGTCTGCTTGAGTGAATGTGTATCTGCATGATTCTGTGGGGTTTATTTATGTGTTGGTGGATGTGTGAGTGTGTGTGTGTGTGTGTGTGTGTGTGCATGTCTGCGTGCGTCATCCCCCCCCCCTCGAATTATAGGTTTGACTTTCACAGTAAATCTAATGTCCCCCTCGCTGAAACTCTGAGGATCAGAGGAAATTGTTCTAAAACCTTTCTCGGGATACTGTCTTCAGTTACAGTGAAGCCTCGGCGAAGATAGGGGCGATTAAAACATAAGAAATATTTACATGAATAGCAGTGACTTAATGGTCATGAGCCCCTGACGTACTGTAAACTGAGGGTTCTGAAACTGCGAATCAAGTGACAGGTTGTACGTGAAGCAATTACACAAGAACAACTCGGAAATCCTTTAAGGTTTTTTTTGTATTTTCTCCGAACTCACGTTACATTTAACAAGTGAAATTATCCCTCTATAAGGCGACATAACCTTCATGAATTTTTAATCTGCTGATGCCACAAATAGCATCAAATCAAGTAAAATAGCTTTGACTATGAAGTATTATGGTGCAAAACCTAATTTTCCGTCCAATTTGAGAATTTGATCTCATGACTGTATCAGAAACACGTCCCCGTCATACTTCTCGGTGCTCTGTAATTCACTGCAACGGCTACGTGCCCCTATTCATGCTGAAAATACTTGGAACAATCAAGTGTGCACAGGCTTTCTTTTCTTTTTTCTTTTTTTTATACTCACAAGCACAAATGCACAGACATACACAGTCACACACACACAC
>CAEMYA010000179.1:10252046-10264823 GCA_903131615.1 Diplodus sargus | reverse complement strand
ACACACACACACATTCACACACAAACGCAGGCACGACATTCATGCCATGTGATCTTGCTAGGCATTATGCCAACGGCCAAACATGTCACTTACCAGAAATCTCTCTGAGACAGAGCGAGATAGAGAGAGAGAGAAAGAGAGAGAGAGAGAGAGAGAGAGACAGAGAGAGGGAAATTCTGCACATTTGCCAGTTTGTGAGAGCTCCTTGTCAAGTGTAAGTACAGTACATACACAGGGAGCATGAAATTTAGCTGCTACAGTTATCTGCAATGTACTGTGGTGTGGGGGCTGTTCAATTCTGAGAAAAAAAAAGAGAGAGAGAGAGAGAGGGACACGTGATCGTTGAGATCTAATGTGGAATTGTTCTGAGGAACATGCCATGTTTACTGTTCATTGTCTAAATTCTTGGAAGGCTTCCTGAAAAGCACGTAGCAAGCCAAAGCAGCCCCAAATCGGTTACATTTGAGATTCCTAATGGCTTTTGCTGATCCTCTCTCTTTCTCTCTTGTTCGCTCTCTCGTTATTTTCTCACTTTACTGCATTTCAGCACGCAGCCTAGATAAACCGACTGTACCTGCGTGCTTGTGTAAATGACAATAAAGCTCGACATTTCATACTTACATACTTTCTAGTGGCAGAAAATTAAAAATCCATGGCTGCACTGTTATACTTGCTAGATGAACACGGCATTAGTGTTAAAAGCCACAGATATTTCCATTTGTCTAATCTTCTACCCAAATGTGTGTTTTTTTCTCAAATGACGCTGAAGGTAAGAGGAACTGACAAAAGCTAGAGATAAATTACAAGAAAAAAAAACACATTACATGCTAAATGAGCAGTGAATTTGAGGAACTGCCCATCCCTCTTTTGTAGCTGTTGCAATCACCTTTCACGCCAAGAAACTAATAGTGTCATGCTGAATATACAGCCTCTGGTAACCAACATTTTTACCAATGAATCAGTCGGTAAACATTCAAACTGGGTGGCTGCTAATGTGTTAGGTGGAACGTCAGTCATTTGGACGTAATTTAGTTTATCTAAGTAAACTGATCTTTTAGCAGTGCTGCCAAATTCACCCATGTAGTAGTCAATCTGATTTGATGTGACTCCAGACTTAATTCTGGCTTTAATTGGAAAATATGTGGGCAAGGCGAGTTCACTGGGGCTTTTAACCTTGTTTGCCATTCATCTGCATTTCAAGAGTCGAGAATTTATATCTCTTAACCCCACGCGTGGAGTTGAGTGAACACTCTTCCTCCATGGTTAGCCATGTCTCTTCTGTTCTGAGAAGCTGATCGAGCGAGTCAAGATATTTTACTTAACTTTCAGTGTCTCCTTTAAAGTGTTTAAAGGAACAGTATGTGAGCATTTTAGTTTAAGTTCACTAATATTATCAAATGAACGAGTAAAAATAACAGTTGTGACATTATGTCAAAGACATCTATATCACCGACACACCTACTGAAGTTAGCATGCTAACTAGCTAGACTCTGTCCGTCTTGTAATACCACTTCGTACCTCAAGAGGGGATAGCGAGCTGCTGTAGCGTCCAGACTGCCCTAGTGCTAAACTCCCTGAACACGTTTCATTTCCTGTGACTAGCCTACTTCAAAATAAAATGTAACTCTTGTTCTTTTAATGTGAAGCTTCAGCTGTAGGAAATGTTCAGCTTGCTTTGGCGTTAACGATACAGTACAGCGGTCGTTGACACAAATGTATTATTCGGTTGGAAAATGTCACCAGCTTGGCAACCCTAATGTTCATTTGACTAGTAAGTACACAGCTGCTAACGTTAGCTATTTAACGATAGCTTACAAAAGTAGCTAACTGTAAAACATTATTGACAGTGTTGTATGTTTGCTAAATCAACTGTTTGTTGAAAGAATGAAGGACTGCGTTTTTTCTGGCTTCTATGCCTGGCAAACTTTCTAGTAGGCCTAATGTCCTACTACAACTATGTTTGAAGTGGGCTTATTCATACACATAGCTAGGCAGCCGATTTCCACCAAAACTAAGCTTGGTGACACAATGTTCCCATGGTAAGTCATATTTATGAGATAAAAAATCCAAATTATGAGTTATAATGTCATAAATATGGGATGGAAAATTAAAAATGTGAGATAAAAGTCATAATTATGGGATATATAGTCACAATTGATCTAATAATTTTGACTTTTTAGCTCATATAGACTTCCCATGGGAATATATATATAGAGATATATATTTATATATCTCTATATATATATTTTATATCTTTTTTTCCTTCTTTATCTGGCAGAAATGTCCTTCCATATATAAAAACCTTTGTTTTCTGTGAAAAATCTGACAAGAAGAAAAACTATGTGGGAAAACATTTTTCATGTTCGGCCAAACCAAACCAATTCTGTACAGACCTGGAAACAGTTAAGTATAATTTACGAGCAGATTTTAACCGTTGCCACCGCCAAACCACCTTGACACCTACACAGTCAATTAGAAAAACTACTGCGTTGGAGTACAGACCAACTGATTTGTCCAGAAAATGGAGGTGAAATTAGAATTAGCTTCACATAAATGATGTGATTTCTTCCCCGCTATCTTCTACTGGATCTCTCATTCAGTGGAAAGACATTTTTCTTTTCACGGTTAACATTTGCATTTCGGTTCCATTAACAACAACCAACAAGCCCGAACACACAGGGAGCAGCAGCTTCTTCTTATCCATCAGGGTTTAACTAGAACAGGCTCTGCGCTACGAGGAAAAAACACAAGACTAATGTATGAGAATATGATGTATGACTGGAGCCCTGTATCGCATACCATCAGCGGTGACTCATTACTGTCTCAGGAAAGGAAAATCATACACGTAAACACACTCCCCACTTGAGTATACACGCATATACAGTACAGATAAAAGTGTACCAAGCTTGAGGCCACACACACACACACACACACACATACACACACACACACACACACAGGCAGGCAGGCACAAAGCAAATGAAGCGGGGACAAAAACAAGTCTCCAGGTATTAAAACGCAGTTTGGATGAATAAATGTCTTTTTAATGAAGCAAAGGAACAAATGTTTTTTAATATCAGTAGCGTTGCACTTTCTACACTTCGACTTTGTTTTCCTTTCAAAAGCTCTGGAGGGGAATTTATTAGAGGTTGTAAACCGAAGCTACTTTACTCTTTCTAAACAGTGTAATCTTTCTATGTGTTGGGCAAACGTCAAGTCTAACAAGAGACGAGGTGAGAAAGAGTCTCTCCGTCTTTGTGTTCCCTCTCTCCCTTTTTCTGCCGGCGTATCTGCATCAGTTGCATTTGAAACCGAGCTGTCGTTCTCTCTCTCCTTGACACTCCCCACTTGCACATAGCCCCGGGCCCCCTTGTGGAATGCTGTATAGTGTGAGGCCTATGGAGGAAGGGCATCCCGGGACACGGCGAGAGCACACACACACACACACGCACTCAGAAACACACACACACACACACATGCACTCAGAGACACACTCACCGACACACGCAAACACGCACACACAGACAAATACAGCTGTTGAGAGCCATCACAACCCCTTTGGCAGACATCCAAGTCAAAGACGAGTGGTGTTGGAAAGGCCTCCGTTTAGAGAGAAAGAGAAAAAAGAGTCCTACATTTTCCATGTATGTTGTGTTAAAGTCTGAAGATAGAAACTTGGCAGCACACCGCCCGCATTACCCCGAACTGATTTCCACGTATTGGGGAGGGGGAGGAGGAATCTCATGGCTGCCCTGATAAAACCTGTCTTTGTGTTGCCCTTAGGACTGGCAGGTATGGATACATACCAGCTCAGCTATTCAAAAGGCGAGTACAACACGCCTTCTTATCCTTTCATAGTAGTTTGCACACCGGAGAAGCAGAGACATAGGAGGAGGGGGGCTTTTAAAACGCTTTAAACACCAAGAGATGTACTTTTTAAACGCACTACTTAAATGATTCATATGACCGTAAAGCGTTAAGCCGTCGCTTTAGCCTCTGACACCTGCTACATGTCGCTGGGGTTGTTTACCACATGACAAAGATGAAATACTGTATACACCAGAAGTGGGATTTTTTATTTTTTTGCCACAGTCATCTTGAGAAAAAAAAAAAATTAAACACACACGCATACACACAGCTTGGCCTGACAACGACGGACTAGACAGTAAGAAGAAGAAGAAGAAGAAGAAGAAGAAGAGAGAGCATGAGAGAGAGGGAAGGAAAGTGACAGGAAATGAAGAAAATTGCCACAAGCTACACACACCGGCTAGCCACACACTGCAACCATGTACACACAGGAGGAGGAGGAGGAGAAAGAGGAGGAGGAGGGGGGGGGTTGTATGTACAGTCAAATGGCTCCTGCAGGGTTCAGGTGAGGTAAACAGGGCCACAACTGACGTTACATCAGGCAGCAGCGGATGGCAGTGTGTAAATTAAATGTATTTTTAACCTCATTTCATTCAACGCTCTCCACTTTGCCTCACTCATTTTGCACCGTGAACTGGAACATTTTAGAGCCTGTCATATCACGCTATAGTGCAAATTATGCGGACACATTATAGAAGGTTTAGTGTTCAGAGACATATTCGAGAAACAGGTTGTGAAACAGCTTCACCTCATTTAGGTTGAATACCACATGTAACATATAGCACAAACAATGGATGCATTATGGATGGAGAGTATTATTATTATTATTATTATTATTATTATTATTATTATTTTAGACTATCTTGATAATAACAGAGATAATATCAAGCCACTCTCTCCACTCATACAGTAGAAAGTACATTACAACACTTTCCCACCGCGGTTTAAAAGTGCAGGGAAGGAAATAAATAAATAAATAAATAATAAGAGATTAGCCTACAAATTTTCGAGGTGGGCTGATTACAAAAAACTACAAAATGTCATCAGATGTGATTAAATGTCTTCTGGTGGCGCGTGGTTACAGTACGGTACACTTCTGGTGGTGGCGGTGGGGGGGGGAAGGAGGAATCACCCACCATCCTCCTCCTCCTCCAACATTTCACTGCCATTATACTTCATGAAAGTTTCTGTCTAAAACAAGAAGAATAAGAAACTCATGTGCTGTTCGTGTCAGCACATTGTGTCGGGGGGAGGAGGTGGTGGTGGTGGTGGTGGTGAGAATGCAGCTGAATTTAAAAAGAAGCGAGAGAGAAGCGAGACAGTAATGCATGGTGAGGAGAAGAAGAAGAAGAAGAAGAAGAAGAAGAAGAAGAAAAGCTAATCCTATGCGTCATACAAATCAGACACTGTAAACACGAAGGCAGGAAAAGAGGAGGAAAAGCTCGTGGGGAGAGGGGGGGATAATTTACTTACCCGATATGTCGCTATGCTCCCATAAAAAACTGCGGCTCGTCCGCCCGGCGCAGATGTGGCACGCTTCGCTTTCTCCTCCGGATAACCTATAAAGTTTGCGAGGTGTTTTTTTTGTTGTTGTTGTTGTTTTAAAACACAGAAAAAAGGAAAAGATATATCTATATTTTTTTTTTTTTTAAAAGCAGGGCCCCGGTTTCCCCTCTTCTCTTCTCGTCGTCCTGCTGGCTCACTCTATCACTCTCTCCGTCCTATCTTGGCCGCTCGTCCCCCATCTCTCTATCCCACACTCTCTCTTTTCGCTCTCTCCGTCCCCTCTTTTTTTTTTGCAGGAAGTGAACGCCGCTCACATGAACGGTGTGCGGACTCACAGCAGCAGCAGCGGCAGCAGCCTGACATCATGCACCACCACTCGCTAAAGAGTTGCTTTTTAAAGACACAGACATTTTTTTTCTCCCCTCTCCCTCTCTCTCTCTCTCTCTCTCTCTCCCTCTCTCTCTTTACTGTAGGTATACACACACTGTCTCTACTGTAGTCGGGTCAGCCGCGCGTCGGTCATATCGTGCCGCCTTCACGGACACATGAACTCGCTGCACTCTGCGGGGCTTAAAGGTGCAGACTGCTGTGGGTTTGAAACAAAAACCTCCACCAGGCTGCTTTAAAAAAAAACACGCATACCATATGTGATGTGTGATAATGATATGCAGGGAGCATGTGAGGACACTTTTTTGTGTGTGTGTGTGTGTGTGTGGCGTGTCGTGCTCGCCCTTGAAATGAAATTTACATGTGTGGTTACCTCACGTGTCCTTTACGTGATGACAGCTCAGGCTACATGATGATGCGCATGTGTGCTAGTTGTGCTAAATTATAAGCGCCAACTGCTGGCGGTGTGACCTCAAGTCAACTTTTTCTTTACTGCAGGCTCGGCTCGGTAAATCACTGCTACAGGGTTTCTACTGTACTTCACAGAGCGAGCAGGGGCATCAATCCTTAAGCTGCAGCCCATGTGAGATGCTACTTTATGTTTGAAATATTTATCTTTACTCTGTTTTTTTTTATATAGAGGCTGTGCTACCATGCTTTTAAAGGGGCACTGTGTCGTTTTTAGATGACGTGGTGTAATTAAGTGTAAGTAAGAGTAAAACTCCAGACTTGAAGAAAAAAATAAAAAATAAAATACTTAATCTTAGTGTTTTAAAAATAGCGATTTTGATGCTAGCCCCATGCACTCCATTTAAAATTAGCTTGCCCGAAAAAAAAACTAGGGTACATCTTAAAAGTGCCTGTTTTGACATAATTATGCTTATACGCGAAGGTTTGACTCATATCCAATCACAAATAAAGCCTCGGTTGCTTTCTGGCGAGAGTTTCACTTGAACTTTTCAAGTGTTTATGAAACAGTCTTGTGATTCCTCTGATGATAATAAATGACCTGTAACAGCAAACATCCACGAAAAGACTGCTGTTTTTACATAGTTATTATTAATGCCTGTGTTCTGGGTCCGATCATACTGTATATATCACATATGAAATCACATGTAAATACGTGACGTCATCGCGATCCATCATACGGTCTCTCGGTCACTTGCTTCCGAAACAAATGCACACATCGACTTATTGTCAGTGATTTGAGGTTACTTTCACCACTGCTTCTCACACTTTTTCATACAGATTTCATGGTTATACTATAACTTTTACTAACAAGGAACACTTTCAATGTTTTTTTTTTTGTACAGTACGGTAGAAGTACTTTTACTTTACAGCTGCAACTAACACAGGAATTCTAATTTGAATTGTTAAAAAAAAAGTTTTAATTTGTAACCGAACATGAAGAAAATACAGTTTTGACGTTGGGTCAAACACCGCCAATACGACCGCCAGCCGGATTATCACACTTTTAAAGGGGCACTACGTAGTTCTTAAGAAGAAATCCAACCTGTACTCAGCACTCAATCATGATTTTAAAAGTAACTGAGTAAAATGGCTTGGAAAAATATTAAAAGTACAAGTACACAGTTGTTGTAGGAGATGTCATGAGTAACGTTCTCCTCTGCTTTAGAAACACAGCTTTCACGATAATACTTACGTAATGGAACTCTTTAAATGGACTTGTATTTGCAACAACAAAAGCTGTACCATCTCAGCTACAAGGCTGCGAAAGTCAATAAGCCATACTAATTGATGAAATTATTGCGGGCGGCCCTCGAGCTGGCTGCGGGAGATCGTTCCCTGATATCATAGGATTTGTTCAAGTTTTCCCACATGATCCACATCCCAATTTGCTCCACAAATTACTTTTACATTTCTCCTCACTTCATGATGGCACTGAAATGTCTTTTCTTATTTTCTCTTACATATCTTACCCATGTGATGCCCAGTTTCCTTTTGATTTCAAACAAGCTGTAATTATGTGTACCATAATAAGACACCACTGTATTAGTCCTGTTATATTTCTCCATAAGCTTACAGGCAGTTAATGGCATTAAATAGAGTTTACAGTGCTCTTACTGTACCTCTTGCTATTTAAAGTATATGGCACCACTGTGATATTCCTACAGGGACTATCATGTGTCTGTGGTGCTCAGTGGTGAGTTTATAATGATCTCATTGTACCCAGGTCTCTGCCATGAATGCATTTACATTCTCATTAATGTTTATGAGCGAATTAAAGATTTTTCATTGTTGCTCACTGTTGGGCTAAACTAGTAAAACTGAAAGTGTAGCCTATTAAAATGGCAGCTCACAAAACCGCAGGTCGAATTTCATAACTTAAGTTCTTAAAGTTTCAACACATTTTTAAAAAATATATATGCGCAGAATAATTACAGATCATCTTGTTTTCTGTTTTTTTTTTTGGATTGTGGGGTTCAAGCGTTCAAGACTGGAAGAGGAAGAAGTTAGTCAAACACAGGAGACGCGTGAGTGTTAATGCACAGGACAAAAAGTGTCAAGTCACTCAGACTAAGCAGGCAACTTCAGCTTTTAAAAACAGAAAGGAGAATTGAAAACGAGCGCGCTATGACCTAATCGCCGAGCCTAAACATGGCAGTATTTTGACATCACAAGACAGTTCATGTTCTCTAGTTCTCTGGTGTAACTGGGCCCGGCTCACAGTGCAAGGCATATGATGTGTTGATCCCCAGAACAAAAGCGTATTGTTTCTCTCTCTCTCCCCCCCCACCGATTATCCATTTACTGCCTGAGGCCACACCAGTCTCAAGCATGTCTCCGTCAGCCCACCAGCCACCGTGTCGAAAGTCCATATCTAAAGATGGAGTCCGTGTAGTTTCCGGCCTCTGTTGCAAACATGGAGGCGCTTGTATGTGACAGCAGAATTCAAATCCTCACATTTATACCAAGTTAAAGGTGCAATATGGAACAATTGGCCACCTGTTGAATTTATACACCAAACGACTCCAAACGTAGCTGCTAGCTGCTGCTAACTGTAGCTGCCGTTACCCGTCAGCTCAGTCACTCATGCAGCTGGTGGTCGTATTGGTGGTATTTAACATAGTGTCAAAACTGTTTATTTCTTCATGCTCTGTTGAAAAGTTTAATATTTGAACGTTTCAAACCACATTTTCCTTTTTTTTACAAATTGTACAATAGTTCACTCCAGTGGTGGAGGAAGTCTATAGATCTTTCAGTTAAGTAAAATAGAACAGAAACGATTAATCAATCATGGTCAACTACAAAAATGAATCACCTACTATTTAGATATTCAGTAAATCTGTCCGAGTAATTTTTTAAGATTTTCTCTGATTGCAGCTTCTTCTCTCTCTCTCTCTCTCTCTCTCTCTCTCTCTCTCTCTATATATATATATATATATATATATATAAATAAATATATATATATATTTATTTTTATTTCTTTACTCCTACATGACAGTAAACTGAAAATATTTGGGTTGTAGAGAAAAAATACAGTTTGTACGTCATCTTGGGCTTCTGGAGAAACACCAATATTACATTTCATACACCAAACAACTGACTAATTAATCGAGAAAATAGTGTAGCCCTGAAGTCACGGTACTGCTGCCACTGTATAAATACTTACTCAAAGGTAAACTTACGTAAGTATAATCAGGAAAACTGTACTTAAGTGTGAAAAGCAGGGGTTAAAGTAAGTAATGACATCTACGACTATGAGTATTTTTTTCAAAATCTGTAATTTAAACTCAAGTATGCATTACACCATGTAATCTACTTACTTTTAAAATCTTACTTGAATACAGAGCACAATCTGATCACAAACGGGCCAATAAAATACCTGACATAATAACGTTGATGTGTCAAAAACTTCAAAAACCGGTTCAGAGAGGTGATCATGACCACTGAGCAGAACAGAGCAGGATTAGACTGAATTTTTGGAGACACATTCATTTTGATTTAATCGCTGATTATTTTCATTAATTGATCGACTGTTTGGTTTGTAATGTCATCAGTTACCCAGAGCCCAAAGTGACACCTTCATAATGCTTGTATTGTCCAAAAAAAAAAAAAACATATGAAATTTGACACGTTTGAGAAGCTGAAACCATGAAACATTTCAACAAGTACAAAAAAGTTGGGATGCTGTTTAAAACACTGTTTTATGTTTTCTCAACTATTGTGAATGAAAAATAATGGTTATCAGAATATTAAACGACAAACTGTTGCAGCATAAAACATGAAAACGTACCTACAGGTGTCAGATTAATATATAGGTATTAGTATAAAGTATAATATTCCCTCTGAAGTGCAGTGGAGTAGAAGTAGGAAGTGGTGTGAAACAAACCTCAAATTTAATGAAAAGTATTTACGGTACTTGTGTGAATGTAGTTAGATTCCACCGGCGGCCCTCGTTAGGTTTTGTAAGCGTACCCGATGCCGTGTGAAAATGAGGCTATATAAGGTGATTGGGACACAGCCATGTCCATTGTTATGCTTGGCACAAACAGCACGGTCTCGCTGGTGGCTGGCGTTTGCGTGCCGGAGGAAGCTAAACAGAGAAGTCTGTCAGAGCGCCTCTCGACTGATGGAACACTTGACCCAAAGACGTTCTCGATTTGAACTGTCACACACTCTTATGACACAGCCCGGGGCATGCCATCATGGTTGTTACACAACACAAGTGAACACATTCACTCAGGCTGTTCCGTTTTTTCTGAACGAGGAAAACATTTCACCGACAGAAAATGTATTTAATAGCTTTACAAAAACAAAGTTGACGTTTGTCACTTACAGTTTGTCAGTTTTATTCTTTTTTTCCTATTCTGCCCCACAAAAGCACATACGCAAACACACACGCACACACACGCACACACACACACACACACACACACCTGACAACTTGTTTTTGGTCACTTAATCCACCATAAGTTACTGTGTGTCAGCTTCACCTCTGTATGTTTACACGATGCTGTGTGTCTACACGACATTATGGAAGTCATGGTGCACCCTTTAGCCAAACTCGTGTTATTTTGGCACAGATGACTGACTGCCTTGCATCACACATCAGTCATGTGTTGGGTCACTTTTCCATGCAACATTAACTTTGACATTCACACATTTTCCATAATCGTAAAGAGATGAGATTTCTAGTCGAGATGCCCTTTAAAACTTGTGAAGACAGATTACAAAATGGGGACTCCTGATGACTCAAATCTCGACTCTCATGTTCCTGTGCAGACATCATGGATCGTCGTTAACAGTTAGCAACCGGGAGGTTCTCTCTCTGAGTCGCACCCGATTTTGGATGGAGCGTACACACAGATGTTACACAGATTCTTGTTGGATTCTATCATATCTGAAACTAACCCAATAAGAAGCTGAGTCGGCGTCAAACTCGTCTTTTTGACTAGAGCGTGTGGATGGAGTTACAGCGTGAGGCATCCGCATCACGCACCACGTTTCCCACGCTGCTCACGCCGCAGCTACATGTCCACAAACACCATGAAGCACCAGCCGAGCCCTCCCACCAGAAACATGGTGATCTGCATGCTGTAGATGATCAGGTCGTTGAGCACCCCAAAGTCCAGGCGCCTGTGCCCCAGCAGCAGCAGGATGACGGACAGCTTGTACTGCAGCCGCAGGAGTACGCGCACGCTAACGTACTGTAAGAAGAAGAGGGCGGAGAGCGCCACCCAGAGCAGAGAGGTCAGCAGGCTGCAGCCAAAGTAGAGGAGGAAACGGAGGAAGCTGTACATGCAGCGCGAGCGCAGGTAGAGGTCGAAGTTATTGTACTTGGTGCGCACTAGCTTGGAAGCGTGCGTCGACCCACAGGCCGAGTGCATGCAGGTGGTGTGGGGGCCATGGAAGCTGCGCACCCGCCGTGGGATGGGGATCACAGGCATGGGTGGGCTACTGGAGCCCAGCAACGTGCACAGGTGTTACAGGTGGAGTCCTCTGTGGGATCTGCTTCCTTGGCGTCATTTGGTTTTGGAGGGGAAAAAAAAGAAAAAGGAAAAAAAAAACTGGCTCTTGCAGGAGCCCAGGGATGAGATGGAGCCGCAGGCGCCGTGTGTCTGCTGTGGAGGTTTTCTCCTTCTAATGCACACAAGTCCTGCGAAGAAATCACACGTATTGTTTTGTGGTCATTTCCATCAATGCACCTGCACACATTGTGACTGCATGAGGCACGGGCCCGTGCACACAAAAACAACAGGTGTGGACACGTATTCAAAGCTACATTATAAGCCTTCATTTGAGCACAACGCTAGCTTTATGTTTTAACGACCAACTCATAGCTAGCGTCCAAAAACAGGCCCCTTAAATGCAATATTCTGTCTGTAAGAATGAGTGATGGTGCAGAACCAGTGGAGACCTTACATGCAGCACTACGACGTCTTCCTCCTCACCAGTAAACCTGCTGTTTGACTCTCAGCCGACGGGCGCATTGTATCACATTATAAAAGAGCGGGCTGCAACATAAACACGCGGGATGTTGTTTTTGTTTCTTTTCGGCCCCACGATGCGCTGTTTTAACGATGAGGGAGCGACGGCGGCGGCGAGCCGGTGCATGTACGTCCTGTCGCAAAATATACGAGTCATCCTGCTGTGACGACAGCTGCCGAGTTAAAGGGGAAGTGTCACCCAAGGAGCGGATGCTGGTTTAGGACTGCGGTTTAAAATAGCCTGTTTATAGTTCGACAAAGATTGTGTGTGTGTGTGTATATATATATATATATATATATATATATATATATATATATATAGATAGATACATGGTATGTGTGTGTGTGCGTGTAGGCTGGGAAACAAAAGTCACATGATTTGCTTCTACGTTCAAAACTGCACTTGAAAAACGAGTGATTTAAGGTCAGTGCACAACTTGGTCCATGGACTAATTCCCAGTTGTGGAGGAAGGAAGTATGCAAGATTTTTTTTTTTATAACTTAAAGGTGCAATATGTTGTTTTGGGGATGACATTAGATCCCCCCACTAGATAGATAGATAGAT
>CAEMYA010000179.1:10221519-10252014 GCA_903131615.1 Diplodus sargus | reverse complement strand
AGATAGATAGATAGATACACTTTAATAATCCCAGAGGAGAAATTAGCAGCGGGTTTATTCAAGTACAAATACAATCAAAATACAAAGACAAATATAGAAACAATAACAAACAATAAAGTACTATATACAATATACAAAAAACATTAAGGTACTATATACAATAAAATGCTTAAGGAGTTATAAAATAAAATGAAAATGCAGAGGTATCATGGAGTAAAGTAAATGGAATATAAGGTGCAAGAGGATAAAGTGCAGTTTCATTAAAAGAAAAAAAAAAATGTTAAAAGGAGATACCCAAACCGATGAAAAATCATTTGGATGTGTGGATAACGTATAAATCCGCAGCATGGTGTACAGTTACGAAAGAAAAACAAGCTAAAAACTCAACAAAAACTACGAAGTGCTTGGAGCTGCCATGATAGGCTGCCACTAGCATGCATCTTGAATTATTAATCAAAAGGGAAAGATCTTCACTCATTACATTCATTTTCATGACCAAATAAACAAATGCTACTTCATGCTGTTTTACTTTTATTTATATGTGGCGGACCCTGCCACCTTCCTAGCTTCAAACTGTCCTGGGGACTTTATTTTCCCCTGACAACAGCTTGTTTACTCACTCATGGAAAAAAAAATATTTCAGAGTTTGTATTATTAACTCTTTAATGCTGTAAATATTTAAATTCTGAGTTTCAATTTCTACTGCAAAGCTACATAGTGCTCCTTTAAGTAGAAGTAGTCTAGCAATACAAAAACACTCTGCTGTAATAAATCAAAAGTCCTAAACTGCGTAAAGGTCACGGCGTGCATTCTTATTCATGTGTGTGTAAACCTCACACAAGGTTGCACAGCGCACTGCATGCACATTCTCAGAAGTGTGCGAGCCACGCGAACGTGCGCGACTCTCACTCTGTATATCAAGTAACCTTCAATGGGCCGATTTATGGGTTGGCCGAATGATTACATCCGAGCTATCTGTCACCAAGCCAGATGGCAGCAGGTGACAGTAAATCATAATAAATACCGGCTTTTTTTAAAAGAAGAGTTTATTACAGTTGTTAATAGTGCGCTGGAATCACTTTACCGGGAATTTAAAGGTGTATTATGCAAAATTAGAAAAACAAACCTTATCATATTTAATCAAACACACATAAAGCTGTCACCGAGGCTGAATATATGAATCTGTGTACTTTGCTTTCACGTTATGATTGAGTTTAGTAATGAAATCCATAGTATAATCATTTGAATGGCAGCCAAACCCGAGGTCAGCTCTGACCATACAAATTACATTTATTAAAATGGAGGTTCCCTTCTTTGTCCACAAGAGAGCGCCCGCTGTCGACCACTTAATGTACCTTTCTGCAGAAATATAGCTGATGGTTGAGTCTCCCTCCATCCGTCCATCATCTGTGGCTACTTATCCTTTGCAGACTCCCGGGTGGCTGGAGTCGATCCAAGCTAACATTGTCTGAGGGGGTGGGGTATGCCAGTTTCATGTCCAGATCGTCAAAATCCAATCAAAATAAAAAAAATACCAAATCGGAAAACAAATGAAATGAGAAATGAGGCTCAACAATCAACAACCTTTCTCCATAATTACATGTTACATAGTGTGGCTTCAACTAAACATTTTACAATACCTCAATAATTGACATAAGTTCACACTTATCAGGACATTCGGATGCTCTTGAAACTGTCCAGTTTAATACATGACATTTTAAAACTAGACACGGGGCAGCTGGGGATCAGGCGGCTCGTCCTCTCGTCGGGGCGTAGGTGGCTCCATCCCAATCTCCTCTGAAGTGCCCTCCAACCCCAAATTGCTCCCAATGGCTGTTCCATCAGTGTGAATGGTGGAGCATGGAATTGCGTGGGGTGCTTGGGTTATAAAGCGCCATATCAGTCCTGATCGGCAGCCTCTGCTCTCAGTGTATGAAGCGCTTGGAGTGGCTGTAGCAGAAAGACATTTTACCAAACGCACCTCAAGTTGACATAGAGGTCTGGAGTGAATCCTGGGGAGGCGGGGAGGCACCTTTGTGTTGAACCCTGCTTCCCAATCAGTTCATCATATCTCATCTGTTCTCATTAAAAGCAAAGTGTCTGAAGTGTCATCTCCATCAGCATCAAAGTCACGTTAAAAAGCGTGCGTCGTCTGAAAAACCACTCAACACCAGGCGGCCTTTTTCCTGTTGTTGACAGTACTATTACACGATCCATGTGCTGGGTTTGTTTCTCCCCATGAAGGCTATCTGCTGTAGACTTTTTAAAGCTCAGCTCAGGGACATCTACTGTGTATTCATCAGTTGGAAGAGTGACTTTCAGCACCCTCCATTTAATCTCAGCCCAAACTCCAGAATACACGTAAACTGAGGGGGTCTCTGCAAAACCACAGATAAGTTCGAACACAAAGTTTCTCAATGTCGCAGCTTTATGTTTCTTTCGTTTTCGATACCTCTCTTGTCACAACGTTGTGCTTATGCTCTGGTTAGGCTTAGACACAACATTCCACTTGGTTATGGTGAAGAAAAACATCATGGTTTGGCTCCAAATCCCTGTTTTGGTGGCCACAAGCACAGCTGGATACGGACTAACTAACTCCACCACCATCTCCTCCACCTCCTGATTTAAAAATTAATATCCAGGCAACTCGGCTCATAATCTTTTTGCTGCTGGGAGAACTTGATCTTTGGATTACAATGGCATCACTGTAACAACCTTTAATCGAGGCACTGAGGTCTTGCTTGATAATGAAAGAGAAGACTTCATTTTCTATATCAAAAGACAAATGTTACATCAGGATATTAGTCATAGAAACTAGAACATCATATGCCAAACAATGGCTGACTTGTAGCCGGCCCGGCTGCCTGAGTGAAATACTGGCATGAGGCTGGTGTGCCAGCTGGGTGAGACCAATGTTTTGGTCTATGTTTCAACATTTATAAGCTTGAAACCACTGGATCAATCAATCAATCAATCAATCAATGTTTGCTTGTATGACGCTTTTCATACATCCGGATAGCTTAAAGTGCCTTACAGAAATTAAAAACAACAACAGAAGAGAGAAACAGCAAATAAAATCAAGAAAATTAAAAGAACCCAACCCTCCCACCCCCACAGACATGTACAGAGAGAGACACAAATACGTATACACATAAACACACACTCACACATAAGCACACACACACACAGACACACACACTCACACCCACACATACACTGGCTGTCACTGGAGAGACATGGCTGGGCAGTGGGACCTGAGGCATGGAGGAGGCCACCTTTGGGGGGGGGCCAACCACACTGAAAGCGATCCCGGTCCAGGGCCGCAGGGAGCGCCGCCACAGGGACCACCCCAACCCGAGCAGACAGGAGGCCCCACACCACGGTGCGGAGCCCTCTAACCCCCCAGATCCAAACGGCCCAAGAGACAGCACCCCCAACGGCCAGACCAGAGACAACTCCCAGCCCACAGGCCCCCTTGAGGAAACACAGGAGATTAAAAACTGACAGTCTAAAAACATTAAAATAAAGCAAGAAGCATAGTGGCTAAAAACACTGAGGACTAAAAACCTAAAAGCATAGCGGCTAAAAACACAAGAGACTAAAACATAAAAGCAAAGAGGCTAAAAACGTGAGAGATTAAAAACAGTAAAAAGGAATAAGAAAGAATTTTAAAAAGGCCCAAGACCGTTAAGACACTTAAAAACTCGTCAAAGAACCGTAAAATCGATCCTGAAACGCACGGGAAGCCAATGCAGTGACTTTAAAACCGGTGTAATGTGCTCCCGCCCTCTGGTCCTTGTCAGCACTCGTGCAGCTGAGTTTTGTAATAATTGTAAATTTGAAATGCTCTTTTTGGGGAGGCCAGAGAGCAGGGCATTACAATAGTCTAAGCAACAAGAGATAAAAGCATGCATCAGCACCTCCGTGCTGGCCTGAGAGAGAAACGGGCGGACTCTGGCTATATTCTTAAGATGGTAAAAACCTATCTTTGCTATATTTTTGATATGTGGAATAAAACTGAGCTCAGAGTCAAAAATCACACCCAGATTTTTTACAAATTGTGATGGTTTAAAATCCTTTAATTTTGGTAAAAGTTTCTCTGTCTGGACTTCAGGACCAATGAGTAAAACCTCTGTTTTGTCCTGGTTGAGCTGTAGGAAATTAGCTGCCATCCATGTCTTGATATCTAAAATGCAGTTAAAAAGGACATCAATAGGCCCTGTGTCATCAGGAGACACAGCGATATACAGTTGCGTATCATCAGCATAACTATGAAAAGCTGATGCCGTGCCTCCTGATGACGTCCCCAAGGGGAAGCATGTACAGATTAAAACGATTTGGACCTAAAATTGACCCTTGGGGAACCCCACACTTTATTTTGTGGGTTTTTGAGGAACATGTATCCATACTTACAAAGAAGTGTCGATTTGTGAGGTAAGAGAGGAACCAGTTAAGAACAGTACCAGAGGCCGACCAGGTTCTTCTGTCTATTTAATAAAATGTGATGGTCTACTGTATCGAAGGCGGCGGTTAGATCCAGTAGTACCAAGACTGTGAGTTTATGGTTATCTAAGTTGCACCTGATGTCATTTAAAATCTTTAAAAGGGCCGTCTCTGTACTATGGTTCGTCCTACAACCAGACTGATACTTCTCTAAAATGCTGTTTGCGATTAAAAAATAATTTGCTTGATTAAAAACAAGTTTTTCTAAAATCTTACTTAAAAACGCTAAGTTGGATACAGGCCGATAATTATTAAAGATGTTGGGATCTAGGTTGCTCTTCTTCAGAAGGGGCTTCACCACCGCCGTTTTAAAGGAGGTGGGGAAGACACCCGTCTGGAGAGAGCAATTCACCATGTATAACAGCTGATCCTCAAAGAATCCACAAAGTGTTTTAAAAAACGGTGTTGGAATTGGGTCTTATAGGCAGGTTGTGGGCTTTACTTGGGAGAAGACTCGACCAAGTGTTCTCGCATCAACCAGGGCAAATCTCTCCAGTGTTTCCTCAGGTGAAATCAATGATCCAGGTGTGTCGACATTTAAAATCTGTTGAGGTAACTGATGTCACTGACTTTATTACTAAAGTGGTCTGCAAAGTCCTCGCAGAGGGCGTCAGTTGGTGTGTTAGAGGATTTATTAAAATTTGTGTTTGTTAAGAGTTCAATTGTTGGCTGTTCTATGTTCGTTGATGATTTTTTTTCTCCATCTCCTCTCAGCACTCCTGCAGTTTCTCTTTAGTTTTTTAATTTCTGTATTCCTCCACGGGGGTGTAGGTCTTGTAGTTATGTTTTTTATTAAAAGTGGAGCCACAGAGTCCAGTGCTGATTTTATGTTATGGTTAAAACTGTCAACAATAAAATCACATTGTGCTGGTAAAATTTCTGCAGAGAAACACATGTTCTGATATCAAATCAGAACATGTGTTTGTGGCAACAAAAAGGGATATTTTGAGGTTTGGAAATTTTCCAGCCACGTTTGCGACGAGAGAACCGGTTAGGCCCAAACATAACCTTTTCCTAACACTGACCAAGTGGTTTTTGAGCCTAAACCCAACCCGACTATAAGCACACAGTTGACAACACACTATCTGAAATTTAACACAAGGTTGCAACGTAAAGAAACCTAAAAGTGTCACAAACATTCGGCAGTACATGGGTTAACACTCTTCTTCTGAACAGGAATCTTTTTTTTTTCTTTTTTCCTCCATATTTGCTCTGATTTTATTTATTTATTTATTTTTTTACTTCTGGACCACTTTGGGACCAGAACCATCTGTGCAAGCAGTTGCATTTCTATTGGCCAATAAACTCTTTTGCCGATCTCCCGCTGGAACTTCCTCCAGAGGTGCTCTTATAATGGGTTACACTTTTTCCTGGTTAGAAGATTAATGGTGGCCATTTAGAAAAAAAAAAAAATAAATACCTTGAAGGTTATCCTTGCTTGTCAGGTTGTGAAGAGCTAGCTTCCTTTCTCAGGGATGAGTGATGTCGGCACGGGAGGAGAGGACACAGGTAGATCATAGATAAAGGACAAGGCATCAGGATGATCTACGCAGAATGAGTCATATTTATGTTCACTTCAAATTTTAAATATTCTAATAATGATTATTTTATGGGTTGAGGAGAAATCTCAGAAAGCAGAAACTTAAATGTCAGAGAAAGAGTCGAATTGTGTTTTTAACTTACTTATATATCAAGTGTATACTAATAAAATCTTGTTAAAATCGATGAATACACTTCTTTAACCAGATCAGCTGTTTTTTTTAATGAGTCTTAATCACAGGAGCTTGCCTGAGCTCTTGAATTCAACAATCTTCAATCATTCCTTTCTGCGTATTTGTTTGTATCATCTAAAACATTTTCTTTTGTTTGTATGTATTCACGAGGAACAGTTGGATGAACCCACCCTCACTGGGTGTCGGCCTGGAAGACGAGCACACAAGGGAAAACATTTGGATTCCCCACCACTGGAGGGAGCTGTTTGTTCAGGTTTCGCTGCATGTCAGCAGTGCTTTTTCCAATCCACTTTCTAGTGAGCGACGCCACATTCAAGGGCATGGCACCGGGCTATCTCTCCTCCTTCTTATAGGGGCGTGTTTGAACAAAATCCAGCTCCTGCATTATCTTTGATAAATGGACACATACAGCACCATTACAGCTGCAAATGCCACCGAATAGTGCCAAGTGTAGATGCTGCCTTTCCCCCTACATCTGCTTAATAACTGCGTCCAAGCTGAGGAAGCTCCTCTGTCTCGTACCATTATCAAGAAAAACGATGTCAATAAAGTGGACGCTACTGATTCAGGCATTCGAGTGCCCTTGTAAAGGATGTATACTGGTTCTAATCATGCATTATTGCAATATTATCAACTCGTATTTTTCTCTTCCAAAACATGAAGACCTTTGGACCATCGCCTCATCTCTCTGGGTCAGGGGGAAAGTAGATTCTGTGCAGGTTGAAGTTCCCCTCCCGAGTTTGAAAGTAACTGAAGAATGGCGCTTTAAAAGTGTCATTGCCAAGGCTACTTCTTCACTCTCTGACAAACTGCAGAAGGCCAAAACTACTCTGGAGCCTCGCAGCCTTGCGGAGTGGAGAGTGCAATCAACAGCCATCCACCCTCCACCCCTTCAAACGTTTGCCAATACATCGCCATCACGACCCAAAGAGAGTCCAGGGTAAGCAAGATTAAAGGGGCAACATGTCAAAATCCTCTTTGACTCCTCCAGATACACTTGGGCTAAATCAATTAATTCATTAACTAAGTAGAGGTCACAGCCAATAGTTGAGCTAAGACAAATGAAATCAATTAGTCGGGCTAATAAGATGAGGGAGACTTTAATTAGTGAAAGTTTAATCAAAGGCATGTTTGCGCCGTGCCGTGTTATGGAGCAACTCAATAGATCTCCTATTGAGAGATCCATTAGGACTGTCAGACCAAACTTTGCTACTATGCGCTACTTCCACTAGCATAGCTACTATGCTACTATGCTACTTCCACTTTAGTAATAGTGGTTTCTGTCCGATCTGTCCCCTCTGGCTGAGCATGATTTTGTTGTTGAGGAATCAAATTATTCATGAAAAACTTTTTTTAAAAAGTCAAATAAATAAAATGAAATAATGAGGAAAGGTCCTGACACTGATCCACTTCCAGGGCAGTTAGGTGTGCAGAGGATGCCAAGCCTGGGAGAGCAAATTAAGTACCCAATTAAACTAATTAAAATAAAACATGATGCAGGCAGCCAGCGCTTCCAAGTTCCTTTGCTATATAAAGTTGAATTATTAAGGAAATAGCCCCGAGCCTGTTCAAACACTTTTAATCTCCTCAGTGTTTTCTCTTTTTTTAATTTTTTTTTTTTTTATCTCTTGTGCATGTGTGTCTGTTAAGTGCACACATCTGTGTGTGTTTCATAATCCTGTCAAGCCATCTGTTGTCATTAAAACCTGCTCCTGTTGCACCAATGATCCCGAGTATTCATCTGGCCAGATGTTACTTTGAACTACTGTATCTCCAAGTTTTGGTTGTTTTGCACAAATCTCCTCAACTTTGAACAGCTTGGTCTAAGCTGAAATCAGTTCAGATGCCAGCAGTGCTTTCTGTATTATTATTATATATATATATATATATATATATATATATATATATATATATATATATATATAGTTTATATTTTATTATAATATAAACATAGAATTCAAGCTTTTCCCAACATTTCAATAATTAAACTCTTGCAGGCTAAAGAAAACAGACAACAGTTCGAAGGTGTCGCAGATTTTTCCTTTTTTTGGTCCGTCTCTGCCTTTCTTGTCACCCTTTGCATCCCCAGCCACATGTGGCTGGATTGGGCCTGGCTAGTGTTAATCCTTGGCATAAGGGGGCTAGGCTGGATTATCTGCGGATGTGGAAACATCTGTATGGGTGGGTGACAGGGTTTGAAGCTTGGACCTAGAATTGGAGGAGGGGTTGTTTGGGGTGGACTGGGACCTATGGGAGCACACTGATAGGCAGGAGTGGTGAGGCTAGTGTAAAGGAGGAGGATGGCTCGAGGACGTGGTGTTCCTGCATCTTAGTTGCACTGGCCCAAAGAAATCCTGCTTGAATGAGGACTTTGTGACTGTATATGCACGTGAGTGTGCATGAAGACCATCAGCAGACCATTTGATGTATCGTCCTCTCTCAGCCTTTCATTTTTAGCACATGACAGGACACAGTTATCATTCTAAGAACAGTACAGTACAGTAAGGGGAAAGCTGTATTCAAAGTGATATGCATCTTTTAACGAATAGGAAAAACAAATAGTTTACCGCTGAATTTCCTCATCTTGCTCATCGCAAGCCTCGATAAGACCGAGGCCTGGGCTCCGTGTTTGCATATTTTGCATATAGTCCCATTTCTATCTACACAGAGCCATTAATATGCACGGATGATTTAGAGGGCAGGGGAGGCCGGGGGATTAGGCCTGATTCAGTCCTCACTGGGGGAGTTTGAGGAAGGAGGAGGTTTACATCAACAAGCCCTGATTTACGTCGTGAACAGATGGCGGAGAAATTGCTCTGTTTGGAAAAGATGTGCAATTTATTTTAGTTGATATTAGAGAGAGACTAAGAGAGAGAGAATTGATTGTTGCAGAGAAGGGGGACTGAGATGGGGTTACTCCACAACTGGCAGCTCGAACTTTACTCTACCATTTACCGTTTACATTACATTACATAATTTCGTCGCACGAACAGTTTTGAACATCAAAATGAAAGAACTTCAGTAAGGAAGACAAGCTGCAAGCAAATTGGATTAAAACAGTTTTTCCGATAAATTGCAGCGAGTTCAAACCTGTGATCAAGATCAGGATACATGTAATGCGATTATATCATTTGGCTACAAATAAAATAAATAAAAAATAACTGGATTCCATCAAAGCTACAGACAAAACTATGTAATCAGATTACAGATACATTCAGTAAAAAAAAGGGGATTACAATTTTGAATGAAGGAATGATATAATAGCGTGTGTGCCCTTCATGAGTCCCACACAACATTACTTCACAGTGGCGATTTGTTTGAGTTTTTATTAGAAAAAGAGTGAGAGGGATTTGATCTCTAAAGGTCCCCCTGAGTAGATCAGATAGATCAGTAGAGCAGATTATTTATGGGTTAGAAGGACATTTTGGGCCTCAGAGCTGAGGGCCTGCAGTTTTCCCCATGTCTGCTTGTGTGAAATGCTAAGAACCACGTATACGTTGGAGGAAAGGGCAAGGGACTCCCTTATAACTTGGTATTTCAACTGGGGTGGCGGCATCACATACATTTTTGTGTGGCTGGCGCACATTCTCATCAGCTCACACCGGGCGTTTTGTCAGTTTTAACTTAAAAGAGAGAGGATTTCTGTTTTCTTTTTGGTGATCATCGCTGCCACTATCCCACGGGACTCAAAAAGCGACTGTTGATTTGTTAAGTTAATCCAGACCATGAACATTTCCTAAACCTAACCCAACTGCATCTGAAAACGTGTTAAGTTTCGTTCCCACTGGAGCACTGGGTTGGTGGCCGACCTGACCTAACAATCCAAGGCGCCAGTATTCGACAACTCAACGATCAACTACGTATATTACCAGATTGAACAACTCAACTTTGACTTGATTTGCTTTCGTAGGAGTGCAAGAGATTCATTTCTCAAGTCAAACCACCTCTGCCGATTTGACATTTCATCTGCAAATTGTAACAGAGAGGCACTTATTTCTCGCATGTCCAACCCACTGTGTTCAAAACCACACCCCTGATATAAGCCCTCTTGTCAATTATGGATCCATACAATACCATTACATCAAATAAGTGGAAACAGGATATAGTTACCACATACTGGATCTGATCAATACGGCCCCCAACACTTCCCATCTACACACACACACACACACAGAATGAGCATTTTACTATATAATTGATTTATGGAGATTCAGCCTGCAGAAACATATTGATCCACGTGAGACAGTTTTGATAGAATATGGTGATTCAGCATTTTTTACGATTAATATGAACAAGTGGTCCCAAATGGAGCATTTTGTAACATTTTACACATCACTGAGAACTGTGACGGCAGGAAGTGAGACGTGATGCCAAAACAGCCTGGAAGTCCTCCTGTTTTATTGTATTATAAAGTGAACTGATCGGACGCCTTTAACAAGTATGCAGAGAGAGAAAGGTCAATGCTAACGAGTGTCCGTCGGTGAAGAGGGTGCCAATACAGGCAGTTAAAATCAAGAGGGGTTAGAAACCTAGGGTGTGAGATTGGACTGGATGTCAGTCTCTCTGTGTGTGTGTTTGGATGCACAAATCAAGAGTACAAGTGAAAGGATACTAGTGAGGTAAAGCTCGAAACCACTAGCCACCATTAGCCTGATTGGCCGGAGAGGTCAGCTGGGGTCAATTGATGGGTCAATCACATTGTCGGTTTGATGACCCGACCGCACTGGTTTGGCAAATAAGAGGGCTGGACGCCGAACTGGACTCGCCCTCCCTCCTCGTCGCCTGAGTTATTGTGCATGCCAGAGCTACGTTACATTAACACAGAAAAATCCATCCGATCACTTATGCTGATTTACGCCAGGACTGCGCTGCCCCGTCAACCCTCTTGACCAGCTCTGGAGAACATTTTTAATGCAGGAAGATTTATGCTGCAAATTACTTCGCGGTGGTAAAATATGCATGCATGCAGTCCGACATGTGAAGTGTGTTCGTATTGGATTTTCTTCAAACCAGATTAAGGACAACGTAAAAAAATATAACTCTTGACTTTCTCAACAACACATCACTTTAGTCCCGAGACATCTTTTCACCATTGTATCAATTACGGCCGTCAATTAAAAAAAAAAGCCAGACCTACATGTGAATTGAACCAAAACGTGGCCTAGATCAAAAACGCCAGATAAACGCATCGGTTTTCGAAGCCCGTCTCCTAACCTGTTGCAAAGTGCCAGGAGATCTGCGTATCTTTATCGCTGCCCCATTAATGATACAGCAAGTACAAAAGTACCCCGGCTCGGATACCACTCTTCCTTTAACCTGCCAAATCCAGATCCGCCTGAGCCACCAGAAAGAAATACCTCCGCACACGCAGCTCCCAGCGACATGATGTCAGGGGGTCAAAAGGTTACGGGTCAGCAAGGCGGGTGACCTCAGCTCATTACATCATTGTCACCAACACAGTCGTGAAAGGAGTGGGGAATAGTACACTCGTTTGCCTAAGTGTGTTCCTTTTTTTGTTTGTCCCAGAATATGTGGCTTCTGTTAAAGTCAGTTTATGTTTAGTCAGTCAATAAGGATGCTGAAAATTCAATAAATTGTGTAATATAATTCTTATTTAAGGTTTTTATTAAAAAAAAAAAACAAAAACAGCATTTCCTCGAAATCCTACAGTATATCAGATTAAACGTCACCAACTTGACAAAATAATTGAGTCAGTGGGTGAGTGGCCAGGGATAGTTCAAACCTATCTGAATAGAGTAGAGTACACCATTTTTCTTTTTAAAGATAAGATTACAAGAGTTGATGAACATTGTGGAAATGGAAGAAACCAAGTAACGAAGGCACAGGTATGATCGACTTGAGCTGAGGGTTGCCGTAGAGTTGCGTTTGTGAATATTTGACCAATCAATCATCGTATTTTTTCCCAATCGTAAAACACCCCCCCCACACACACACACACGGCAATAGTCGAGCCGTAAATGCGCTTAACCAAACTCATTTACTTGTTTGTGGGTGTGAATATGCATTGCTGTGCGGCACAAACGTCTCACATTTATCGTGAAAAATTTCTGTTTAAGACTGTGCAAGGCAAATCCCCGATGTACTGCATGAAAGCAGGATTATGCAGTTTTGCACTGCTTGCAACGTTGTACCAGTATATACGTATATACACGGAAAGTCTTTAGTTTTTGCCTAAACGGCTTCCCATAACATTGTGGTGGGTGATACTAACTTTTTCTGCTGCAAACTGCACCTGGACAAATGCGAGTTAGAAAAATATGCTTGATTCGTTAGTGTAGTATGTCTGTCTGTGTGCACGTATGACAAAGAAAATAGGTTGGCTAAAACACAGTGTTAGATTTTTACTCAAAATATCAAGTTAGATGTATGATGACATTTTTTTTAAAATGTTTTTTTCAATTTTTGCTTAACTGCAAGAAAAAAAAATCAACATTTTAACGCGCATCGCAATCTAGTAGAAAGGCTGCTGTGAAATAAGACAAAATCCCCAAAACAGCTGACTGTCCTCCACCTGGCACCGACAGTTTACTCTCTGTGCTGCTGTCCAGCGTTCCTCCGACATTTCCCCTCTCCCTCTTTTGCTCCGGACGTCAGCAGAGGGCTTTAAGTATCTGATTGATTGCCTTTGTACCTCATATTTCTTCACTTGCTGACGGGAGATTACCAGTGGCAGTAAGTGTGTACGGGATTCCCGAAACTCTTTAATGGCCCTGAATTTTATTGGAGGAGAGATACAGTGTTTATTAGCATTTTCTGCCTTAGCGTATATCTCATTTTTTGCTGTTTCACATGCAAATATTTCACATGAGGAGGAAAAGCAGCAGAGTAGCAATACATTTACATCTTCTTAACCCTCTAACACACAAACACTGCATATACGGGTGAGGAAAATAAAACGAAAAACCAGGTTAAAGATATCAGTCCTCTCCGACTGCTTTCTTTTTTTTTTTTACAATAGCTGTTTTCAGCAGCGCCGTAGATCGGGTGTCCAGCTTCACACACGGTGACCCCAGGTTTGCGGTTACCTCAAACTCCTCCAATATTAAACACAGACGTCTATTATCTGCACCTGGTCTCCCTTTACACGGGAACACACGCAGAGACACACATGCACGCACACACACAAGTGCCTGCCTCTACGCGTGCATGCGTGTTTTGTTTGTGCCGCGTCGGGTATGTGTGTGTGTGTGTGTGTGTGTTCTGAGGACAATGGATGGGCTCCTGATGAAATATTCAAGAAAGAGCAGCACGTAGCCTGTAAGGTGTTAGAGGTCACATCAGCCGGGGAAAGAGGAAGAACCAGGTAACGTCAAACTTTTGTGTTTATGTGTGTTAACCTGGGGCGACTGTTCACTTCCTGTTCTTTCCTGCAGTTGTCTTCCTGCGTCTGTTAGCTTAAGCTTTCAGCGCGTCTGCTTTAGCTTTCACATCTATGACATTTGACCCCACTTGCATGTGGTGTTGATTTCCTTCACTTGTCAACTGACTTTAGAAAGCATGTTTAGGAAATCAGTTATCGTTTCAATTCAGCCTGATGCTAATTATGCAGTTATGCTAATGCCGCAGCTCCAGAGTAACTTTTTCCCCACCGTCCTGAAAAACAACTGTGCCAAAATCAAAATGTGGTGTCTTCACTTTATCATCTGTAGTGGTTAAAAGTATTGCCACCCACTGTGTTTTGCTGTTAGCTACGTTAACGCCGCCTCTTCAAGCTCCGTTAGCTGTTAGCTCCGTTAGTCGACCACACCGCATGCTGCCCACTGACAGCTAGCAGGTAACAGATAACTAGCTCTTCTCCTCCTCACAATATACCATCAGGGAATCCACGGTTAACTGTGTCTTTTTGGATTTTGATGTATTTTTCTCACGCGCTTAGAAGGCAGTCGGTGATAGAAACTAGCTTTTGGCAGAGTTGATTCCAAAATGAAAGCTAATGTGTCACTTCTAATACTAGTTACATTTATTTGACAGTAATAAGTTACGAACAGAATCAGTATCTTTTATGTGTCGCACATGCATGGATGTGATACTTTCTTAAAACTTAAAGGCAGGTTCAACGATGCTTTATCAAACGGAAAAGGATAACTGTTTTATTGCGGGTTATCAAAGCACAGACGCTCAAGGTTATTGCCGAGCTTTACAAATCCAGTCGGGAGCAATATTGTTTAGTTATTTTTAGTTTAGTTTAAATTGCATTAAGGCTCAAAATTATGCATATTAAGGGCATGGCTTCGTATAAACCTATGGGATTAAAAACTGAATTTATCTTTACTCTCGCTAAACCTGCCTACAGCAACGAGCCGTGGAGGTGACGACATTCTCGTTGATGCTCACTGACGTTAGCGAAAAAGAAAAGACACCACAGGATGACTGAAAGACCTGGAGCCTCTGGTGAGTACTTTGGTCAGAGGCAAAAAATTGGCACTTCGGAATTTTGACTGCACAATAATGTTCTAGTGTGTGGATAAAAACTTAATAAACACTTATTTTTTTAGGTGGTAATGCATCATGGACATAGTGACTGTATTGACATTGTTTTTTACTTTGACTTACCCCAACACTGATAGTTATAAATGCAGACGAACACACAACACTTATATTTGTTCTGGAAGCATCCAAGGGATAATCTCTGTTTGTCCCTCGTCCAGGGGACAACAGGGTGGTGTTATTCTGGAGCCAAGGCGAATACACTCCATAAAAAAACAAGTATTTAAAGGTTCCGTATAAGCGAACTCTCAAATTGTTTCTATGATCAAGGATTCATTCAATCAGCATTTCCTACTATAATATTTAGTCCCCCCCACAATTCCCAACTTGTGTGAACATTTCCATCCAAGAGCAGACTTGCTTGTGGTGGCTTAGCCTGCCCAGGTGGGGTTTTGTCCCAGTCTGCTCTCTACAAAGACCGTTTAGCCTGTCCTGAATAATCCAATGAGAGCATCCGGTAGATGGAGACTTGGGGTTCGAAACCTGAGAGCGACATTTGACACACAGACTCAGAGGGGGGACCTGGGGACTGGGTGATTTCAGGTGGTAGGTGGTTGTGGTGTGGCTTCTGGACGTGTCACACAACCCACGGCTCTTCTTTGCCCCCCTCCCCCTGCTTGAATGAGGCCGAGTGTGTGGTTGTCGGAACAAACACACTCTCACCTGGATTTGAAGGGTCTGGTTTCTAGAGTCTGTGGTCTGGCTTGATATTTTTACAAAATTTTTTTGTGATTGAGCAGATGAAAGAATTTGCTGGAGAAGAAATGCTGAAACAGACTGCGACTTGGGGCCGATTTCACCTCACGTGACAAAGCTCTGATGACGTTTTTGTAATATTTGCAAATAGCTAGTTGAGAAAAAACACATACATCTTGTCATAAAAGGAATACACGCAGCCATTTGAGAAATGCAATGCTGCACCTTTTTTTCATACATTTCCCACCAAATAACGTCATGGTGCGATCCAGCCGCCACAGAGGTTCATGTCCAAGCTGTCAAGCAATCTCAATTACTGTGTATTTGTTGGCCACCTCTACGACTTCGCCCCGAACGTGGTGCTCAGTAACTTATCGCCCTGTCCCTAACCTTTCTGGGCAGAGGGCGCATCCATCATCTTAAAGTGCGATCTATTCCGGTCCACCTTCAGGCAGGAGGGGAAAGGCCTGAGCCAGCGCGTGTGTGTGTGTGTTTGTCGGCACAACTTATGGGCTGTCAGCGCAAAGTGCAGAGCCTTGCCGGAAACTGACAACCCGCTGAATGACTGACAGGGACATTGCACCATTACGCTCCCTATATCTGCGTGTGCACGTTTGTATGCTTGTGTGCATAATCGTGCGCATTAAACCTCCTTTCAGTTACATTTCTCTCTTCGCTCGAAAGGATCCTTCTCTTTTTTTTGACGCCACTTTTCACGTATTGAGGCGTTGCACGGAACCGCCACTTATCATCGTGATGGCTTCGTCGCTGACGCCTCAGAATGTGACTGTGGCAAATTGGACAAGCCTCCTCTGCTCATCGCTACGGTAATGGCGTTCATCGTTCAGCAGGGAATCCTATAATTCTTCCTTTTTACGCTTTAATGTACCTCTATACATTTTTATGTCCCACGCCTTAAACATATTAATTTCCCTCTTGGTGAAGGGGAAATTAAAATGTGTGCCGACGTCTCTTTGCTTCTCTCGTTTTCTCAAAATTCCCCCCCCCCACGACTCCTCCTCCTCCATTTCTCCTCTTTTCGCTCGGTTTCTCTCACTTTCAAATATTCTTCGTCTCTTTTTCCTGCTCCCTCTCTGCACCACGTGATCCCCTCGCTCCGTCTCTCCCCCAGCCGACCCTCCTCTTTCCCATCAGCACCCGGGGGCTGATGAATGCGTGGCCTCCTATTGATCGCGATGGGTGATGGATGATGGCTGGGAGATGAGTGATGGGGTGCAGGCAAAGGTGCCAATAAGGGGGCAGCCAGAGGGTGGGGTCTCCCCTACTGGCGCTAATGGGAGAAGACTAGGGTAGACGGCCGCTGTGGCAACCGCTCAGCCCCGCCTTCCCAACCCCGGCCACGGGCGGTGCAGCGTTATAGCCCTGCTTTGCATTTCCTTCCCACACAGTGGCGGGTCACGCTTTCCTGTCCTGTTTGAGATAGGCGTTGCATCCGGTGTGTTTGTGCATATTTTGTGTGATTGCAAGAGGTCGCAGAAAGTGCTCATGTGTTCCCGGCCATGAGTGTGGGAGGAAAACAGAAGGTAAGGGTGTGTGCATGTGCGTGGGTGGCGGAGGATAGAGTAAGTGGGGGTGGGGGTGTGGAGTGCCCAAGTGGTGGTTAGCACGGAAAGATGATGGATGATGGGGCAGGAGGGGAAGACTGCTTCATGGCTCCAAATTGATATCCCAGCAAATGTTTTTGTCTGCTGTGAAAAATGTGCCGCAACTCTCATCTCCACCACTCCCCCCTGCCCCCCCCTCGTCGGTCTCTCCTCGGGCTTCTCCCTCTGCAGTGAATCTTGCCCCGCAATCCATTTCCCAACACCCAAAGCTTTACCTCCCGCTCCCTGGTTCTGTGACAGCACCTGATCAACGCGCCGGGCCTCGTGGCTTACTGCTCACATGTATGTATACCTGGCTCTCATTTCCCGGTTGCCATAGAAACCGGCCTCAGATTATTGTCCATCGCCCCTCAACACTTATCCCTTTCTTTGCTTTGCCCTTCCTGGCACAGCATGTAGAGAAAACGACAACGATCAGCGTGGCCTATTAGGGTAGCTGCTGGGGGAGGAGTGGAGGAAAAGGTGAAAGTTCTCCAGGAAGACGGCTTTTGGTAAAGTTTGGTAGCGCTTCATGTTAAAACATCAAGTGTGAATTATAAAGGCTGTGATCCAAAGTCTATCTTTGTGTTTTGTTGAAATACAAATATGTTTTTTTCACTTCTTTTCTGACAAATTCTGTATATACCTAAAAAAAAAAATTCCTTTTGTTTTTATGATGTGTTTTTTTTCCCCCCTTACAAGCAGCCATTGTCTTCCAATCTATTCTCTGCAGCAAGAAAATCAATTAGTGGACTCATAGAACCTGTTGGGGTTGTGTAATCCATCACAGTCAACATCAAGTCTGCATTAGCTCACCACAAAAATGAAACTGTGACAGTACCGAAATTCAGACTTTGTGAAATGTTGCATTTACAATGTTAATGATACAAACTCGGAAATATCATTTTGTAACTGAATTAACAAGCTGTTCGCAGAGAAAAATAAGGTCCCCAAAACACTGAAGCTAGAAAGGCGAGAGGGTCCGCCACATGCTGATACTGATCCCCAAACTACTGCTGATGTTGCTTTGGACAGTAATTCATGTAACATAAAATGTAAATTTAAATGTAAATGAAAAAAAAGATATTCTGTCTGAAGTGTTGGCTTGTTTACAATTTGTAAAAGTGTTTAAAATAATCTGACCACTTGTGTCTCACCTCCCAGATATTGCATGGAATGATGGCACTTGGGCGGTCCGCTCCAGTTGGCCTCAAAAGCAGGTCATAGCATGGCCACATGTCAGCCAAGGGTGAGCTAAATAAACCAGAAACAATGCACAAGAATACAGAAATGAAATAGAAATGAACTGCTTGCTGCTCAGAGATGGCAAACAGGAGTGCCTTCATTCAACGCTGGTTACAAATTACAAATGCTTTACAGTTACAATCGTTACAAATGCTGGAAATAAAGGGAAATGTGTCATAACAAACCAAACCAAACCAAGAGTTTTTACTTAGGTTACTAAAGACTTCTAGGAAGCGATGCTGACCCACTCCCACACCGTTTTGGATGGCACACTTGAATGTGCTCCACGTTTTATGGTTCTGCGGGAAAATCAAGTGTTGAGGATGAGAAATGAGGGAGTAATGTTGGGAGAAAGGGATGAGAGAATTGAGAGATAACAGGAGAGATAGGGATGAGCTCACTTCTTTTGCGGTGCTTAAGGAGAGAACCATCTGCAGGAGAGATTGTGCCTCAGATTAGGAGTGAGGCGAGGCTCCAGTGGAGAGGATTACGCCCCGCGAAACAGAAGCAGCACTAATAGAGGACAATCCAGCTGCCTGGAACAAGCTCCGCCACCCACCCAGGAAGACACATTAGCGGACAATAACAAGAAAAAAAAAAGAAATATACAGACACGGAGAGATAAAAATGCCTCACTGAGACACACATACTGACATTAAAAGAGGATTTTAGAATTATTGGAATTGGTAGCGACAAGGCAACAGGCCAAAAGCAATATTTGGAAGACAAGTGATAAATATTTGTCCATGCAGACATCATAAATCAGGCTCATTATTGCTCACACTGACTGTTCTGTATCTAGAACACCTTGTTAATTTGTCTTCTATGTAGTCATTATTCTAGCGCTCTCACCGCTGAGCATAACGTTATTAGTAAATGGACGAAAACATTTTGGATTTAGCACACTGACCTAAAAAACACGCATCTATATACATATTTCTTCCTTTTTTTGATCACAGAAGTGGAAGATGTAACAACAGTTATTTTTCTTCTTACAGCTACAATCTCCAGAGCCGAGGATAGAGTCCGGCTATGTTTGGCTCCAGGATATGTCGTAACTCTAATCCTAGTTCACTAACTGGGCTGCCCAGTGAAGGGGCCAAGAAGCCTACTCCCATAAGACCAATCTCTCTGACATCTGGGCCTCTGCCTTTCTCTGGGCTCCAGACAGATGTTGGATGATTGTTAAGCTCCCAGGGTTCTTAGGGAAGGAGAAGTAAGAGTTTCCCCGTGTTTGGATAGCGGTTATGACATAGTTCTGGGTCAATAAGGCATGCAAGTATGACACAAGGTTTGTAGATGCTGGGAAATCTCAGCTTCTATGTCTTGCAGACCCACTGCAAGACCATGTGGTAAACTTGGACTCAATGGAATTTGGGGGTTTCAGTGAATTCAAGAGCATGCTAGTAGCGTGGCTTTAAGGATAGCAATGTTGGGCTGTTTGATGGTCAGCCATTTTGAACCATTTGGATCCGGTGTTAAATTGTTTGAAAAACTATAGTATGGATTGACAGAACATTTGGTGCATACATACTGTACCTATTCCTTGACAATGTCACTGACTTTAGTTGATCCTTGGACTCTTCCTCCAGCGCCACCCTGAAGATGACATCAGTGGTTTCAAATGAACATTTGACAGCTATTTAATTATTTTCTTTTAGGAAATTCACGTCCCTCCCAGGATGAATTGTAATACAGTGCCTTTGTTGATCCCTTAACTTTTGGAGATTGGGTGTTTTGGCAAAAAGTTGGTTCCCAACTAGAACCAAAAATTCAACATGTTGCTGATTTATCCTTGGCTACAAATGAAATTACAAAATTGGTAGAGGTGTGTTCTAGTTCACTACACAGCACTGAGGCTCCAAGGATCTTGAACAGAAATGGCTCAAAAATCAGATCTAATTTGATAGAAAGGGCTTCATTTGATCTCTGACACAATAAAGTTACCCAGTGCGTTTTGTTTAGAGGCTAAAGTCTATTACAAAAAAAGGCTGGTTCAACTTAATCTACCTTACTTTAATGGCAAATTAAAAAAAACAAAAAAACTCAAAGGTCAAAACAAGGTATCGGACTCAATCTTTACAGGTACAGCCAAGGCCCTAAAAGACAAGTTTTGACCAATTTGTTATGACCTACATACATTTGAGTGTTTATTGCATTGTACATCCAGTAAAGCATTAGCATATTATTTATGGATTTAAACAAGTCATTGGACTAAAGTCACCTTTTTAATCTTCATCTCGGAACAATCTAAGGTCGCAAAGGAGTTCAGGTCAGAGAAACCTTCTCCGCTGCGTCATCAAATCCAACCTGACATCAGTCGGCTGTTTTCTAACCACAGAGTGACCTACTGCGTGAGTCATTCAGTCAATGTAAAACGTGCTAAAACTCCTATCAGGCTCGTTTTCCTGCCTCCGCTAACTTTAGCACTCTCCTTCCAGATTTACAGTTGGTGGGGTCAGATCACTTGTTATTCTCAGTCTACGCAGATTTATGGACTTTGGGTGAGTCTCTCTGGTCAGCCAGCGCTGAAATAATTAACACATCAGTGTGAATATACACACACTCACGCGGACTATTGTTTATAATAGGAATAAAGAGGCAGGACACGCACGCCCATGCATGCGTTGGCGTTCACATACACAATGAAAGCATATACACAAATTACACAGGCATGCAGAGACAGTGTGCACTGTGGTTTACTCTACGCATTAAGGAGATATAGATACAAATGCAATGTTAGGTGAACATTTTTGTCTTTTCACTGTGCTGTTATTTGTAAATAATACACTACAGTGTCAAATTTTTGTACAAGATGTACATTTGAATCGTGAAACAAATGATCTTGAGCTCGAGTGAACCACAGACTATTTTTAAGGCATTTAACCGTCAACAAATTGGAAAAAAAAACCTCACCGACTTTAAGACGACTCATTCCTACAGCACTCGCTTTTGTTTATCTGGGTGTAGAACGACAAGGCGTCGCAGACCATCATCTACAGAAGCAGATGCAACGTAGACATTCAATCAACCCAACTCAAACGGTAAGTGATGTATTTTGTGGAAATTATGGAATCAAGTTGAAATCCGTTCCGCGAAGTGCTTACGAAAGGGACTGTCACTTTTTTAGTCGTCATTTGAAAGTGGATTTAAATGCAACGTGAACAATGAGACCATGCCCATCTCTCACTTGGTTGCCAATACAGGTCTGTGGACGATTTGTTTAATGCTGCTGGACTGCTGATTTCTGAGGTCGGATCTTCCGGAATGGTCCAAAGGATGTGACTTTATGGATTTTCTCGACCGCCTCGTCTCAGAGCCTCTCTTGGCTCTCGGCTAACAGAGAGCAACGGTAGCTAACGTCAGTTTAGAAATGGAGTCTGCTAACATAAACCAACCACCAGCTAACTTAATATGGATTTTAATGTATGTCTGCAATTATCAAATACTGAATGATGCTTTCAAGGTAAAATCATCATTTGTTTTGGTTTTGTGCATCCTTCGCCTCAGCGTGCGTGGACAAAACCTTCTCAATGCTGCATACCATTGTCGGCTAAAAGACGCTGAAATGTAAACCCACCTTGTTCACCCCATAATGTCCGGTTGTATCACTATAATGGCCATGATATAGTTTGATTGGTGGATTAAACACTTATCCCTCCCCTCAGTCCGCCTTATTGATTCCCTCCCCCCACCTTTCTCTACCCCCCTCTCTTAAAGGTGAGTTGGACGCATGGCCTGATAAATGGCAGCGGATTGATTCGTATTTAATTAACAATTTGCTGGAGACTCTCTCTCCGTATCCCACCCCTCTCTTCTTTCTCTCTTTAAGGTCTCAGACGGCTACGCGAGACGCTCGGCGAGGAGGGGAGAAGTGATGCATGGGTAATTTATAGTCTGATCGATAAGTCCTGGCCTAACATCTACACTGCCTGGATATGAGGGCCGGAGGGAGTGTCAGGGTCCACAAACGGGGAGGAAGGTGAACGTTGGATAAAGAAAAGGAGCGACAGAGAGAGGAAGATTGATAGAGGCAGACAGAGACAGAAGTGGACACAGAGGTATAGAGAGAGAGCGATCGCATTTTCAGAGTTAAAAAAACAATGAAAATGACATGTTCACATGCTAAAATAGAGAAGAAGAAAGGATGGAAAAGCTTGCGGAGTTTCCATTGAGACAAATACACGTCAAAATACTGCGCTTTCACAATGAAATTGTGAGGAACTTTCAGTTATTGTAGAAACATAATATATTACTGTGATTTGTATAAATATGATGGCATACTACTGTGAATTACAGTTAGAATTTCTACAGTACAATTATTGGATGCTGCAAAGCCGTTTAGTTTCTGCACCATATATTTTCAACATCTGAGGCTTTATAGTTGCAAAGTAGCAGTAAAACAAAACGGCTACATTTTAAAACAGCGTCTAACTTTACCGTGAGCTTCTAATCCACACAATTATTGATACAGAAAAATAGTTTACAATCATGTCAAATTGATAAACCATATAAGCAAAAAATTCAAATTCAAGCAAAAAAAGCCAAATATCGTCTAGTTTCAGCTTCTCAGTTCTGAGGATATGAAGAGTCTCTTTGTCTGATGTGGAAATAAATTGACAAAACATGTCATTTTAAGACATCACTTACAGAGTATGGTTATTCTGATTGGGCTTTTCCACTCTCTTCTGACACTTTGTTACAAAGTGACACAACAATTCACCCACTCAACCATCAGCAGATCAATTGATAGTAAAAAAATAATTGCGAGTTGTTATATAACATATATGTACTTCAGGTTGAGGCGCTGTAATTCTGCCACACATCCATCAGGGGGCAGTGCTGAGTTTAGGTCTATACTCTCAGTGCTCCTCTGTCAAGCTCACACACACTCACAGAGAAGTGGGAAGGGAAAAACAGGAACAACACCCTCTTCAACTTGACAAACCCATATATGTATCATCTGTCTGCACGGCCACAATGAAGCTCTCATTACGATAAAAAGCCTCAAGAGAAAAAACAGATGCACATAAAACTAATGATGCTCAGCTGCCGTTCAACATCGAGAGGGGTACAAGTGTTTGCGTGACTTTAGAGGTGGGGGGGGGAAAAAATGCATTCACCCAGAACAAACCTGCACCAAGGTGAGCACAAAGACAATTAGTCAGTGCTGTCCCCCCTCCCCCCCCTCCCCCCCCCCTATTCAGGATCTCTGGTTCTGGACACTGGACATCAGCCCCTCCCCGATCACATACACACACACATACACACTTGAGGAAATGGGCCGCTGAGTGGGCACAGTGCGGGATGAGCCCGCAGCATTTACAGCCCTCCCCATAAAAGTGTTTTATCACATATCTTGTAATGCAACACATTAAGGGTTGCTGTTGTTATTTTCCAGCAAGGTCATTTTTACTCCCTGCATCTCCCAGTCACCGTCTTTCTCTCTCTCCCTCTCTCTCTCTCTCTCTCCTAGCTTCTCCTTCTTTGCTGTTCTCAGCACGCCGTGACACCCGAGGCATGATGGCATTATTATGCTCATAAAGGTGTGAACGCTGGGAAGAATATACACATGTAGGAATAGCATGAAGGCTGCACCGTGTCAAGGTTATCTGTAGCGTCATAAGCATCTGCCCCACATTTCGCAAAATGCAGTGGTTTATCTGCGCGTCTGTGTTTGTGTTCTGTCTGCGTGTACGTTTTTTTTCTTTTTCTTCTTCTTCTCTTGAGCCGGTATGCACATTTCTTTGTTCAGGAGCTTATATGTGCACACTAAGTTTCCTGCCCGCTGCGTGTAATCAAGTGTGTTTTGACCGTCTTGTGTGTCGTCGCTGAACTGCTTTTGAGCTTATCGTGGGATTATGTTTCTGTGTCAGACCTACTTTTACCTTTTATCAGTATTTTTAGCCCCTTCTTTTTTATATTCAGGTTTTTCCATTCGGCCATCATCTTAATGAACACATACATGTATTTTTTTTTTTTGATTATTATTATTATTCCTCCCTTCATATTTAAGTCCACAGGCTTTTCCGGTAATCCTATCAGTTCGGCCTTACCCCCTAACCCCACGACTCTCCTCCGGGCTCCAGCAGTAATAAAAGAAAAGCATAATCCAGTGTTTAGAAATATGAGATTTGCTTGTTGGAATCCAGCGAGCCATGTTGGATTAAGGGTGGCCCAGGCTGGCCTAGAGGAGGTGGCTCTGTGCCCCCTGGTGATCCTGGCCTCTGGGTGGAGACGGGGAGGAGATGTGTGAAAAGTACAAAGTCGGTGACGTCAAAATGAAAATGGTTTCTTCGGATGCAGGCAAAAATCAGACAAAGCAAAATAACACATTTTCTGCATGTCGTTGATTTTTTTTTTTTTCTGTGCAAGTGTGTGTGTGCATCGAGGAAGAACGCGGGCGCGTGTTCATGTTATTTATGGCTGCCAGGATCTGAGATGATAGAACAGGAAATTGGGCCGCTTTTTCATTTTTTTCCCCTCCCTTTCTTTTTTTTTTTACTGCACCCCGCTCATTTCTTTAATACCCTCTAAAATGTAAATCCGTATGCACACATGCATCCTGGACAATGCGCTCGATGTGAATTTTATGTAAAATGTACCCATAACTCTAGCGGACGGTGTAACGTATGACTCGCTGTAATTTCATTACGTAAAAGGGTTTTGTGTTTGTTGGAGAGCGGGAGGTATATGCATGTGTGTGTGTGTGTGTGTGAGTGGGTTTCTGGTGTGTTTGTGGGTTAAGAAGACAGAAGAAGTGATTATTAGTAAAGCCTTATGTTTGTGTTGTGCCTGCGCACAACTGTGCAGGGTCGAGGGGTGAATGTGAGTCAACATCGAGAACGCGGAGATGCAAAGTGGGCAGGGGGCATTAAATAAAGAGGGGAGCCTTTCATTGACATCGGAATAATCCAAGCAGTTTTTTGTTTGCACTCATGTAGGTAGGCAATCTACATATGGGGCTGAATTGGAAAGGTCCGATCCCAATAATTTCTAATATTCTAAGTAATGTAAAGCAGAGGCTGATCTCAACTTCGGTGACCCTTACGAGAAAAACGTAAATGAAGATTAGAAATGTGCTTTTATTTTGTTAAGTGTGTTTTATTATGCCGTTTAAAGAAAGCACTTCCAGGAAACCTACGTATACATTCGCGTAAATTGTACAATGTGCCATTTTATGTTTTAAGAACATGTTTTTACTTTTATATAAAGGTTTCATCGATCATACAGTGCGACCGACTGTTTGTTTAAAGACGTGAAAGCTGTTTATAGCTAAATAAAAAATCAAATCAAATCCCAACTTTAACTGTTTATACTGAGTGACTTTTGGGAGGCAGATAAATTACACCCAAAATACAAATGTAGGGAGGTGGAGTAAGAGTCTGTTACTATAATTGTACAAAAAAAAAATACAAAAATAACAACTGCAGTCAATTATAAAACAGATAAACTGATGAACAATGGATGCACAAGGCCGAACATCTAACAGCCAGACTATTCGGATGATATTATCATATCTGTACTGTTAAGCCTCTAATTTTCCTCTCAAACTGCTGAATGTGCAGCCTCCAAGTTGTTCCAACATTAGATGTAACATTAACATAGTTCTTTTTATCTGTATGTGTACTTTAATTAGCTTTTCTGTGACACAATTGAAAGAATTTTTTTATATCTTATATTTGTTCGTTGTCTATAGAAAGACAGCATGTGAAGCATCACGTCTGTAAGTCATGAAGGGGTTAAAGTCAGCTCAAAACCAGAAGTGGAAAATATATCTTTACCTTGATCACTTCCTCTGCTAATCTGGCAAACAATACCTTCCAGTATATAAATATTCTCGTGAACGACACCTGATAATGTGATATACCGTGAATACACACTCAGTCGTCCGGTGTGTTTTCATCGCCCTGCGTGTCCTTGTGGCTGCGTGTTAATACCTCCACACTGCTGCTCTGCTTACGCCATAATTCTCACATATATGTCCTTGTGTGGATTTCATTCAATTAGTGTAATTAGGGGGCCGAGCTGGGCCGAGTATTCCGTCTTTTCATGCATTATTTTTTAGCCATTAACCTTTTCCCCCACGTACCTTTATGCTTCCATCTCCATGTGTCAGAAGCAGCTCAGGAGGTGATACACTGAGCTGTCTCAGTCTTTCTCAGTCTTTCTCTTTTTTTGACGTTTGCATGTTTAAAGAAAAAGTTGTGTCTGTGTGTCCTCTATACAGTTTCTTATTCATGGAGGATAATATCTTCTTGTGGCCGCAACATCCTTTCACATCCTCTCTCTGTCTGCTTAAACAAGCGTTGCACACACACACCGCACACGCATGTAAACACCGGCACTCGTACGCACATGAACACCTTTTTCTTTTATAAAGGAACTGCCAATCTATAATGTGGAAATCATGCTCTGCTGATATTGATCCAGGTTGCTCAGTGGGGGCGGTGTCGCCGCTTACTAGCGATAGCAGCGAGGGCGAGTGGTGAGTGTATTCCTTCATATTTGTGTGGTGTGTGTGTGTTTTTATGTGTCTCTCTCCCTGTGTGTGTGTGTGTGTAAGCTATACCAGACACTCCAGTCTATTGGATTGAGATTCATTCGCTATTTAAGGGTCAGGGTTCGGGCCACGTGTGCGCTGCATGCCTCGCTGATCAATACCGCTGCCACACACCCTGCCTGACCCCGGCATTTTGTCACCGTAAATCCCCCCCAGCTCCCTTTTTCTCCTCTTGGCTGGCCCCCCTTCTCCTCCTCAACCTCCCTTTTCTTTTTTTTAACCTTTTTTTTTTTTTGCGTCTTAAGTCGCTGAAAGAAGTGATGGATTCAAGGGGGAGCACTTTGTAAGATCTAAATACATTTAATGTAGCCGGGGATGGGCCTTTGATGGCTAATGCTCAGAGATTCAAGTGATGGGCTTGTCTCAGGAGGGATGTGCAGAGCAGAGGAAGGAGCCGTGGGTCCCTCCTCGTCTGATGATGACTCCGTTTGTGGGAGGAGAAGGTTGTTTTTTAAGGAACAATGTGCAGCGGCAGCCTTCGTTCTGTCGGAAGGCCCCATTAGTGTTTCTTTCCCCTCAGGTATAAATAAACTACAGGTTGGGAACTTCTTTTGAAATACCAATTTGTTGAATTATCGGTTTCTCATTGGTATCAGCCACGAGAAGTGGGTAATTATTGATTGAAAACATTTCTTAACCAATAAAATTGCCAACCAGATTCCGACAAAACTAATTTAGCCTAATGTCGACCTGTTAAAATGAACTGGAAACGTCGTAGGTGGGAATTTTTTTTCTGGCAAAGATTATGATCTCCGACCTTCGGGCATTTTAGGTGCACAATGCCAAACATAAAAACAAAAACGCGACAAACCGAAGTTCCTATGTCAAATTTACAGACAACTGAACTCTCAGCGTCCTCGTGTATATAAACAAAACAGAGCAGGAAATATGACGCACAAACGAAAAGAAACCTTAGTACGTTTTATGCCATCATATCTAAATATTTCACTCACTTACCGGTACAAATACTGTAGTCTACAAATACATCCTACCCTCTCCTCGCGAACGCTGCCATTGGTGTGTGACATCAGACGGCAGCTTCAAACTTCAATCTGCATTTTCAAGATAAGGAACGCAGCAGAAATACGTACTTGTTGTAGTTCTGGTCCTTCAAAGAGTTAATGAAATACAATTTGTTAGGTGATGTAACACAAAAAAGGGCTGTCATTTTTCATACGACTCGGTACCAACGCCGCCTTAATGTCTGACGTGAAAGTTATTTGGCTTTAGTTAACAAGTTAAGTTGTGAAAATGTTGCCAGTGTTTAAGAAGTTCCTGGCCTCCTTTTTCCTGCCCATGCACATCCATGTACACACACAGGCAAAAATAAAAACACGCGGAACATTTGCCCTCCCTCCGTGTCCTTCACACATCCTCCAGCCTGCTCCTCATTCCATAGGAAATGCAAACACGGTGCCCCTTCACCTCTCATCACTTCTGCTCTACATACCCCCCCGCCCCCCCTCCGTCCCCTCCCTCCACCTCTCCTGCCTTTCCTTCCCCTCCATCTCCGGGCCGACGGTGTCAGCCGTCACGCCGCGCAGACGTGTCTGCCTGTCTGCTTTGATATAGTAGCATAAGGTTTGCCTGATCACCAAGGTCAGGGACGAACAATCTATTCAATCCACTCATTATTATTAGGGGTATAAATAAATTTGGGATGGGAGGCTGCACCTTGAACCTTGAACCCACACCCTGGGCTGAAATTTATCTTTTTGCCATTTTTCCCCCTGTTGCTTGGTGACAAAAGGTGTCTCTTCCCGAGCCTCTCTACCTCTCCCCTCTCTGCCCAGAGCGTGCGATGAATCCATTAAGTGAATGAGATGGATGCTGCCTCTCTACATATGCAATATTCAGAGAAACGGCTTCTGTATTGACAAATATCTCAGTCCGCGACACAGTTAGATGTATCGGTGTGCCAATAAAGAGACATAATATGTAACGTTTCCACATTTGCACAGTGACGAGACCTTTGCAATATGTTTTGTTGACTTGTGTCCTTCCATTATCCAAATGTTTACCGATATTAAACCTCAGCGAAATCCGTCACTTTACCACGTAGCAATGTGTTTTCATTCGGTCTCCTGTTGCTAGAACTTCACGGGAAATATCAGATGATACATCAGAGAGGGATGACGGACGTCCATAAAAGTGACTGAACATAAAGCATTTGACATACCAGATAGACCTTTACTGGTAATGGTGATTGCTTGTAAAGACAACACTTCCCATGATCCCAGGGTGAGCAACTTCTTTGTTTTCATTGGTTTGATTCAGGTACACTAGTAGCAGAAATTCCATCACAAAAAAGATTTGTTTTCTTATTTTTGGTCAAAGTTGACACATTTTTACGGATGCAAAAAACACTGACTATCCTGCCAGATTTGTTCATAATTATGATTTTTTTATGGATAAAAAAAACGACCCAACTCGGTGGCTGCTGTCGAATCAACAAAATCAAAAAAAAGAAAAAAAAAGAAAAGCTGTTTGGTTAAAGGGTACGTTCACATGAAATGTAAAATCCCATCATTATCTACTCACTCTCTAGAAAGTTGGATGAATTTTTCTAGGCCACAAAACATTTTCAGGGCTTCGCAACGCAACAGTAGCGCCACATTCTCCTCAACAGCTGAAGTAGATGGGGGCTTTTTTTAAATGTAAAAATGAACAAAACATAATGTGGCTCCATAGAACTCTTCCGGTGTAATTCAAGTCTCTGCACAGCCTGAGATCTCAAATGTGTATGAAAAGACGATATCTACATACTCACTGACATGTGTTAGAGGTAGTGCCACCACTTCTCACTGACGCCTTTAGCTTAAGTGCTGCAGAAGACTTTGGTTTGTCAAGACTTACATTTACGCCAGGTGTAGTTCGTCCCCATCTGCTTCAGTTGCTTAGGAGAACGCTGTGACACTGTTTTGTTGTGACGCTCCAGAAATGTTTTGTGGACTACGAAACTGTACTGGCTTTCCATCAGCATGATAGAGTAGATAACGACAAAATGTTCCCTTTTGAGTGAACTCATCCTATAAAGTCCTCAAATGTAAATCTGTAGAATTGACTTTGGTTAAGTTAAGTTATATTTTCATAACAATCAATTCCTAAAACACTGATGAAATGCAACTCTTAGGACTTTTTATATGGACGTTAATCTCCAGAACAAAAAGTCGAATCCTATAGAGGACATTAACTCACTGTCTCCAAACTGCCATGATACGAGGCTGTATACATGTGTAACTCTCCGAGTCGCACCCTTCAGAACACGATAAACCTTTTCTGATACCAGAGCTTAAAACCACAGACATGAAAGCCTCGCACTGTACTGTATCCTGCTTCCCCGCGTTATTAACAACAGTTCAGCGTCTCCCACTTGCTTTTGTCCCCGATCTCCCCCCCTCACCCCCCTCACCCTCCCTGCCCCGCAGAAAACCAAATTATAAAATCATCGAGAGCATGATGAGATTGCTGCTTGGTTATTAATCTTCAATAAATACATCTTGACCCAGGGATTAAGTGTGTGCCCTCTCCACCCCCTTGTCCTCTCCACCCACCCACAACCGTCCCCCCACCCACCCCCTACCCCAACACACACCACCCTCACTCATCTCTCCGGAGATCCTTTGACATGAATTATGAAAAA
>CAEMYA010000179.1:10203076-10221508 GCA_903131615.1 Diplodus sargus | reverse complement strand
AAAAAAAAAAGGAAAGAAAACAACAGCCAAGGGGTTGAGGGAGAGAAAGAGAGAGAGAGCGAGGGGCCGGAACAAATGTTCCAACCTGGATTGTGCGCTTTTGCGACTGATGGTGGCGACCTTGGGGGGCCCTCGGGCTGAAGCGGGATTACTTCTCTCTGGGAAAAGACGAATAGCGTGGCTGGAAACACGGTGAAATGGAAAAGCTGGTCACTCATGTTCCGGGTGTGTACAATTAATGAATTTACAGACGTGCTATTTGTCAGCGGGCCACGGCACGCTCATACGTCAGGAATTGATTAGGATTTGAAAAGTTAGAACACATTACACCGGCACCTTATTCAGAAATACAACCATACTGTATATAATAACCAATTAAACAGACATGAGGCAGAACCGCGCGCGTCTACGCGATCGCTGAAAACGAACACACCCTCTGTCTGAGAACTGGCAAAATCACCACGGAACTGACGGATAAATCCATAAACCTTGACCCGCATAATCGCACCGGTAAACTGTTGTTGCTTTATCATGTGACAGATGTCTTCTTCGTTTTGTTCGAATGAGAAAAGACCCGGCTCCTGCCACATGCCTCTGGCCTCATCGATTACCTGTTGCCCCCCCCCACCCACACCCACACACACACACACACACAGACAGACGCAGCACCGAGCCGGGATCAGCACCAAGGGGGAATAAGGTGAGCTCTAAATTTGTGGATGAAATGTACAAAAGGATTGAGGACAACGAGGCAGAGCGGGTCAAAGGCAGAGGATTATATCACATTGGTGTGCAAATTAACAGGCTTGTAGTAGGCAGGTCATAAACAGGAAGCCGGTCAGAACGTAAGTAGGAGATGTGAAAATTACAACCTAATCGTCAGAATACGTGACGGCATTGTACATTTCTGCAGACCGTGAATACGCTGAAACCTGTCTTTACGTTTCAGCTCCGCGCTGTTCACATTTTTAATTGTAAGGGTTCGGATGAGATCGTGTGCCGGCTGAAAACACCAGCTGTTGTCGCCACAAACACGGCTGGACAATTTACAAATTGACACCAACGTTTTATTCTGGCGATCGGGTTGGCGACTCAGGAACAAGGACAGACGGTGAGAAACACGCAGGCAAAACATGACAAAGCGGCGCAGAGAAATGGCTGGTGAGCTGGTTACGTATGCTGAGGGGCTGATGAGACAATGAGCGGCAGGTGCGTCAGCAGGGGAGCAGGTGGACACGGGAGTCAGGTGACCAGGGTTGGTGGTGGTGGTGGTGGTGGTGGGGGAAGTCGGAGGGGGCATCTGGTGGGCAGGTGGAGAACGGCAGTGTGAGGAGTGACTGGAGGCTGGACTCTCGATTTACTCCGTCACTGTAAACTGTAATAACATGAAGGTGCAGCATCACCGAGAGTGCTGATGATTCAACAGACCTCCATTAGCGTTGGGTTAGCTTAGCTTTGCAGATGTGTAAAAACGGCGAGCTGTGTTTTTTATGGGGGTGATGTGCTGGACTATTTCTTGACTGGGTGCATTTTTATACCTAAATTTTTTTGTTATGATTAACAAACCAGATATAGCATGTTAACTGGTGAACTCTAGAGGTGCTGGTAGGTTGTTTTTTTGTTTACCTTTGAGCGTAGCCAGGCTAGCTGTTTCCTGTGTTTCCAGTAAGTTCCGACATCTCTTGGCAATAGCTTCATATCAAAGAAATACGAAGAGATTAGGTTCAAGTAGATTTAAAAACTTGATATAATAAATTTGCTTTTTTTTCTCTGCTGATTGTGGATGATAAATTGTTAGATAGATTACAGGTATGATGAAATAAAATAAAAGCGCCTCATCTTGAGAAATAAACTTGCTGGTCAATTACGACAGAAATTCAGAACAACTGGTCTGAACGCACAGACGCTCATGTTTTTTTGTCAGCCAACAGGAAGCATCACTGGAGATCTACAGTATCCTGCCCTCGTCCCCCCCCCGTCCTCTCTGTGAAGCAATATTCAAATTAAAACGCTAACAGGCAAACACAGAGGGCTTTACCCTCCTCGACTCTCCTCCCCTCCCTCCGTTTCATGCAGGCGAACCAAAGTGAGCCCTCTGCTTTCCTTTGCCACTTGAACTGCTGGCTTGAAAAACAACAATTATACTAAGTGATTTATCGCCTCCTTCAGCCGGAGATCAGAGCAGACTCTGTACCAGGAAGACCGTCTTTGATGCTCGCAGCAGACTTGTTACCGCTGCATGTTACGGCCGTGCTGTGTGTCGCTGGTGTGCGGGGGAGTCTGATCTTTGGGGTTCCCCAAGTTTTTGGGTGCTGGAATTCTCCTCCTCCCGTCCCTTCTCCCACTCCTCCTCCCTCAGATCCCCTGTGTCACAGGGAGCTGACAGCTGAGCAATGGCCCTTGCCGGCCCGTAGCGGTAATTGAAAAGCGCGATGGCTGGCTGCTGGTATAGCGACCATCTGTGAGTCTGAGTGGTTTGGTGAGTGTTGCGTTCGTGGGCGGGGAGGTCGAGGGTTATGTGAGAGCCAGACAGCCTCCCGTGGGGAGCTGTTAACACCTCATAGAAGCCAAAAGGCCCCCGAGATGGCTCTTTGCGGAGCCAAGGCTCCTAATGAGAAAAAAAGGTGATTATCTCAGCGTGAGGCAAATATAAACATGCGCTGTTATGAATCCTGACAGCAGCAACAAGAAGACAAAAATCTAGCTGAAATGGGGATAAAGTGTCAATATTAAAAACATTTCTAAAAATGTCTCCCAAAACAGCATCCTGCTAAAATCATTTCTGCTCTGCTCTCCCAGGGAATTTGTTTTTTTCGCAAACATAATTGTAGATGGAAGATTTATTACCTATAAAAAAACAATTAATGCTGAAATGATGGCTCATTTATTCCGCTGATCCACGGGAAATTAATTAAATCCAGATTCGATGATCCTTTTTGTTTTAGTCATTTATCAAAAGAGCTTCCAAATGCAAAAAGAGCAGCTTACTTTTCTTTGTTTTCTATCGTTAAAAATTGGATCCTCTCTTGAACATTGGTGAGAATCAGGGCTGCACGATACATTTAACAAAAATCAAATTGCAATTTTTCTCACAAACATTACGATTGGGGTTCTCAATGATTATTTTTACATCACAATTTTAATTTTCATCTCCAATTTTCACCCAAAAAACTATTAAAATCCTGATGATGTTACATTTGTTGTCTGTGTGCTTTTGTCCCACAGTTTAACGTTATTGATTTGGATATTGCACCAAACTGCATTCTTGATAATATTTTAATAAACTGTGCAGCATCATTCATAAACATTTTGGACTGTGATAACTTGTAAAATTACACATTGCTTTGGATATTTCAAACCCTCATTCACACACTGTTGAAATTATCTAAACTTTTTATGCAGTTTGCTTTATCTCGTGGATTCACATGCAGCTCAAATGGAACCCGTGAAGCCGTCGATGACGGTGACCAAACACACCGAGTGAAAATCAGCACGCCTCTCATGTACACACTCCCGGGTTAATGCCTCCATGAAGCGCTCCGAAGATTGCATAAAAAATGACAAACATCCAAACGGCGGGCGGCGAGGAAGAAGCGCTGAGTGATGCATTAGCCGATACATTTCTAATATGAATGTTCCCGAATGCATTTCAGTCAACCATTGCAGACAGATTACCAGATATTGCATTCCCGTCTGAGAACGAAATGAAGAGATAATTATGCAGCCGGCGGGGTAATGGAGAGGTGGAGCCGTGATAGATTTGATTAAAGTTGTCAGTAAAAACACACGCTAATGACCGTGTTGATTAGTTAGATTGCTTTAATGCGGCTGCTGCCATTAATCTACAGCATAAACAAAAGTATCCTGTTGGTCAGTGCTGTGTTGGCACTTTGTTTGCCTCTCCATGTGTTTGTGTGTGTGCGCGTGTCATCATGGAAACACTTTATATTAAGTTAGAATCGACTTTCACACACTGTTTTTTTCAATTTTCTTATTCGGAAGTAGGAATATTTAAACAAAACACACCAATTTGTCTGGGTAAAATATGTTTGATGCGTGGAAGTAAAACTATTTTCTTATGATTTCTTGTAAAAAAAAATGGTATCCTCTAGTAATGCATGGTAATCTTCCTCGTAGTTTTCCACATCCTTGCACCGTCTCCTCTCCCGTCTCTTCTCCCAAGCAGCCGCAAAACCCCTAATAACCACCGCAGGATCTTATTCATTAACACGCTGCTTTAATTGATTGATATCTGTACCACAGATAATCCACTGTGCTCCTCCTCCTACTCTCTCCCCCTCATCCCCTCATCCCTCCTCTCCTCCAGAGGCCCCAAAATGAAAAAGAGAAAAAAAAGAGCACGCCGCTGCTGCCACCATGCATGCATGCATATATTTGCACACACACACACACACACACACACACACACACACACGCGCGCGGGCCCACCGAGCGGCCTCCCCTCCGTTGCTGCTCCATTAGGTCTGAATTGTAGCTGTGATGTGTGGGACCCAAGGGAGGTGTTATTGTCAGACCTGATTTACTCAGCACCATCTGACACGGGGCTGGGGGGCTTGTGTATGTATGTGTGTGTGTGTGTGTGTGTGTGTGTGTGTGTGTGAGACAACAGGCGAACTGCCAGGCTTTAGAGTCCTTTACAGAAAGGACAGTCAAAAGCAACAGTTTAACTGTAGCTGCAGAGCAATAGGCAACCTTAAAAGTCATTGGGATATAAATACGTGATATATTTTATGATTTACACCTTGTAGTTTATATTTCATGATTGTTTCACGGCCAGCACTCTTGACTTTGTGAGGAATGTGATTTTATTTTGGTGAAAAACAACTGAAAAAATCGCTGCGCTTAGTTTTAAGCATTTTATAAAAACACTCTTGTTACACCCAAAGACAAATGAATGAATCCTATTTTTTTTAACAATCTTATTTCAAAACTGTGTCACTGATAATATCTTATTCAGTCCTAAAATACAGTGTGCATGTAAGCAGAGCTCTTATCTGTGTACGGTTAAAGAATAATGTGAAGTTAATTCCGTTCTCTTCAATCATTTAGAGATTAAATATCAAAATAAAAAGCTCTTTCACTCAAATTGGATGATAGACTTTTTTTTGCTAATCAAATCACAATCTTGTTCCAGTGCAGACCAATCAAAATCTAGTCATCTAAGGCGCTGCTAATGTCGTCGAAGACTCAAAATGAAGAGATATCTAATCTAATAGATTACGGCGCAGCAACAATAAATCTTCACGTAAAAGTGTTTTTATGAACCTATGTTCTGTTTTTTGTGCAGACTAAACACACTCACTTTTCAGCAAACACATCAAATCAACTAAATGGTAACCTCCAAAGAGCAGAGAGAGTAGAGATGCGGTTAGAGTACCTTTAGACGAAGACAAAACACAAGACAAAATCACCCTTTTCATCCTTGTATAAGCTGCCAAGCACAGTGTTCTGTGAGTCTCACACAAAAATATGTGCAGAACATCGAGGTCAAGTTAATTTAGGGTAAGTGAAATGCGCCCAGGCTTGTAGTGACACACTCCTCGGAGGGCGTTCATGTGAATTTGTAAATTGTTTTAATAGCTTAGGATTGGAAAGGAAGTGGTCGAAGTTTGTGAGAATATTTACAATTTCTTACATTTCACTTGCTGTCATTACGATTGTTACGTGCTTCACGTCTGCGTTAACAAAGAGGTTTTTATCAGAAGAGAAAGATCGTCATTGATTGATTTTCATGACTTGAAAAAAAATCAATAAACAAACTGTCCATAAAAAAACGTCAAACATTTTTGAGTTTGAAACTACATAGTGCTTCTTTGAGTTATTACCATTGTTCTCACTGAAAAATGAGGTCATTGTAAATGGGAAACGGGTTTGGATTGAATAAATTTAAAAAGATTTTGGTTTGTGTGGACTTTCTGAAGAGTCTTGCATCTGTTTATCTCACAATTACGAGAACAATGGGAACTGCTGTTAAATTGGAAATGTTAATTAAAATGTTAATACTGCGTATCAAATCTGCTGTGCTCTTCGTAGAGATCAGTCAGGAGACATTTCTCATCAGTTTCAGTTTTTTTTTTTACTTTACTTAATTTTGTATTTCTTTCTCAAAGTTTCTGTCTTTCCCTGTACATGTAATGGCTTTCAATTACCTTTGTACATGTCAGAAGATATACAAGATAACTGACACCATTGTACATATTATCTCCCAGCATCCTCGTCCCTTATCAACAGGAAGTCAGGTTATTACAGCCCGCCTTCGTCTGCCAAAGAACTTGTATCAGTTAACTGTCACGCCAGTCATGCATTCACTTATGTGCACACAAGCCCTCCACCTTTATTTCCCACCAATTCTTTTTTTTTTTTTCCCACCAGTGCACCGACTATTGTGAAGCTGCTTAACACCTCGTTGACAGCTGCTTTCCTCACCTTCGGGCGGTCTCGTACAACCCATCTGACAAATTGCATACCCAACTTAATCTAATTCTTTACTCAGAAAACTCAATCTGAAAGAGTGGGGCGGGATAATCCCCGTTATTTGTTCAGTGGAGTTCATCACATGGTCACCAAACTCTCACACCTGCGAGTGTTGTCATCCACTGAGAGATAAGCGTTTTACCACAAGAAAATTCAAGTTCAGAAAATTCAAACATAAGAAAAAGTGCTTCGAGCTTTCCCATAAGCGGCATGTTTTTCCAGCCCGTCTTCACTGAGCTGCGCATGAACCACAATCACCGGATCAGGCTTTTGAACAAAGTACTTCCTGTTTACTCTACGACATATCAGCCTGTCTAACCCCAAATACAAACAAACTCGTAAAGTGACCATACCGGGTATCTAGGAGATTAAGAGGGCCTTTCACACTTCACTCTCACCGCTTCTCTGTCTTTGCCAAACACCCTTCGGGTCGGGTTACACACCTGTCGCTTCTGAGAGGCAACGGTGATACCTGCCACTCAGCCGGACGGATTCAGCCGAATATCCTGTCTGGTGTTCCTTTTCTTGTTGTGGGAACCTGAGGAGCAGAGCGGGCGGACATTAATGGCGGAGGAAGTTGGAGGTTGCACTCCAAAACAAAAGGCTGGAGGACAGCTGATCGCCGTCGCGCATGTCATACTTTAGAGACCTGCGCACACAAAGTGGTACGATGATGCAGACAGACACCCCGGCTACAAGCACACAGAAGTGTTTTCTTTGAGAGCTTTGTTCTAAACCATTCATTCTTTTGTTTGCTATTGTCTTTTGCATGAATGAAGTGTCACTTTATATGACACTGTGTTAATATAATTATCATTTTAGGGAGTCGAGAAAGTACTCAGCTCCTTTATGCAAGTAAAATGAACAATGCAATGCGAAACCTTAACGATCTTGTTTCTGCAAACTTTATGTTTCTTTACATCATTGTCTTCTGTTTAATGTTGAGACAAGGCTCTGCGTAAGGTCTGGTTAGGTTTAGGCACAAAAAAACATCTCGGTGAGGGAACGGAAAAAATCATGTTTTGGCTTGAAAGGCCCATTTTTGCTGCCACAAATATGCTGTCACCACGAGAAAAAAAAAAAAAAAAACTGTAACCAACATGTTCTGACAGTCACTAAAATCACCCAGTTCTGTCAGTCGCAACAGGAAGCCAAGGGTGGTGTTGAATAGTGGTCTCTCACCTCGCTTCACAACATGACCACTCCTCCTCCTGATAAGACGACCAGTCTCGAAATACACAATAAAATAATAGTTTTGTCACCACAAACATTTTGTCCAGAATGCAGGAGTAACTGAGTGTTATTTGTCCCAGTACGACAAACTGTGACTTGGGGATAATAAAGATACCTCGAACCCTTGAATGATTGCATAAAACTGAAATACTGACTCTACTGACGTCGTATTAATACTTCAAAAGTCTGCTTAAGTGCTTCAGCACTTCAGTAAAGGTTCTTAGTTTCTTTCCAAAACGCTGACCAAAATAAACAAATTTGATCAAGGCCTTCATATTTATGACGAGTCAGTTCAAACTTTAGAAAGACCTCAGAAGCAAAGAAAGAAAGCAGCACATCACCAGCCAGTATAGAAGCAAATACATAAACATGCAACTGCACACACACACACACACACACACATACAGTCACATGCACGCTCCCACCTCCGCATATACTGTTTAATCTACTTAATTGAACCTGACTTTGAATAACTAAACAAATGAGGAAATTCACAAGGGGCACTTGATCCCTTCTCGGCTAATGGATTGGAGATTCCTTTCCCATAGGGGCATTTGGGCAAACAAGACCCAGTAATCTCTGAATTGATGAGTTGACTCTCTGTCTGCATCAAATTTCTCCACTAAAGAGCTGTTGAACCCCTGATACAGTGTTGGTAGTTAGCCAGATGCTCAATTTGCAGACACAGGCAGAACTGCCGGCTCGCTCTGGTTTCACTATCAGCGCTGTGATGTGCTGTAGATATGCAAGATAAATACATAAGATAGATGCTGCGTGAAAGATATAAGATAAATGTGAAGGATGACTCCAGCTGGTTTGTTAGCTCGTGTTTCTTGGCTTCATATTGTGCGAAGGCTTTATATGTATAAAAATATTTTAATTTCCTTTAAAATACATCAAGTTCCTTCGAGTTCATTACAATTTACCAGTCCAATCAAAAAGGATAGAAACTCCATGTTGATATTTGGTGACAAATTTATTAAAGTCCTGTCATTTAATCAGGAATCATCATCATCATCATCATCATTACCAGAAGGAATAAATAAGACATAAAACGTTTTTCCACATAAACAAACATATACATCAGACCCCCGGGGTGTCAAAGCAGTTCTTCCTTTCGGGGGTTGTTGAACAAAACGAACGAGATACATCTGAGAACACACAAATGCATAGAAGTAATTGGACCCCTAGGTACCATTTAAGACAACATCTACTTCATTTTTGCCTATATCCCTGTTTTTAAGAATGTACAAAGTCCTCATATCTGGGTTCTTATTCATGTCCAAGACGGGGTTTGTATAAAAATAAAGTCTCCACAATGATAAACCAATATATATAGTATATTTATATATATATGTATAGACATTTGGCAACAACCAGACATTTAAAGATTCTGAACGTTCTGAACTGATTTCCGCACCTGAACACAGAGCTGACGAGAATAAAGGGGGTGGGGGTTGGTGAAAAATCCAAATTATCTATTTCTCTGTTTGTGGTCTGTTCATTGTTCAGAAAAAGCTTATATTGGTATCTGAAAACTGAACATTTTTGACAGATTTCTTGCTTTAAATATCGCCAGGACAGTTGTTAGGCCAAGTGCTTTTTAACGAAGGACATTTTTTCCACCTTCCTGCCATCCAAATCACAGATATAGAGAGAACCTGCTAGTCAGATATTGGTGAGAGATCCAAGGACAGCAGTCTTAGTCCTTTAAACAACCACTGTCCACTGCGTGACTAATTTCCAATTTCTAAAATCCAACAGAAGACACAGAAAACCAAAAAAAGAAAAAAAAAAAGTCAAAGAGTCAAATATCTCTTCAAAACTGCCCGTGGTCCACCTCATCTAACCAGGAGGCAGGACTGGCAGGAAAGTCTGGGTATCCTCCGCTGCTGCCGGTGGAGAGGTCCGAGCTGGGGCCGTTGGCGCCCCCCATGGAGGCTCTTACGGCAGGGTTGATCCCCGGCCCGCCGCCCTGGGTCATGATTGAAAGGCCGGAGTCGGGGTAGACCAAGCTCGAGATCAGCGGCTGGTGTCTGGGTAGCGCCTGAAGTGACCCCGGCGACTGAGGAAGGCCGTAGGGGCTGTTGGAGCGGATGTCGTGGAACTGGTCCTGAGAGGGAAGGACGCCGTGCTCCAGGGGGAAGGAGCCGTGGTTGTTGCCCCCTTGGCGGCCCCCCATGGCTGGAGAGGACTCGCTCAGGCTGCTGTAGATGCCGTTAGTGAGGCCGAGTTCTGACATAGGTGGTTCATCTGTGCAGCAAGGAAGTGATATTTGTTATTGCAACTGGATTGCACATAGTAAAAATGACATTTTCCACAATGAAAAACACTATTTCTTTTATACATTTCTGTATTTGTAGCAGCTGATGATACAACATTCTAGTGAACTCCTCAATAGCACTTTTATTGAAAAATATAATGGACAAATGACACTGTAGAGGCAAGAGTGAAGGAAGGTTGGGCAGTTCTGTAGACTGACTTTATTGCAGTAACAGTTAATTCTCTAGCTTAAGTAGGCCAGGCCTTTTCACATTCACTTATAAATAAATAAATAAATAAATAAAACTTCTATAAGTATTCCTGTCCGTTTTGCAGTTAGCACTCCCCCTCCCTCTTCTCTAGTAACTGCCAGACATATCAGCAAACAGGAGGATCCTGCTCCAGACAGGACTGCCTCTTTATGGAGCTCTCTGTCCTGATTGGATAAAGTGGGCAGGGATACCATAAAATCTATCTTTCTCTATGACTGCATGAGTGAGGGGAGGAGAGCCATGGGTTACTGACCAAACACTCTCTCACAGTGATTACTGTTGCTATATAGAGCTATTTCCCACTTATTTTAACAAAAATGAACCTCATAATGCAGCTTTAATATGTATAATAAACACAGTTTCCTAACAATTTTAAATGAATGCCCTTCAAAGGAATGGATGGATGGAAGGTACCACTTTATAATAATAGAATTAAACTATATAAATATTCATTTTAATCTTAACACACATTGAAAAGCGTGTAAATCATGTTTTAGAACAATTCTTATCATAAAGTTGCAACTTATGTTGATGATACTTTAAAAAAATAGTCAATAAAAAGTGTAGTTAATCTATAAACAACAATATGTACTGTAGATGGAAAATATGAAGAAATATGATAAATCTACCATTTGTCAATGATGGTCATTATGAAGTGTTATTGGACAGAAAATGAAAAAAAATAAAAAGAAAATGTTTAATTTTTCTTTTGTCACTTATTGACTTATTGTCTGGAAAAATGGTAACCGTGTGTTTGCACCTTTATTAAAAGCCAAGTCTAATGTTTTGCTTCCTGTCACTTTATTCTAACCTCCCTATTTAGCATTTAATAAATGGTTTATAACACACTACTATCTAGTTGCATGCAGATATACAGTGTTTTTGTAACTCGTTATTAATTTCCTAGGAATATTCTAAAACCCATAATCACATTCTTACAAGGGTTTTATTTGTTCTACCCACCAACACGGCAGCCATCCTGACACAGTATGAAAAGCACCGGTGTAAATAAGAAACGAACGATGGCTGAATTCAATTTAGCTGGTGTTGTTCATGCTGCCTCCCTGTCACGCTGTCACGGCCGCTTAAAATCAAACAAGGAGCCATCATCGCTATGAAAAAAATGCTTCCTCTGACTCTACCTGTAAAAGACACCTCGGCGTCACTGTCCATGCCCTCCTCCTGGATGCTGTCCTTGTCGGATTTGGAGCTTCCTCGCGATCTCTTCATGTTGCGGAAGTATTGCCCCCACCTCTGCCGACCGGCGTCCTTCTTCAGCCTTTTCTCTTTGGCTCGCCTGTTCTGAAACCAAACCTGGTGGGGGAAAAGACAAGATATATTATTTGGCAAAAGGTTCTGGTGACTTAAAAGAATCAAATCTGACTGTCTAGAACAATGCCTAAAATTTCTATGAGGGAATTCAATTTAGTAGAATTTTGTAAACCAAAAATTAAAACACAACTCCTATGAAATTTACACAATCCTTCTCAGTCTTGAGGACCAGAACTCAAACACCCCACCATGTTTTGTAGTCATCATGCCTCTCATACACTCATACAAATTAAAGCAGAATTCAGTTTTCGAGGACTGCCTTTTGGAAGTCCGAGTGTGAGACTTGAAACCGTGACACTGACCGGTAATCCTGAGATCAGCGTCCCCTACACCGATTTATCACGCATTTAATTAACTTCACCGACAGCTACAAGTTGTCCTCGCCCCGGCGGGAGCAGGCAGGTTAGCGAGGCACTGATTTAATTCATTAAAATGTTTCTTCTCTCCACTTTTGATCCGATCTAATAAATTTTATCTCACACTCTAGAAAACGTTAAACCTCAACCAGCCTGTAACCCCGCTGCTCGTCCGTGAATTCTGACGCAAAACGAATGAATGCCGCGCGTCTTATTAATTCTATCTTAACACGCAAAAAATTAATTCATTTCAGTCACGGGTGCAAAAAGGGATTTTACATTCCCTTTAATGATATTCCGCCCCGGGCGAACCCTCTTCACCCCTTCCCTTTCACTGAATAATGAGGGGCATTTTAGTGGCTTCCGTCTCTACTTTTGTCCTTGCAAATAAAACAATATATATGACCGCCACCTAGCAACCGGTGCGAGACTCCTCAGCCGCAGACAATATGCGAGGGGCCCTCTTAGCATTGTTAACGAGCCTGCACTTAAACCGCACTGACTTTCATGTGGACTTCATTTTACTCCATCTAGCCGTAAATTCCCCCACCCCAACACACACACACACTTAGTAGTACAGTAGGCTTGTGCCAGTTTGCCCACAATTGTCCCCTGATAATAATGCAGTAAGGACACTAATGGAAAAGCCCTTAATGGATAATAATGTACCTGCACAACCCGCATGTCCAGGCCCGTCTCCGATGAGAGCTGCTCCCGGACGTGGCGGGCGGGTTTGGGAGAGTTATTGTAGGCGTTCTTCAGCGTTTCCAGCTGTTTAGCGGTGATGGTGGTTCGTGGTCTTTTTGCAGTCGAGTCTGCTTCTGAAAAAACAAAACAAAACGGACAACACGCTATGAGCCAATGATGGACCTCGACATTGTCAATTTTTGTGTTTTCAGGCCCGAGATCTCAAGAAAAATGGTTCCATTTTGCAATAATTTAATCAACAAGAAATAAAGTCATTTAGATAATGAACATTGCTGGTATTTTACATTAATGTACAGTGTCTCAATTCATTGCTGTCTTAAACAACATAATACAAAAAACATATGATAATTACAATAATAATAAGAGATCTTCCCATATAGAGTCACAGAGGCTTAAGATTAAGGTCGGATATTTGAAAATCTGTGATAGGAAAACACATCAGAGCAACTGATAGCATAAACCAGCCTGCATAATATACAACTTTGTAATTTAACATGGATGGATAAATTCCCCCTCTGCCTATAAACCAAAACCTGGCATCCTGCGCATAATTTGCATCATGTCCGCACATCTGTTGGCCAGCACAGCAAAATACAGAAAAACCATCATCCAAATGGATGCCGCCCGAGTAATTGCGCCCTCTCATTAGTAAAATAAACGTGTGTGTTTTTAGTGAAAACTTAGCGTTAAACTCGCCGCATAAATCCACACGTGGCGTTGGGCAGTAAATTCAAACAAACAGATGGGGAGATAAAACTTAAGCGTGGCCGGTCTGCCCCGCGAGGAACACTGTGAGCCTGCTGGGAGTTTTCTTTCAGTGAAAGTGAACGTGGCATCGGCTAATGTAATCATCGCATCTAATGAAATTGTTTTTGGGGCATATAAATAATGTGTTTTAAAATATTTCTTGACAGCACATTTGAAAGATTATTGATAACATTGATTTTTGTAAAGCAAATCAAATAATTCAGCATATAAACCTGTGTAAATAATAATAACAGTGATCTATTATTTAATCATTGAGTGAGAACTTACCATTACTATCTGTTGAATGTTTAGTAAGTCCCTCAATTATATGTTTTTGGTAATAATATGTTTGTTTTTCTTAGAATATGGCTAAATGAAACTTTTTACAACCTGTTTGTTAATGATTTAAAATAACTGCGTAATGTCCTTCTAAGAAAATGTTTTCCGATTTTCACATTCTGCACACTTTGAACATTTATTGCCAATTAGAGTATATATTTTTTATTTAGCATATCATTTCCATCGGTTTGACTTGATCCTTTCTCATAATTGGACTTTCATCACGTGTCTGACTTCTCCATCTCCCCTTAAGCATTCTCTCTCAAAGCAAAGCCTTTTTTAACAAACAATAATGCAAACTTAACAACAACTAATTAAACTACATAATATGCATAAATCAAAGTGGTAAGGTGCAGAGAAAGTGGGCCTCTGAAGGGATTATTTGACACTTTTGGAAATACGATTGGCCCAGTTGGATGAAACAAAAACCCAGACATCATACAACACGTTAACTAAAGATTCTTCAGAGGTGCTGGTTGTTTCCATATTTTTCTTGCAAATGGGAAGATAGCTCCTTGTGAGTGGAAGCCTGTTACAGCAGCTCTTGCTGACCTTTTTTCCTCTATTTCTATACTAATACTGTCCTTTGGCTGCTATGACACAGACATTTCACCCTTTAAGGAACAAATAAAGGAATTCTGATTCTGATCATGTGCCTGACTTTTCTCAAAGCTGTTTAAATTGTAAAAATGAGAAAAAAAAATCCTTTTTTCCCCCTATATATGAGAATCCTCTGTTTATGTTTAGACGTCATTGCTGCTGCATTAAAAGTGGGAAACTGCTGATTGTCAATGTACTTGATTAGATAATACATATAAATACAATATACTACACTACAACTGTGTGTCATTACGTTTAAATTCCAGATTGCATTTAAATGCATGTAGATATTTTATCTAGTTCTTGCATGTATAAAAGCTATAAACATAAGGCCTAATAGATGCTTTTATCCATGCTGTGAAATAAGCGGCCACTGCACATGATGACACAGATTCTCACACATGAACATTCATCTTGTCTCCCTCCTCTCTCCCTCTGTGTCTCCACTCAGTGAACAACAATAAGACTTATTGAGAGCTGATTCCTTGGAGCCAGAGCCACCAGAGCGCACGCGTAAAGCCTCCCGGGCCTCGGGCTTTTACGCAGCTATCCATCGATTGATCCGCCGGGCAACGACGCAATTAGCACAGGTGGGTCAGCGTTTTATGGGTGACCTCATTGTCACGTCAAAAGCGCGGACAACGCTTACCATCACATAAACCTGGAGATTAAGGTCCGAAGAAAGCACTGCATCGTGTCGCGATCATCCAACTAATAACAATCACTTTAATTGGTGGCCAGGTGCACCCCCCCCCTCCTCCCCTCTCCTCCCCCCTCACTCACCTCTCTGCTTGGCCGTCTCGTAGTCGGCCTTGCACACCAGCCTGCTGTCCTCCATCAGGTAGTACTCGTCCCCCGTGGCCAGCTGCCTCTTGCACACGATGCAGGCGAAGCAGTGCAGGTGATAGACGAAGTCCTGCGCTCTCCTCACCACCTGTGTGGGCGGGATGCCCTGCTGACAGGCCGCGCATTTGGTCCCGAATCTCCTTTTTGGAAATCAGATGATTGCAATCAATTCATGAAAAAACATAACAAAACAAAAACAAATAAACAACAGCAACTTTCTAATCGAGAGAATTTAAAGCAGATAAGACAAAAAAAATGACGCGAAATGTTTTCAAAAGCTTACTCACTTGAAGAAATCCTCTTTGCAGTAGACGCTGTCGCCCCTGCTGAAGCACTTCTCCGCCAGCTGCGCCTGGCAGTCGCTGCACTTGAGGCACTTGCTGTGCCAGTGGCGGTCCAGCACTTTGAGGATGAAGCGGTCCACGATGTGTTGGTTGCAGCCCGCGCACACTGGGATCTCTGCAGGAGGGGGACACGGTGGTCAGTGTGGTCCGTGCACAATACGTCGATATGTTTCTATGGCGTGGTGGTGTGTGTGTGTGTGTGTGTGATGGAGGGGGGGCAACTGTCAGGGGACGCGCGTGACGAGTGAACATGCGTTTTGTGCGTAATATGGTATATAACACGGTTACCACTCAGGACAACACGCGGCTAATCCCATCTGTAGGACTTTTGTTCATGGGCCTTTACGTTGTTCTTTTAAACCACGAGCCTTTATTCATATTGCGCTTTTGTCAGTCATTTATTCTGCAGACTGTCTTTTATCTGGGGCTGATTCACTCTGTTCCATTTTCGTTCCTCTTTCTTTGCATTTTAGTTTACTGTTCCATGTGCCTTAATTTATGGATCATTAACAATAACAGTCCAAAATGCCCCCCCCCCCCAAAAAAAAACAAAAAACAAAAACAGAACAAAAAATGAATGAATAGATAAATAAATAAAAATCATGCCCCTTTTCTACGTTTGCCGTCATCATTAATCACTCTTTTCCTTTCGCTTCGAACGAACTCACAACATATTTCAATTATTTCATTATTTTTTTACCCCGGTGTAGTCAAACAATCTCGAAATTTCTGCTGAATCCACAGATCCTTGATGAACTGAGGAAAAGTGAATGAAGCACAAAAGGACGTTTTATCATGTTTACAGCAGCAGGCCGGAGCGAAACGCCACTGAAAGCAGGTAAAAAAACAAACAAAAAAAACAACAACAAAAAAACGCGTAGACGTGTGCGCTTATGCCGTGTTCTTTTTTTTTTTTTCATTTCAATCATATCACTGCAGCTTAAGATAATTAGTACACCAAATCCATTCCCAGTTATATACACCAATCGGAGCACATTGTCCTCACGTTTTCACCTCAAGTTAGATGGATTAAGCAAATAATTCACATTTGTTTAAAAGGTGATGTGTATGCATATATATATATATATATATATGTGTGTGTGTGTGTGTGTGTTATATTATATATGATATTATATAATTATTGAAATGCTTACACATTATACATCGATGTATTGTATGTAAACATACAATAAATTACATGATATGAATAAATATCATGATAAAAATGGCCATCCGTCCACTTATTTCTGCTAATCCCTAACCCTTTAGATCAAACTGAAAAAGGGAAAACGACGGAGGCCGTTCTGAGCACAAAGGCAAAAATATTGAATAAATATATAAACATGTGAGGTATTTCAAATCACTAAATAGGATTTAAATTCACATTTCGATATGTCATTAATCAAATATTGCTCGGCTGGTTACTGTTCTGTCACATACAAATATCTTTAAGAGGAAGCAGCCACGTTTACACAGTTATAAGCAGACACAGCACGTCACAGACCTTCTTTACGCAGCAATTACGTTAAAGAAACAGCAGCTTTATAGGATATTTGGATATAAATACATTTAAATTTAAAAAAAAAAAAACCCCCACACACAACAAAGTTCAAGATAAGATCGACCAAAATGTCAAGAGAGACGTTATCAGGCCCGGTTATTACTAATTGAAAGAGGCTCAACCACTTCATATTCCATCCGTGCAAGGAATCGCGTTGCCATTGTTCCGCTGTGGACGGTTCATGCAACTTTAACGAGGCGGTTTCTTCTGGAGCCCCTCGCACAAGTGCGCCGGGAGCCGCGTGGAGAACAGGTGCGCGCGGCTCATCACTAATTCAACGCGCTCTGTAAAACTAGAAAGCTGCGGCCCCGCGCGCTCACGGCCGCGCGAGCAGGGGAGGCGTCCGAGCAAAAGATGTGCTCACATTGTGGGTGTATTACTAATATGAGCAGATGCATGTAAATCCCCAATCGAACATCCGCCTCTTTTTCTTCTTTTTTCTTCTCTTTCTTCTTTTTTGTCTTCTTATCTAACTTTGGAGCTCGGTCCTAATAGAAAAGTAAAACTGCAGGAGACAGTAATCGTGCAGCAACTTCACAAAATGCGTCTAGAAATCCTTCAATTGACTGTCCTGTGTTCCTCAACATGTAAAAACCTTCTGAATGGTCATAACAAAAGTGGCACGCCTCAGACACAGTGCGTAAAAATACGCAATAAAACATATTAAATAGGTGAACGAGCGTTCGGCATGAACCAGAGGTTAAAGCCATGGTGCGTAAAAAGTTGCATTATCGAGATTTGGAGCAACCAAACATGGCACTTGTCCCTCGTGTCATCAGCTGTAAAAAATAAATAAACAAACAAACAAACAAATAAATAAATAAACTCCCAGGACAGTGTGGCCGAGTTAAAAACGACAACACATCTGCAGCATCCACCACCCGCACACTTGCATCCACTGCACACAAACAAGCCCGCAACACAAACCCCGCAGAAACAACGAGTACATGATGGTTCCGTGCTGCGGTTACCTTTCCGCAGCTCCTCGCTGTGCGACAGCAGAGCGAGGAGCATCTCCGCGTTACCAGCCGCCTCTTTTGGAGACTCACCACTTCCATCCATTGCTCATGATTTACGCTCGCGTCCACGCAAATCAACTTTGTCCTGCGTGTCGTCCGTCCACACGTTCACGCGCGAGACAAAAACAAAACAAGCAGACAAACTGTGCGGGCAGGCCCGACGCGGAACACGAGGCTGGTGAAACGCTTCACCGTGTTGGGAACCTGTGCAGGATTACAGCTGCGCCGTCTCCCGGGCGACAGGGAGATAGATTAACATCACCTACTGAGCGAGCACCTTTACCCGGAAGGAGAAGGAGCTGGAGGGGGGGGGGGGGG
>CAEMYA010000179.1:10185020-10195610 GCA_903131615.1 Diplodus sargus | reverse complement strand
ACACACACACACACACACACACAGAGAGTAACACATGAGGCTAACTGTCCCCCGGCCTGCCAGTCCTGGGGTCAGCTGGCCTGAGTGGAGGGAGGGGGAGGGAGGTGGGGCGGAATAGGGGGTGACACCATTTAGCCCCTTTGTTATTCACCAAAGAGAGCTGGAGAAATGGTTGAGAAGTGTCTCGTGTGTACTGTAAGACACCTGAATCCACCTCCCTTGATTTGTATAAAAAAGATAAAACGGAGCTCATCCTTCAGATCATGTTATGAATCATGACTCTTCTTAGCTCAGCAGCTGGCCCTCAAGAGTCAAACACAGGTTGTATTATTTGTGCACGAGGGTCTACTCCAGGCTAAAAAGGCTGCCACCTCTGCCCAGCATCAGCCCCTTTGAATATTGATATGCTAATGATGAACAACCCAGGGAACAAAAGCCTGACTGCTACCACTGGAAACCAGTACAATGGCCCTTCAGTCAGGCCTTGACACTTTTACCACCCAACATGTGTCCCTGGTTTCATGCTCAGACAATAAAGGCCAACAACTGTCCATCCATTTCTATGGGGGGTGGATGCTGTTACTCAGTTCCGACGCACCGTCTGGGGACTCGACTGGTTGCGTTTGTGTTTTACCCGCCTTTGTCCAGGGTGGGAAATATCAGCTTTTCAGAGCAATGATAAGCCACCCCAGAGCCGTAATGCCTGCGAGGTCAGAGTTCAAACCTTTCAGGCAGAGCTGAGGCTTGACCTGGCTTGTCATTACAGATGTTGGCCTGCTGTGGGGTCTGTCTGGTTTGCAGGTGGTGTATTTTGGTAAAAAAAAAAAACAACTTGATTCTAAGGAGCTTACCAGTATAACAAGTTTTACACCTTTGGAGTGGTTTAAAGTAAGTTATCAAGTCGTAATCAGCTTTGGAAGGCTTGGCGGGATATTTTTTATTGTGTCGCACGGTGACATGTTTTGATCAAAAAGAGGCTTCTGTGTAGCAAAGCACTGGTTTGTGCTAGAACGTTTAACGGGATAAAATATATGAAAATTGCTGCATTATTCTCAGTTTTTATTGATAGAAGTCCGTGCTAATTCAATTTTGTTTGTTGTAGAAAATGTTCTCTTCTTGTTGATTTCTGCAGTTCTCAGCTTACACAAACTAGTATTGCCACACGTGTCTAACAGCTAGGTGGTGTTGCCACAGCTTCCCTTGAGGAAACTTTCTTTAGGACTTTAAGGGTTTAACAAGCTGGCAGGAGTTTGTATTCTTCAAGTGAAAAATAAAGGCAGAATCCACTAAGTTTCTAAGGGGAAACATTTTTAAATAACGTTTAAAAGCCATCTATGAAAATAAATAATCACTGATTTAAATAAGACCCTAAAGTCTGATGTCTGCTTCTCGGCCAAATTTTTTTTTGTTACAAAAGCACAAGAATTCTGATAGCTGATTATTCATATGTTCATAAAATGATCGAACAACATCATAGATGAAGAGCAATTATTCCAAATCTTAGGAGGTCTCTCTAGTAATGGACATGAATACTTGTCATAGCTGGAAAAGCACAGCTGTAGCTAAAATGACACTAAGCAGAGAGCACATCTCCACCAAGGCTCAACCGTCCCCCTTTTGTACTCACAAATAGATATCAGCAGCCTAAATACACATGATTTTCTTCATGCTTTATTCCTTGAATAACTGTGGGAATAAAAGGCCCTATCGAGCAAAATGTTAAGGTAAGTAAAGAAAAAATTCCTGGATCCGTTTCTTGATCCGGATTTGCACCTCCATTCAAGTTAGAGTTCTGTGGAAACCTCTTCAGTAGTTCTTGTGTAATCCTGCTCACAAACCAACCAACAAACACATGAATATGGGAGAAAACACCCCGTCCTTGGCAGAGGTAACTAGTAATTGACAATGACCTGTGAGCCAGCATTGAAAAAAAACAAAACAAGATTTTGGCATTTAAACACCTACTGTAGATATACCATTGTTAATTTAACTCATAATTCATAATGCAAGTTTAAAAAGTCTTAGTTGCTATTGTGGTCAGCAGCAAATACTATCCAGTCCTAGCAGCATGAGAAGGCTTTCCCACACTAAAGGTTAGACTCAGGGTTTTATTATACCTTGCTTGGTAAAATCACAGATAGATTTAGAGCAAGACAAGAAATGACTGAAAATTCAGTCTGCAGCTCCTCACAAAACACAGATTTGTGTTATATTAACTCTGTTAACTCTGATGCCAAATTACATGTCTTGTTATACATTCAAATAAAAATACAGAAATACATTCCAGACAAAACTGACAAAACAAAATTAACCGTCTCGTCGCTTACTGTATAGAACTGAGTCATAATGTAATTTTGTGCACAAATTCTTTTCAATTATCTGTGTCTAAACCTTTATAAGGACCAACAAAAACCTGCTTGTGAAACAAAAAAAAATACATGATCCGTGTTGGGATCTTTAAGGAGCTCATGTGTGGCAGCCAGTGCTTATAACTGCACTCTAATTGAAATCTCTGTATCGTCCCCCTCTCTCTCTAATGAACCCTCCCAGACACAGAGTGAGCTGGACCCCAATCTGGACCAAAAAGTGAGATGACCGAGTGAAATATAGTTCCCTCTCTTCAGCATTTAAAACCCCTATCACATGTTCACCAGTACACCTACCCCGTCTTTATTTTCCCAAGTCTTGCATCCTCAATTCAAAGTCTCCGCACACCCTCCACTCACATGTGTAGCACTTACTTTTGCCGTCGGGCAGGTAGAGAGGGACGTTGATTAGCGGCTGCACCAGGCAACGGTGACCTCGGATGATGGATGTGATCATTCCTGCTGCGAAATGAATGTATTTATTATTAGTAATTTATCTGCTGATTAATCACACTCCATGTCAGAGCATACAGGACAACCAGGCTGCCATTAGTATCACCGGGGTCAGCTGTTTAAAAGCTGGCATTTATCATCGTGTCGCTATTAGATGTCATTATTGCTGAGCTGGTTGGTGTTCGGCAAATTACAAAACGTTTTATCGTACGAATCTCACATCCGAGGATGGCGCACCAAAAGACTTTTCTACTTGTTTTATATTGTTAGCGACAATACTAAGTTGTGATTGTTGCGAATGTATTTCTACATGACTTTTAAGGAGTTGCAATGTGACACTTTCTTCCTCAATTACTTAAACAGAGATGGTGCATTGGGAGTCAGTTCTGAATTGCCTTAAACTAACAGGCTTATGGATGTTTGTGTACCCGCGGGGTGGTGGAGTGTGTGTGTGTGTGTGTGTGTGTGTGTGTGTGTGTGTGNGGGGGGGGGGGGGGGGGGGGGGTCTAAACATTACGGATAAGAGGGCGGCCCGGCACACGCCTGCCTGACGGCCGGTAATCCCACAGTCTCAGACTCATGACCCACTTTCTTGGAGAAGCGTGATGGAGCAGCGACCTCTTACCCAGGAGGAGCCTCCAGACGCAGGGCGGAGGGGTGGAGGAACCCCCCTGTACCCTTGTCAAGACAAAGGAAATGAACAGACTCTCGCAAAGACTCCTATAAGAGGTTCAGGAGCCCTAATACCTCAACCTGATGCTCCTCTCATCCTATCTGATAAATAATTCATGTGCCACTTTGCTCTCAGTGCAAAATATGTTAGTGAGGAGGTTTGTTTATTCTTGATTGCACCTGTTGAGATTCCTTTTAGATACAACAGTGTTTTAGCAAACCTTTGTCGAATGAAAATGTCACTCTATGCAGACGACGTTCTGTTTTACCCGGACTATTCAAAATCGAGCGAAGCAAGGTGGCACACTTCGACTTCGTAAGCCTGGCCTTAATGTCAGATCTACTCTGATTCCTCTTGGATAATTCTTAACACCCGATGCTCATGTGCCATGCAAAGACTCTGCTTTTGTCCCTTTAATCATTAATATACCAGATACCAACAATATTGAGCTAAGATCCGAGCCTTTTCCTAATTAAACCTCTGAATTAAGCGGAGATCATCCACTAATACAAAGGAAATGAAAAGAACAGCTTCTCCATTATTGTGTCTTATCCCTTGAAAACATACTGACCGACATCATGGCACGCGCCGCAGCCAAATAGGTCAACAAATGCCGCATAGATTTATTAGATCATATCATGCATCTTATGTTTGTTTTGTTTTTTATTAACCACCACCCCGCCCCTCCTCTTCCTTTTTTGTTGTTGTCGAAAACATCTCCCCACGCGCACCACAATACACGCCGCTCTTACTTCTCTCTTTATCTTAATCCCTGGCAGACTTTAAGTGTCTGGCATCAGGGCAAAATCCCAAACTGGAGAGGAGCATGTTTGGAGACCTAATCCCCTTACCCATAGACTCGAATTGCCCTCAATTCACCTCTCCCAAAGTAGGCCAAGAACAAGGAGCCACAACAAGAGATGCAAGCGGCTTCACGAGGGGCTCAGCATTATCACGCTGGCAGACAGACAAGAGTGACACGCGCATACGCACAGACAGACAGACAGGCAGACAGACAGACAGACAGACAGCATGGACAGATGATGTATAAGCTGGTGCACAGTATGGTATGGATGCACATGCTGACAAGCTGACACACACAGATGCTCACCTGCACTCCTTACAACAATGTTAAATAGACACGCGCACACACACACACACACACACACACACACACACACAAACCCTCTGCTGCAGTATTTGTCTTGACTAATTTCCCATTCATCTACCTTTTAATGTTTGAATGAAAAAGATCAGCTTTCCTCTAGCGTGTATTCCCTGTCTCTCCTAACTTTCTTCAATTGTACGGCGGATTAACACACCCCTGTTTTCAGTACGGCAGGAGGGGCTGAGAGTAATCTGTGAACACAAATCAATACTTTTCGTCCCCATATGCCGTTTTTCAGCAACTGTAAAGTAAGCCGTTGAAGATAATACCTTAGGTCGAAGTAGAATCTGCGGAAGAGCGCGTGAAATGCCAACTTCAAATGAGTCGGTGGAGGCGAGAAGTTTTCCTGCACATTTATAGACACGGAAAATAAGGCTGCAACATTGATAGGTGTAGCTGAAGACATGTCCGCAACGAGCAGCACGAAGATGAAGTCATACTTGATGTGAACGTGTGCACAGTGGGGACCTTGATGGCAGAAATACACAGTCGAAAGTGATCCGTCCGTTTAACAGACTGTAGCTAAAATGAGGTGCTGAATTTAACTTAAATCTCTCTTAGATAAAATGGAATTAGATGGTGCTCAGTTTGTGAGGCTCAAAACAAAACACCACAGTATGGTGAGCTTGCTGTGAGACGGTACGTTTGTGGTGCAGTGAGGAAAACAGTTCCTACTTGAAACTGTTCACATCAAGGTCTGTGGGTTATCTTGAGTAACCGGGTCATTCGTTCTAGAAAGAGACATTAGTGTTGAGGGTTTTAAATGAAACTTATTGATGATTTGAGCACCCCAAGCCGAGTGCCACATAGGTCCATGATATTGGAGAGGACACAGACTTCTCTACTACTACTAAATGTACTTCTTTTGTTTTGAGGGTGAACTGTCTCTTTAAACCTTAACTTTCAGGTTGTTTTGTTGTTGAATTTGTTTCTCAATGGAGATATGTTTCTTTTTTTAATGAAATATAATTCATTCATTCATTCAAATTAATAGTTTAATTGATACCAGTTTTATTATAGCAGGAAATGAGTTTGAAATTTTTTTTTTAATTGCTGTTGTTGGTGTTGTAATTAGGGCCGTGGTCAGTATGAGACTTCAGCACTGAGGTAGACAATTAAGCGTACATCATCCAAAGTTACAGTACATTTATTAGCCCAGCACAGCAGTGTCTGGATCACAAAGAGGACATTTAGCAGAACAGAGATACTTAATGATGTCCTTCGTGATCACTAACACTAAAAAAAATCCAATGGCTTTCATTTTCCCATTGGGAACAGCTGTGTGGTGCCAGAAAGAATGGGACGAACAATGATAGAAACAGTAACCTTGGTGCATTTGAGTATTATTCCAAGTTTTCACAATTCCTGATTCAGTTCCGTGCTACCGCTTCCTCAATGTCTGTGTGCTGTCACTGTACTTCACAATCCTCTCCTCAACAATTGTCCATCTTGAGTAAATTCACGCCAGAGAGGAATGAACAACACTGCCACCCTTTGGTCATCTGAAGGAAATCTACTTGTACATTGTTGAGTGTGCACTATTGTTAAAATACACTGTGAGAAGCTCAGTAGTCTGACAGTCTGACAAATGCACGTTAAATTTTAAAAGAAAAAAAAAGATATCTGTATGTAATCTGAGGACAGCAATTAATTCTGATTCAGAGCAATTAAAGCACATGAGGTATATTTGCTAAAAATAACACTTGCCATGATGTAAACATGTATGCATAACATTATATAAAACTCTACTATGCCTCCACACACGGAGGCATTGTCACTGGGGATTGCTGCAAGATCAGAGACATTCAATGAGGTTTAAGGACAGAGCTGAGAGACTTCAGCTCTCAGATTTAAAGGCTCATCCATTGCTTTTCCCTTCCCTTCCCTCTGCACCCTCCCTTCATCTTCTCTCCGAGCTCCCTGGCTGAGGTTTCCGGTGAAGATTAGGTCTGATTTTTCCCATTATGCAAATTGTTTTCTCCTTCCCTGCGGCCTCCCTGTCATCACTTAGTTTTGCTGAGAGATTGCTTTATCATTAGGGCCAAAAAATGCACATCAAATAGGCAGGTTTTAACCTAGTGTATTATAAGGAAACACGCAGGTCTGCTGCCCTGCTGCCATGCTTTTAGACATAAACAAAAAAAGCCCAGATGTTTGATGGGTAATTGTAAGTGAAACAGCGCTGGTAAGAGAAAAGATGCTACAGATTCATCGGTCAGTCAGCAGTTAATCTTGATCTTAATCTTGATGTTATGACCACAAGTATATGTTTCACTTTTATTTTTTTTATTTAGCTCTCATCTATGTCATTGTGTGCGAAAAATCATGCTGTTTTTTGACAGGGCCTGTCTGGTTGCTTCTAGACTTGGATAAGTGTTCATTAATAACTAATAGAATCCTAAAATAAACTTGAGAACCCTGGGCCATTTACAGTGTAAATACTGCTTTATTTAATCCCCATTAAACACTCAAAGTTGCCTGGATGGGGACATGATTTTGAATATATGGAATGGAAAAAAATACGAAAAATAATATGAAGTTAAAAGGTTTACATGCATGTCTTTGGAAAAGTGTAAATCCCACTCATTAAATCAGCGAGGGCACAGATTGCAATAATCTTCAGACTGCCTCACATAAGAGGTCAAGTGGTCTTAAACTGGCTTAATCTATACATATATAAGCCTGAGCTTTACATATTTAACAGTCTGCATATTTTACACTTGTAAGTCAAATGCAATTAATTATTCTTCAGCGTGTATGTCCCCTTTTAGAGTAGTGGATTTGGAGCTTGGAAATGATGTAGGTGTTGATTTAACAGCGTGAGGCCAAAAATGTGTTACTCCTCCTTCACACCCATCTGTGTCGCTTGCCATCTTACAGGAGGAAACCTTGTTAACTATTTATCTGGGGGATTTTTCTGCTACTGTGTGATGAGTGCTTGTTGAATTAAAGATGAACAATTCTTACCTTAGTTCATTAAAAAAGTGTTCAAGGCCTATGGCGGTCTGGCAAAGCAGGCTTCTGTTTCACTGGGCAAACAAAAAAAAACTTCACCTCATTCACCGACCCACTAGTTATTGATCTCTCATGAGCCAAAATAATCCAATGGCTTTCATTTTCTTTTGTAAGATCGTAATTGTAAGCAACAGAAAACACATAGCACCAGTCACGAGTGGAAGCATAGATTCTCAAATGATGCAGAAGATAAACAGGTCAGGAATATTACCTTTAATGTTACCATAAAGGGAGGTCAGAAATTGTTGGAGAACTGGCGGCTTCTTCTTTACTCTTTACTTTATTTTTCTGCCGTTGAGTGAACTTACCAAAGTTTGCTGATCTAACTGGCGAAAGTCAAGAGAATTCATTAATAAAGATCATACTGCTTTCTTTCTTTCTGCCGGTTCAGGTTGGCATCCAACGTTCATTTATTTGTCATTCTATTACACATTCTAGGAAAACTAGCCTCTTGGCTCATTCTGGCATATTTACAGTGATGTTTTTTTTCAATATGCACCAATATGGTCCCTGAGAAATGAAATGGATAAATAAAATAAAAATAAAGTTGTAGTCTCTTTATTCTACATATGAAAAACTCTTTTTTTTCACGGAGGAGAGTACGAGGAGCCTCACAACCTGAGGAAAGAAGCTGCTCTGTGGTCTGGTGGTACAGCAGCGGATACTTCTGTATCTGATGTCAGATGGCAGCAGGGTGAACAGACTGATGCTGGGGTGTGGGTGTCGTCATTTAGTATCCTTTTGGGCTCCCTGCAGACACCTCACCTCGCCGATATCACTGATGCTTGATAGATGTTCCGGACAGTGTAATTCAAAGAGTATTCAGGCCATTGTCAACAACAGCAGCGTTAAAAAACACTGCACCGGTTGTTTATCCTCCTGGTGTGTTGCTGGTGTAACACGTACTTATGCAGTTTGAGCTGTGCTATGCGATGAGAAGCCGTCACAAACTAATCCCCAGATGCTCAAGATGACCTATGGCTCCTCAGTGGTGACAATCACAGGACTGCTGCCACAAACAAATGTCTGAAAATCCCCCCAAAAATTTAAGCTGACATATGAAAGAGGAGCACAGATTAATTTAACCAATCTACCACCCACACTAATTTCCTGAGTGCAGTGGATGTTTTTTTTTTTCTTCTTTCTTTTCAGTGATGAAACTTCATAACACAGCAATTAGTCAGGCCTTCTGGACAGTTGCATATTTCCAAGTGATCACCCAGAAAAAGTAGAATCTTCATGTAAAATTTGTAAAAGGAGGGAAAATGCATTTGTGATTCAAGCACCACCCTAAAACTGGAACAGAAGAATGTTGTTATTGCAAACAGGTACTTTACAAATCATATATGACATGAATTCAGGATCAAATAGTGTCACAAAGTCTCAGAGAGAAAATAAATGTAACCATCGTGGCTCCCGGTCCGTGATGTACTCCAAGCATTTATGAAAAATGACGAAATTACACTCTTTCCTGCATAAATATACAGTGATATCATGAAGGAGTAAAGAAAATTGAGGCCCCATTTAATACATAAGCCCCATCTGCAATTCCAACAACCCTGTGAAAAACAATACACATTTTGGAGTACCTAATAGATGCAGGCAGATGGTTTTGTTATTGCGAAATGCTCCGCCACACAAAAGAGAAACAAATTTGAGTTGCTCAGTTTAAATCTGAAATCAGCTTACCTCAATCTCATTTTGTTGCTCCTTGCCGTCTGTAATGAGCCGTCGCCACTGTCGTCCACGCGCAAGATCCTACAGATATGCGGCTGGAAGGATTAAATCCCGAAACACAACAAAAAACGTAAAGCAAGAGAAGCCGGCAAAACAGCAGATTTTAAGAGTATGAAGTACGGTAGCTGTTTTGAGGAGCTTATTATTTCCCTGATGTACAAGTGGGATTTCATTAAAACGAGTGGTCTCCATTGCAATATTATAATAGCAGACAACAACAAATACAGTATAAACATATAGTACTCTGAGGATTAGAGGTTTGCATGGCCATTTGTCCTCTGGGAACATTTTCCTTATTAGTTTGTCGGCGCAGTTCTGAATGATAAAGAAATCTGACGTAAGATTAGAAAGACATTAGTCTAATGAATACATTTTTGAATTTAAATGGTAAATAGTTTGTTGATAATATTTATATATTTGAATGAAAAAAGAACAAATGATGGATTAGTGTGAGATATAATGAACTTTCACTCATTATTTCATGACTTTTCTTGCGTCAAATAGTCAAATTCACAGAGGATCTGAATTTACAAACAGATGATGATCTTTTAAGCACATTATACATTATTATGTCTTATCCTCCATTCAGTGGGAAGCGCCCGCTGTCTGGTTCTAGTGGATGAAGGGAGCTGGGAAGTACATGGATGTGCATGTCTCTCCGCATTAACGGCATTTCCACATATCTGAATCTCATTGTACATTGTTATGTTGCCAGAGGAGCTTTAAGGAATAGTGGAAATCTTTAAAACCTGATAGACTGCAACCAAAACAACAGGATTGTCAACAGTGCAGCACAAAAAAACATCTTTATACACAACAAAACTCACTGTAGGGCTGCATTTGTGGTATAGCTCAAGTCCAAGTCCAAGTAAACACTGTGTTAATATCTTAGAAAATGTGTCAATTATACGGAAACTGATTTGTGTAAATACAGTTAAATAAATCATTAAATACAGAGTGATTAGTTAGATAAATAAAGTATGATCAAGCTACTATTCTGCATCCATATTTATATATATATATATATATATATATATACCTCCATGTTTATGTGCCTCAGCCCTAGTGAAATGCAATAAGGTATTTTCAAACAAATACTGTGACAGTGTCGATGGTGAGGAGCAGCAATATTATTATATAAAGGCCGCTGTAGCTCAGGAGTAGAGCCAGTGTCTTGT
>CAEMYA010000179.1:10156962-10180529 GCA_903131615.1 Diplodus sargus | reverse complement strand
GTGTGTGTGTGTGTGTGTGTGTGTGTGTGTGTGTGTGTGTGTGTGATAACCATGTTCCCACTCATTTGCAAATCTGGCCTCTTGTCCTGTCTCACCACTGTCTGCACAATATGGCTGTTTGCATACCATAAAACAGTTTGAACTTTTAACTGTCTGCACAAAAAGAGCAGTAGATATGTGCATTAGTACTATAATTGTATTGCTTTTCTTGCTGGGGTTTCATTATCAGCATTTTAATCAATGAATCAACTACTTGTTGTGTTTAAACTGTCAGAAAATATTGAAAAATGAACTGCTACAATGCGTTCTTATTTTCAGTTTTATTAGACCAAGAGTCCAGAGCCAAACACGAGCAGTTTAGTGTCACATCTAACACATGAAAGCATCAAATTCTCACTTTTGGGACGTTAAAAGCAAAAAAAGGTTGGCAACATTGACTAACAATCATGAATAAATGGTAAATGTGTAGGTAATTACATTTGAGTTCGTATTTATTTGATCGTTAACCAAGAATGAATGAGCCATTCATTAAACATGTGTAAAGGTCTATAACGTCAGTTGCAACTTCAATAATCAATAACTTCATAAATGGTTTTTAAAGCTTTCATTGTTTGGTAACATTCAAAGAACTATTAGCTGAATTTTATTAACTATAATTTCAACATTTATTTATTATGTTTTTATAAGATGTTACCAAAAATGCCCCTTATGGTGTATTCATATTTATTGAAGATCAGCCAGGGGTGCCTAAACTTTTTGCCTCACAGGGCCAAAACTGCGTAATTGTAGATAAATTGAATTGTACTGTTAAGATGTAAAATGGCCCAATTTCCCTGGATTGACTGGATTTCAGCATAAAGTGCCACTCTGCCTGATATGCATGATTTGGCACTCCTACACCTTTTACCTCAAAATTGAGCATAAATAGTGATTGTATCATCTGGCAAAACTCTCTCACGTCCCCACTTTTGTACTTGGAAAAATGACTGCAATGAACTAAATTGATTTCAATCTCAATCAACTAATATATAGAATGACTAATCGTCTCTGCTCTGTGTATTTATATATGATGACGGCTACTCTGATAAGAACAGATGTATGTTGTTCACACCTCGAGTCACGGCGTATCTTAAAAAACACTGATCAGATTTTGGAGAAACATTTGCAAATGACGTTTGAACATTATTAATCACTTTAACACTGATTATATCAGGATCCCCCCACATCTTTGTTAATTAGTCAAGTAGACTTAATCAGATATACCACCCACGGATTACACAGACACTTAAGGAAATGACTGCATGGTAACATTTTCCAAAGAAATAGTTTGAGGTCAAATCAAGGTAATATAGTGTATCCTAATGCCTTGTTCCTTTTCTTTGTGTGGGGACATAGCGAGCTGCAAGGTTGTCATGTCCCTATCAAACAAAAACACATGCACACACACGTGGCCAGGTCTACCCTTTGATTGCGTTTCCTTTATTTCACAAACAGTTAAAGTCAACACATGACCTTTTCTGTGATGAGGGTCGGAGATGTGTGTGAGTGTTTGTGTATGCTTTTGTAGTTCATGACGAAACACAGATGAGCCACAGGTGGATGTTATCTGTGTGGTCTTTTTCAACAAAGAAATCTTGTAAAATGCTTTTATTTTGTAAGGACTTATGGAGGTTATGGATAGACACAACCCTGAAAGCTTAAACTTCTATTTACATTGCAGGAGATTTTCTCTTTTGATGTCCTTGTTTACACATTCAGTGTTGTCAGTCAACTGCTCACTCAATTGGTTAGATATCAAGGATCTTAGAAATGACTGCAATATTTTAAATGTATGTATTTAAATTGAAACATTTTTAAGGCAAATTCATAAATGGACCTAACCTCTCAATTTTGTAATGCACAAGGACTAGGACTATTACAATATTCTTCTCAAATGTTATGTTGTTTTTTCTCAATGTTTCCTAGGATGATACAGGATGTCATTGCCCTATTAATCTTGCCACAGACAACAAGGTTAAGAGCAACTGAATCACATAAAATAAAAAAAGGGTGTTTTACAAGAGAATCAGACAACAGAAGAAAGAAAAAGACCGCTCTGTTCTAACTGCAGGAGACATGCACTGCAAGAGGAAAAAACATTCCTCGAGAGTTTCTCTTACATTTCCCTGACAACTAGCCTTTGCACTCTGTAATTATGGCTGGATTACTACTCCGAGCACAGACTGTCTTTGCTTGGCCAAGAATAATAGGGACAGTAATACAGAGCCCTGAGTGTGGCAGGAGGATTCATTCATATTTTTGTGAAGAAATTGATTTTAATTAATTAAGGTCATCGAAACCTACTTGTTTCAGATCTCATTATCTGTTTTTTGTTGCATATCAGTAATTACCATCCTAAGTCGATTTTTTCCTTTATGGATATCTCACGCTGAAGATGTCTGATGATAATCTGGGGTGTTATATTTTGGTATATGGTGTGTATTTTGTGAAATGACATAGACATGTTGTGTGCCATTTTAACAAAGTAGACTTGGTCATGTTAAAGGATGTCAAATAGAAGTAGAGTAGAATTAGTACATTTACAAGATGGTGGACATCAACACTTCTGACTTGGATATACAGCCTAATGGAAGAGCTGTTTCTTCAGTATTCAGTGTGGCAGGTCTATATGGTAGAATTTGTTGAATTGTATTTAGGTTTTAAAGCTCTATCTATGGATGCAACTAATGATTTTTTTTTCCATAGTCAATTTACCTGCTGTCAGAAAATGGTAAAAAAAAAATGCGGATTTACAATTTCCAATGATGTGAAACGAGTACGGCTGCTGCTAATGATCGCTCATCAAATCCTTTCAAATTCAAAATGAAGTCTCCGTCAGTCAGCAAATGAATCGGTAATTGTCCCAATTCCAGTTGTATCAGACGGAATAGGTTGATCACATTACTTTATTCATTATATTAGGCACCCCCATGAATATTTCAAGCTGCTTGAAATGCACATGACCTGTTTTAGTGCACGCAGCATAGCCCCAAATCTTGTTTTACAACTTATTGTCTCTCAGAGAGGAAGAGTTACAGTATCGTCTATAACTAACTTACATACTAGCAGTATGTGAAAATGGGTACAGCACAACACCATTTATGGACGGACCGTCATAGGTTGTGGTCTTTGACTCTTCCTGCCAGACCATATCCTAGTCCAGCTGATCTAGCCTGCAGTTACCGTGCTTTGCTTGGGTTTAGCAGCTCTAATGTGCAACAAAGTCCCGTCCTATGTCTGAGCAAGCTTTTAGTTCTCTCACAGTACTGCTGCTGTGCTCTTGCCTGAGCTTACTTATTTATCCCTAGCCTTAAGTTTCTCTCCCTCTTATCTTTTGCAGCATAACAGTGGCAGCATAACATAATCCTCACATATTTATATCAACAACGAATGAATTGTGATCCATGATTTGACAATGGTACATTGTTCACATTATGCTGTTCTCCACTGAAAGAACAAACATGTCCACAGTTCAGCTTACACACAACAGCTTAACTTACTCTCCGAAACCTGTCCAGTATGTTACTTGTACTCTGTGCTGCCATGGAAACAGCACTGGGAGACTGTCTCTCTTAGACCACAGGCAGGCTATTATGGGATGAGTGTCTCCCAAACAGACCAATTAGAGTGGTAATCAGAGGAGAGAATGGCCGACTGTACTGCTCAGATCCATTCTTACGCCAACCACAAAGATGGCAAGAATGAAAGTCACTTTGTGAAAATCCTCTCATGGAGAATAATCCTGTTTTTGTCTTTGTGTTGTTGTCCTTTTGTCCGTAAATGTCTTTTGCACACTCTTGGTCTCTTTTAATTTTCAATCCTGCTTTGTCTTTCAGTTAACGCTCAAGCTAGCTCCATTCATGACTTTTAGTTTACTGACTTTGATCAAGGTGAAGGTTAATGTATGGCACCCTGTCACTTTTATAACTGAACAGCTTACGTTATTTAAACAATTTGCCATGCATTCTACAGACTACACCCTCTTTCCACAATCTGTTTTACAACCCAGGGTTTAACAATTTTGTCTTGGTTTCCAGAGGCCCCTAACCTTACACCATCTGCAGCTAGGCAAAGGTTGCATCTTGAGAGTCTGGACTTTGCTGCTCTTGCAGACTCCCAGATTTTGCAGGAGCATTCATGGAAGTCCACGATTGCTGAGGGCTGTCCAAACCCACAATTCATCCAGTCCACAAGGGCCTTCATGCAGAGTTTCTGCAGTACGGGTGTGATGTTGTGGAGTGTATTATAAATGTGTAAAACAATTGCTTTATCAAAAGATTACCTTTATTTTTTATCATTGGAGTCTTAAGGCCTGTTCATCAGTGGGTTTTATTAGTCTAGAGGGCTTACCTTTGGATTCAAGCAAAGTTAGGAGTGAGGGGAAAATGTCAAAAATAAGACTTGGAGTAGCCTTCGTCTTATTGGCTTTCCTCATCACTGTCATGCTCCAGAGAAGACACTTATTCACTGATGTTCTTGCACAGCTAGTGCATCCACCTTTGATTGGACTGATGCAAGGTTTCTATCCTACCTCCTTGAAACCTTGTTGTCAGATGGAAACAGTTCAGTCTCTTCTATTTTATGGTGTACTTCCTCCATCCTGAACTCCTTCTATCAGGCACTGCACGACATAGTCGTTGCTAACCATCACATTTCCTGCCATTGGTTCATATCTGCCTGCTCCTGCCAGACAGATAATATGAAAAGCAAAGGACACAAAAGAAAATGACGTCTCCTTTCATTTGAGTAGGTCTGTTCGCTTCCCAAGGACATGCTGAAACCCATGTGTGCAGCATCAGTACAATTTAAAGTTGCAGGGACAGTCATTTGATGTCTTTTACATCAAGGATTTCTCCATTATAAACATATTTCCTCTGTAATCCTTTGTAACTGCATTGACCTAGTTCCTTTTATCATCTAGCTACTGCCATTAGTGCCTGATCCACTTTCCTGTTTGCACTGAAGAGTGGCCTTGACGCTTTCTACAACTTTCTATAACCTTCTATAACCTTCTTTAGCGACTTTTTCATATCTGGCAACTGGAATTCTCAACATCTCTGGGCTTTTCTCCCACTGAAGGGTTTCAGAGCTGGAGTGTTTCCCCCACAGCTGCAAACGTAGATGTAGCTATTTTGAGTCCCTCTTGTTTAATGCCAAAGAGATGACCTTGCACCTTTTTTAAAAGGCTTCTTATCTACAATGGTAACCAGTTCCCACTTGTCATAGTGGTGACTTTCTTCTGTTATTGCCAGCTTACCTAAAAGATGTTTGGAGTTTTGCCCTAGGCCTTGGATGTGTTGCTCCAACAACAGCTAGATTTACTTGTCATGAGCCATGAATATAGTCTGGTAACCTCAGATCACCTTTTGAATAAGGGTTAAAACGGTTTAATGTTTGTTCTTGTCAGTTGTTAAAATGAACTTGCTAGCACTGGTAGTTTTATGACTTTTTATTTTTAATGTTTTTATTTGTGAGGTAAAGGGGGAAAAAAGTACAAAACAGACCATCTGGAAGACACTGCCATGGTCAGTTACCCCCAAGGTCAAACCACTTCAAACCACTATTGGATCAAAGAGGATGGTATGATCTAAGCCTGCTGTATCAGCATCTGTTGTGAGGAGTTCAGCAAATTGGTCTTTTTCCCAGAAGGTCAACAAAGCTAACGGAAACAATGATATGTCTAGAAGCAGGCAACATAATGGCTTCTCCTAGGAGGACTATACTGCTCCTTTAGTCTTTTTTTGAATACATTTGAACTTTTAATATAAAACTGTTACTCATTCAATTTAATATATTACATTTTAAGATACATTTTCTATACATGGAAATTAAATGCAGTGTAACTTTCTTTACAAAATTATTGCTCATGGTTAAACTTGGTACTGTCCACTGTAGGTTACACAAAAAAGTGTAAAAGGGTAAATCTGTAGCTGTTAGATCAGAGCCTTGGTAGTTTTTCTTATCTCTAACTCTGGCGGTCCAATTCCATATTGCTCACCTAACGGAACAGAACAATTCTTAATGTAATCTGTGTCAGTACATGTATGCCGTTTTCATGGCCTCATACCGTGTCCATATTCCAAGTAAGCATGGCCCAGTATTGAGCGTAGGTCATCTGCATTTTGGCAGCATCAAAAATATAAAAAGTTCTTTATAACACTTTTATTAAGACTAACACAAATAACAAATAAATGAAGGTGAATTAAGAGATCTTGTCCATGCTTTTGTTCCTTTTCAGGGAAATTAATTGAAAACATGCACTCACGTGACACTTATTGCTCCGTTGCCACGTCTGTAGTCACAACCTTATTTGTCCCGGCTGCTGACCTAATAATGTTTCTGCCAGAGTCAGCAGATAGTTGGATTAGTCTGGGCCAATCAGTGCACTGTTTTGTTTCTATCAAGGAGGTGCAGGTCCTTGGATTAGCAACTGTCTCTCTCACATCCTTCCTTTCTGGCTTTCACTGGGGCAGCAGTCATGCTTAAAAGTACCGTACTCGTTCTGCCATCCCTGAGTGTGCACCTGCTCTAACCCAGAATGCTCACTACATCGCATCCCTCCCTCTTTTAAATCGTGACTTGTAATGGCAAGGCACAACAATGGATCTGGCTGTCACAGCTGAGGACAGCTTGAAGAGGATCAAAGGAGAGGACACATTTCTGTTGGGGATAGTAAGGATTGAATGGCACGACAGCAATGGAAATCTCAACTTTCTTGATTAAATTCAATGGGATTAGTGAAACATGCCCTCTGCATACTTTTAAATCAACATGTTTTTGCAAGGAAATACAGTTGCTTTTCATGGAATTTTCTGAAATTCCCTCTTGACTGGTTTGACCGAGTGAGTAGAGGTTTCACCATGAATTTTTTGGAACAATCGCCAGCAAAGCAGATGTGTTTCTTGGCTGCTCCAGGACTCTCTGTAGACATTCCAGTGGGATTGTGTCCAGGTTTGCTGCAATATTGCTGACATTGTGGACTCTTAAGGAGTAATTTGATGGGCTGAAAGTGGAAATTTCATCTCAATTAGCTGTATCAGCGGATTTCATACAAAGGCTCAGCATTGCATCATTAGTGATAAGTGTGCTGCTTGAATGAACTGCAGTTTCATTGTAAAGAGTTGCTAACTTCTTCAAATTCATTGACACTGCTAGTCTTATCAACCCTTGACCTCATGGCGTCTGACCCTTGCCCTTTGACTGGGGCTGAGAGAGCGATGTGTAGACTGGTCCACCACGGACCCCGACCTCAATCGATGCTTAAACCTTTACACTTGGAGCTACAGGTGTATGTGGACAAAACACGAAACAAGCAAAAACACAGGTACTGTGAGAACAATAAAAGGACCACTTACAATCAGTTTTTTGCTTAGCAAGCAAGGTTTTAAACCAAACAGCCTTGGTGAGCATATTGATTCTAAATTAATTCAGAAAAGTTAACCAGGAGATCCTTTCAGGTGAGGGAATCAGTGTATGCCTCTTATTGCTATATCACTGTTGTTCCCAGAACATCATAATTAATGCAATTCCAGAAACTTCGTTAACTGACCCATATCCCTGTCCTCTTATTATATGTCCCCAAAGAAAAACAAACTAACAATTATAAAAACAGCTTCAAAATGGCTTTATAACACAATAGGACAAGTTCTGAGTACACCACTATATTGTTCATAATCAAATTTCAGATGACCAACAAAACAAGAAATCAAAGTAATGGTTTGAGTGCATGTGAGATGATGTAACCCTCACGTAATTATGTATGTTAAATAATTGCAAAGTGGCCATAAGAAGAAAAGTGGAACATCGAGAATGTGATCAGTGTAAAGAGAGAATAAATAATTGCGAGATATACTTTATGAGAGAGGAGTGACAAGAAGATAAGGATGTAAAGTGCTTCTTTGTAATGGGGCCTGAAACAGGTGAATAGCACTGTAAAGTTCTCTGTTAAACCTGTAGGTGAAACTACAAATGGTACACATCTCTTTTAGCTATACTTTTGAATGGTGGCAATTGTAAAACAGATTAGATTCAAGGATAATCCCGAGCTTAACTCTACATTGTAGTACCTTATGTGGAATTTAGAGCTGCAACCAAAGGGGCTGGTCTTTAGTTTATCCTGGATTATACAATGAATCTGGAGTGGGTACTTTCTGGATACAACTCACTGAAGAGGCATTGTTGTGCCTCTTAAGACCATGAACCCAGGCACACATAAACACACAAACACACACACACTTTTGGCTTGATTCAACAATATTCTTATAGATATCTCTTTACCTCTTATATAACACCAGGTGTCTGACAGTTACTTTTTTAAATGACTGAAATATGTTCCATCTTATATCTTAAACTTCAATTAGATGTTCCTTTTAATGACAATGAAGTTGTCAATCAATGCCAAGTTGCTATTCCTTTTACATTCATTGATTCAGCGTCACTGATCCAGTAGTTTCCATGGCAACCACTGCATTGTAGAAGTGGTCTGAAGACTCCTCTTGACTTATCTTTTGATTGTTATTTCTGGAAACATGTTGCCTCTAGTATGCTTCAGGAATGACCAGCATTATTGAATTGCTGTTTTGCCTCAAGTTCACAGAGACTATAAACATATCAGTAAATGAATATATTTTCAAATAAACCATTGCTATGCACAAAATGCTAACTTGACCATAATCTCATATGCTCGATACCACAGAAACGGTATATGGTTTGATATTGTCAACCAGTCAAGCAAGAGAACTGAGTGCATTTATAAACCAGAGTCTGAAAACAACAGGCTGATGCAGTAATGAGCAAAAAGCGCAACACCTTTTCAAGGTGCTCATCTTAGCGCTTTAGACTCAGTTGCTAGGGCAACGGTCCACAGATATGGCCGCTGACCTAGTTGTCATGGCGATACTGGGGATTTGTTCCTCACCATGATAAGATGTAATAAGTGTCCACATCACTCTGCATTGTTCTACGTATGGTAGTGCTCATATATCAATGATGTCATGTGTCAAACTGGGTGTGCCCCATTCAGGATGGAGGCGTCCTGCCTGGAGTTGGCCTTGGAAGGAGAGCGGCTGTGCAAAGCTGGAGACTTTAAAGGCGGAACAGCGTTTTTTGAGGCAGCCGTGCAGGTCGGCACAGAAGACCTAAAGACCCTCAGTGCCATCTACAGCCAGCTGGGCAATGCCTACTTCTACCTCAAGGAGTATGGCAAAGCCCTGGAATACCACAAACATGACCTTACTTTGGCCAGGTGAGCATTGTACCTTTTTAAAAGTCAAGGTTGTCCATTGGTCCTTGTTTTTTTTAAACTGACAGGGTCAGATTGTTATTCTGGGTTTCGTACAACATCACTGAAAGGATCTCTGTAGAGATAGGCCAGAAACAGATGCAACATCCCTGTTCCAAATCCACCGGTCCCTTTTACAGAAAATTGTAATATTACCATAGTGAAAAACAAAACTCAGTAGAAACACAATAAAACTTACCAAGACATTCATGGTTCCTCCTCCTGATGTTCCAACAGTCACCAACAAATGTTTGGTTGAAGTAATACCTTAATTCATTGCGTTAGATGTGATAATATGGTGGCTCTACAGTTAGTGTTTTTTTTTCCTGGTAGAATATGTATGAACACAGGGGCCAAGTTGAAAAATACTGGAATTCCCCCTCATGGAATTTGCTAACCACCGTGCTATTCTGAATTTGACTGAGGCATTCTCATCCAGACAGATATTAGGTGGTAGGAAATTGACTCAAATGGTCTACAGTATTCTACTGTATTTCGAGTAGAACGAGTACAGCATCATATTCATACCAAGAAAACGAAAGATTCTTGTCGTGCTTGAAAACCAAACTTTACATCGATAATAACATATTGATATCATCTGGCTAATATGAGGACAGTCTGCATAGCTGGAAAGTGTTTGACACATCAGTGACTGTAAGAGATGAAAAAATGTAATTTACAACAAATGAAAAGACAAGAGATTCTGCTCTGGCCAAGCTTAATTACAGTTTATTTTGTGGTTATAATGGTTTGTAATTTGGTTAATGCAGAAAGCTTTGAAGCCAGATAATAGTTATTCATTGCACTACAGTCAGCTCATTTATACAATAAGGGGTCTCTATAGGAGGAATGATATGCTAATGATTTTGCTATTTCGTTTAAAGACGGGATGGATTCCAGCTACCATCCAGATTTAATTGACTTTATCAGATGCATAAAGAGCATCAAGGATTTCATTATGAAGATGCTGAGTTAGACAATGGAAATTACAAGAAAAGTGAGGGGACTTTCATATAGTACCACTCCACTACCACCAGCTGGTTATTTAGCATATATGAGTAATCCAGTCCCCCTGCTGTGAGTGCAGCTGGTACTTCAGCAGGAAACAGATCAAAGCCCCAGGGGGGATTTACCTTGTTACATTACAGTCTCACCAGGGCCACTGGGACCTGCTCCTCGGAAGTAAGCATCCAATTAAAAATTTACTACACAGCATCCCCCAGTTAAATCATGTTAGAGTAGCTCAATGGCTGTCGCTTAACTAAACAACGTCAACACGGAAAAACTGTAGTCTGCGCTTCCACCGCTTAACATTAAAAAATGTGTTTTGTTTGTTGCTTTCTCAGAACAATAGGAGACAGAATTGGAGAAGGAAAAGCCAGTGGAAACCTCGGTAATACATTAAAAGTGTTGGGACGGTTTGATGAGGCTGTTGTGTGCTGTCAAAGACATCTGGATATTTCTCAAGAGCAGGGCGACAAGGTAACAAACATGTTGATTTATAGCATCTCCTTAAACGTTCGAAAGCTACAGTACATTCTGAAGTTTACTGCACATATTCTTTATTTGCTCCATAGACTATTATTTTGAGTGATTTATATACTAAATGTGTAATGGCTCCCACAGGGGCTTGAAATCTTTGAAAGTCAGTGAATTTTGGGAGAAAAAAAATCACGTTATTGAAAATAGGTACAAGAAGACATTACTCACTGAGCGTGCTTGATTTTACAGTGTAAACTGTGATGAAAGAAATTTGAAAAGTGAGCTCCTGTAAATCCTACCGGTTTTCATCAGAAACATTCTAAGTGGTGAGGGAGTACAGGCAGTAATATGTGGGAACCCGTTGCGCATCATGTAAGGTTTTGCTCAACTTAAATGTATTGTTATTATAACAAATTACTTGAGCGTATTTCTGTAGGCATGTGTGGATGCCAAAATGCACCCATGCACTCGGTCCATGTGGGGAAAATTCTAAATCCACAGAATAAAAATCAATAGATCTCTGCAGAAAGAGCTTACGATATCCCTTTTCCCTTCCTGTTTAACCTGTCTTTGCTGTTTCTCTCTGTCTGGCTGTAGGTTGGAGAGGCCAGAGCACTGTATAACATAGGGAACGTGTTTCATGCGAAGGGAAAACAGCAGTTATGGGGCTGCACCCAGGAACCAGGGGACCTGCCTCCCGATGTCAGAGACACACTGCAAAGGGCTACCGGCTTTTATGAGTATGTGCTGTTGACGAACATATACAACAGGGAAACAAAATCTCAGTCAATACTCAAAGTTTTAAACTGTTCTTTTTTGGAGTTAAAAGAGCACCGTTCATTCACAATTCTTTTCAAAAAGCAGTCCAGACTGAATTTTAGATTAACTGATAATCAGCCAAACAAAATTTATAATTCATGTACTGCAATGAGGTTGGTGTGTTCTTTTCTCTGCAGGATGAACTTGTGTTTGGTCAAAGAACTAGGTGACCGAGCTGCTCAGGGGAGGGCCTATGGGAACCTGGGCAACACCCACTATCTGCTGGGAAACTTTGTTGAAGCAATCAAGTTTCACCGTCAGGTGAGAAACTCTTGTATACCTACATCATATACCAGTACTAGCACTAGATAAGAGTTATCAGCATTGTTGTTGTGGCTCGAACAGAACATTGACATTATGACTGAATTGTGCTTCTAACACAAGGTGACTCACCGTGTTCTCTGCATCGTGACTTTGTGGCTTGCTGTGATATTGCACTGGAATGTAGTCGATGGGAGTAGAGCTATGAGAGTGTTCTGCAACCTCCCCTTATTTAGGTTAGGTCTCACAAATAATGAACATAACTCTAAACACATCCCCCCTTTTTTTGCAAAGTATGTTTGGTTCGTCCAAACCATTAACATACACATTGAAACAAGCTGTGTGGTCATGCTGTGTGTTGTTATCTTGTTCAGCCTCTCGCCGTGTGCAGCCCAGAAGCAAACAAGCGGTTACCACAAAATGCCTGACTCGAGCTTTTAGCTTATAGCGGCCTTAAGGCTATATTGCCCTTTTATTTCAGTGAAGAAACAGGCTGCAAGTATTGTCGTCTTGTTGGAGAAAAGATCCCAGCTTGTTCGCCTTGCGCAGACTTGAGTCTGGCTAGAATTGTACATGGAAACTAGCAAGACTCACCAATGCACAGCCAGTTTGAAAGTGATTTTTTCTTTCTATAATTGCAGTCTGATTTAACACAAACAACACAACAGGGGGAGTTGTTCAGTGAATTCCCGATCCACCACTACACAGTCAGCAGAGACTGATGGTCCCTCGTAGAAAAAAAATGGAGGAAATTGGTTTCTTGGTAAATCACTGGCAAGCAGGGATTCAGGCTCTTTCTCACCATGTGTCCTGTCACTTCCCATTGTCAACAACTTGTCTCCTTGCGGGAGAAGCCGGTCTCTCCTCTCCTTCCCATTACAAATCTATCAGTGTGCCATGTAGGAGCGCACGCTGCTTTTAAAGGTAATCAGAGGAGCTGATTCGATGCACCGCTGCTGCAGCAGCACACCTTTTCACAGAATCATGTGTCCAACAGAGTGTGTGACTTGAACTGGTGTAATTGCCTCTGCTTGTGCATGATAGGGCAAAGTAAAGGAGAAATTAACATTTTAAACAGTTTATCTGCTAAAGAGGCAGATTGTATTAACTTAGTTTGACTTGACCTTTCTGCTTCTGTCTTTTACAGCGATTATCCATAGCCAAAGAATTTGGGGACAAAGCAGCCGAACGACGAGCCTACAGTAACCTGGGCAATGCTCTGATATTCTTGGGCCAGTTCAACACGGCCACAGAGTACTACAGGTGAGGAAAGAGTGGAGCCTGACATCTAGTGGACGGAAGGTGAAGTGAACCAATATCTGCGCCACACCCTCAGTGTTTCCTTCTCTCATTTTACCCCTCTGTTTCTTTTCCTAAAGGAAAACTTTGCAACTCTCCCGGCAGCTGAGGGACCAGGTGATGGAGGCTCAGGCCTGTTACAGCCTCGGGAACACCTACACTCTTTTGCAGCAGTATGAGAGGGCCATCGACTACCACCTGAAACACCTGTATATAGCCCAGGAGCTCACTGATAGGTAGACTGAGCCTGAGCAATATCTGATGCCAACATGCATGAACAAAGGGGTAGTTTTTACCATCTGTCCGAATGTTTATGTTTCCGTAGAGTTGGTGAGGGCCGTGCCTGCTGGAGTTTGGGAAATGCGTACGTGTCTTTGGCGAACCACAAACAAGCTCTCCACTACGCCCGCAAGCACCTGGACATCTCAAAAGAAGTGAGACATTTTAAAATAAAAATAAAATCTTTCTTTGGTAAGAGAACGTCTCTTGCATGCAACTCGACTCGACCTGTTTATGATTCTGTCGTTGCCTCTTCATTTCTTCCTCAGATTGGAGACAGAAATGGGGAACTGACGGCCAGAATGAATGTGGAGCAGCTGATGGAGGCTCTGGGGGTGAATGAGAGCGACCTGTCACCCTCCAGTTCGGAGTTTGAGATGCAAGGTGACACGAAAATAACTTACCATGCTTTCATAAGAGATGTAATGTGTTCATTGGTGAGCTAACAGGGGCTGGTATTCTGTTTTTTCTACAAAGAAAGTTTTGCATAGTCTTGCTTAACTTTACTTAGATTGTCTAGTACTTGTTGCCTCTACGCAAGTGTGGCCAGGAGATTTAGTCTCTATATGGTCTGAATCCAAACCTTTCGAATCTTTCTTAAACCTAGCTATGTCATTTTCTTTCCCTTAACATATCCAAACTGTGATAAGTAACATGAGAAACAGACTCTGTTTTTCCAGGTGAGAGTGCTTTTGTCACCCATTCATCCACCTAAATCTTTTTAATACGTCCCCTAAAGATTTTCTGCAAGAAAGCTTTCTATTAATAAACGTACATGTATATAAAAGTAGTGGTGACTACTATAACGTTTTAGTTGGCCATTAAGGGGTTTGAAGTCAAGATTGAAAGCCAACTGGCAGAATAATGAGCGCTAGACAGTCACAGTGCAGTAAGGCTGAACTAGGCAAAGCCGTCTAAGGAAAAAAATTATAATGTGGGCTGGTAGGCAGACTTCCCAAACTGCCATCTCAGTGGTTTCCTCGCGTTTCGAATCTTTATGCTAAGCTAAGCTGGCTGGCTGTGGTATTGGTGCCCTCATCTGACTCATGGCAAAAAAGAAAGTAAATGTAGTTCCCACAATGTTGAACTATTACTTTAAACAAACGTATGCATTCAAATACACAAAGTCGGAGCATCTAAGTAAGAGAGCCATTCATTTACTCTATGTTTGTCATATAGCCTCTATTGAATGTTAGTAATGCAATAACACTGGAAGCCTCTCCTATTACTGTATCATTAATACATTACAGTGCCCACCAATCATAGCTGTTCAGATAATATAATAATGTGAGGTGTGTGGCTCTTTGTCGTTCAGTGTTGCTGAAGAGCTTTTAACAGAAGAGCTTTGATGGTAAAGTGGATATTAATTAAATCTGTTAGTCAGGTCTACTGGCTATTCAGGCGGAAAATATACAGTCTGCTAAACCATTGTACAAGTTCAGTGTCCTTCATGAAGTAAAAATTAAGCTAGACTTTAATCTGGTGTCTATTGTGAATTCTGTAAGGACATTCATGTTAGCATCTCTTATGATTTGTTGTCCTGTAGATTCCACATCTCTAAGAATGTCTAAATTGATATACAACCACAGGTTTGAGTTGACAAACAAACAGACAAAAGAATGTTGTGGTGCCTTCACTGACAGTGGATTGAAATAGCAACTCAGTGAACCGAGGGCTTCAGTTCAGTTCACTTGAGGCCACTGTTGTCTTCTCCACCCTGCACTCATATAACACGGTTTCTTTGTCCTTGTGTAAAGAAGTCACTCCGTTTCCTTTAGTCCTGGCAAGGGAAAGGGTGCGGCAGATGAAAAGGTCCAACTCTGTTTGCGTGCTTGTATTTGTATTTGAATGTAAAACAGAGACCTGTCTGTCTGCAGTCTGCAGTCTGCACTCTGCGAACCGCGGTTAGGGGCAGCTGTCTTGGAACTGCACTCTCTTCTCACAGAAACCCTGTAGCTCAGTGAAACTGTGTGCATCAGGAGTTTCAAGTAGAAACGTGTTTGAAGGGTTTGGTAAATCACAAATCATTTATTAGTCACCTCTAAGCAGCAGTTGTTAGTCTAGAGAAGAAAAAACAAACTACCAGACTTTCTGTATTTGAATAGTTTGTAGATTCTGCTCTTTCAACCTCAATGTTTGACATAAATAACACATGTGGGCTTGAGTAAGCTAACTGAAATACTTCATATGTACACAAGGTGGCCTTTTTTTTTAAATGTAAAAGTAGCTTCAGGTGAGACAAACATTGCAGACCAACTGTCTGTGTTGTGTCTGAACTGAGGCTAAATGTGAGAGAAAGCAAAGGGAGTAAACATATGTTGGGAAAGGTGAAGATTTTCGTCCTTTACCCCAGACTGAGGACGATAGCTTGTCTGGTTTCAACAACATCCTCATATCATAAGATACGTTTTGTATTTAAGAGTTTAGGAGTATTTGAAACATTTATGCAGCACTGTACAGTCAACCCGACTTCAGTGTGATGTTTGCGTTCATGAACCCTCCTCTGGGCAGAAACTCACACCCATGTCCTACATTTCCCTCTCTGCTGCAAAGTAGGTAAACAGACTCTTATTCAGATTGTTTGCTTGGTTGTCTGCCTACACCACATATCCACACCGGGCATCATGGGACTGATGCTGACATGACAGGCAGCTGCAGGGAAAAGAAAAGAACACCTTCTACACTTGATTTGAGAGATGGTACACCTATAATAGTGTTTATTGACTTGCTTATTTTTTTCAATAGGTGCGAGACCTAAATTCACCAAGAGAAACAGCATGGACAGTGTGGAGCTGTGGAAGTACTCTTCAGATAAGGTGATTTCTCTTTCTCACATGTCAGTACGACACTCCAGAGAGAAATGTGTCTGTAAAAGTGATTCACACATCTCTCCCCAAAGAGTTATCAATCTCGCTCTAACAGTGTGTTCTTTTACTGCAGAACGGTGAGAACCAAGAATTGGAAAGTATACCCAGGAGATCCAAGAGTCAGCAATCACAGCCAGGCAAAAGAAAAGGCTACCCTGACAGTCAGTCATCAGATGAAAGGCCGTGGTTGGACTCTCCGGTAGACACCGATGACATCACTGTGCAAGTCCCGCCTCCAGTGCCAGTGAGTAGCTGTCACCTTATTTTCTTATTAGCTTCCTGCTCTGACCCAGTTACGTTCCTCGTGTGGTGCCAGTTCTGAGCTTAACTCTGGACAGAGCCAGGTGAGCTGTTTCCCCCGTTTTGCCAGTCTTTATGCTAAGATAAGCTAACTGGCTGGTGGTAGCTGCATCTTTACCTTACAGAACTATCCCTTTAACGATTCTTGGAAACATCAGTTTTTAGCAGAGGCCGTAATATTTCATTCATTTATCAGCCTGTTCTGAAATTCTGAAAAAGAGCAAACGGGATTGATGCGCACCGTCTTGCGGAAGTGAGCTGTAAACAAAACACAAATACTTGAACAATGAACAAATATGTAAAGCTAACTGTGGCAGGTGAAGTAGGCTGACTTAAGGATGAAAAAGCACTGTGATCACTAAGGTTTGAGGCGTGGAGGACACGTCACACTAAATTGTGCAAGTAATGAACTGAAACTGTGATTATGAAATGTTAGTTTTGCTCTCTCTAACACCACACATCACTGCAGTCACAACGCATTGTCTGGTTTTACATGAATTAAGTATCAAAAGAAGTGAGATACTCACTTATTGCAGCTGTATTTGATAAAAAGCCTATGGACACAGAATTTAATTTGGATATTTCTTTCTCTTATTTTTTGCTGACGGCAGAAAAAAAGCCTCCTGCCTCAGAGTGTTAAGCAGCCCGCCAACACATGTAATATCAGGCCTCAACTCACACTGACTGTAAATCTAAGATATGCCCACTTTTTTAGCTCAGTCACCGAGAGCCCACCTGAGAAAAGAGGGCTGTAATTCCTCTCAGAGAAAGCATCGAGGGAGCCCTGAACTGCTGACTGCTGAATTCACTTAACTACTTTCCATTATTGTCTTTTCACCCCCCCATGTCTTAGATGTCTTAAGGGCTTCGGCTTTAAAGAGAAAATGAGATAAATTAGAGAGATTAAAATAGGAACATTTTCCCTTAATTTCCCACGAGGTGATATAGTATGATGTAAGGAGTCACATACAGTGTAAAAGGTGTCTTCTCATTAAATACCAACAGTGCTCCATTTGCCGTGAACTAGATCTTTAATCCGTTTTGCAGCTGTTGTATCCCTAAAACCCTGTGTCCCCGCGGCACCCAATCATGCTGTTTTCCTGTGACAATGATAATTGTTGTAATAAGCAAGCTGACACGTTCGAAAAAAGTGAAAATTACTGGGCGACGTGATGATAGTTCATCACAAGGGCCTGGAAATAGCATCTTGAGCTTAATGTTGGTAATTCTCATGACATTGAGGCGTACCCTCTGTCAAGTCCGCCATTCTTTTAAAGACACTTGTGTGTCTGAGAACTCGGGCCACTCTTCCTCAAAGCTAGAAATCAAAAGGAAAGATGTCATGGCATCACATTATTAGATTAGCTATCAGGATGAAGTTCACATTCTGGAATTGTTATTCCTCATGACCCAGATGAACTCAAAAACCTATGAACATCTTATTAGTCAACAGCAACATCAATGCAATGCAAAAAGAAGAAATCAATCTGCTGTAGGTTAGTTCTCTGATTTTATAGATTGGTTGCATGTATATGAGTATTGACTGAACTGTCCTGGGACTGTAATGGCACTCCGCGTATAGTTGATGAAACATTCTGGTGCACTAACTCACTGGTTTTCATATCTTAAATTTACAGTTACAAGCCGATTTTTATCATCATTGTGTTTTAGGTTTAACTAATTTTACCGTGCTCTTCATCTGCAATTGAGCCCTCATATGTAAAACGTGACGTTAGCATGCACAATGTTGATATAATCCAGGAAGAACTGCTTTGGTCTTTTATCCTCCTCCATTCACAAACTCACTCCCCTTTCTCTCTCGTCTACACACACACAAGACTTCATTTCCCCACCTCTCACTCTCTCGTCTCCCTCTTTTCTTTCCCTCTCATCATCATCATGTGCTCCTCTCTCTCTCTCTCTCTCTCTCTCTCTTGTTCTGTCCCTTTGGCCTACTTGATTAATTGGACAATAGAGTGAGGGAAGTGAGGAGATCCGCTCAGAGGACACGAGGCCAAGGACAGGGGACATAAACCGCTTTAAGTCACGGCTGATTACTGTAGTAAATTACACTAACACATGGACGGGTTTTTTCTTAATGGGCATTTTAGCAAAAATGAAGCTTAGCAATGTGAGTTTTGAGCGCTGACATGGGGCGTTGTTGTCGTTTGAAGCTGATCTCTGCTGCGCGCCACTGTTGGCACACAGTTTACTCATAACTGTACCCCTGCACCCATCTTTCCAAGCCCGTTCTCCTCTCCCCCTTCTCTCTCCCCCTTCTCTGTCCCCCTCCTAGCCCTCCCTCCCTCTCTGCTGATAATGTGACCTTGATCACAGAACTGCTACCCTCCCCACAGGGTCAACCCCCCCCTGCTTCCCATAATGAGTTGTTTTCCCACAGTGGGCGAGCGGGACAAAAATGGCCTGCAGGAGAGCCACAGAGAGAGAGAGAGAGAGAGAGAGAGAGAGAGGGAGTGAGACAGAAAGAGGGAAAGAGAGGGAGACAGAGAGGAGGAGGAGGAAGAGGGAGTGGATGGTAGAGATTCAAAGACGGCTGGAATAGAGGGATACAAGAGGAGAGGAAATTAGAGGGAGGGAGTGCAGCAGGGGCGAGAGAGTGATGTAAAGCGATGGGTGAAAGGAGGGGAGGAGGAGGAGGTGTGAGCCAGGCGTGTGGACAGAGCGAGAGAGCTCAGAGAGACACATGAGAGAGAGAGTGGAATAGATAGTGGACAAAGAAGAAGTGCTGCTGGTAAGATGTTTGATTTACGTTTCACAGAATGCAGACAAACACCAAAGGTTGTTTACTTTGTTTTTCTTTCAGATTTTTGACTTTTCTGTGTGTGTTTTCACCGCATGTGCGCATGTATGGCTCACTCTGTCCCGCAGGAAGTCGATTGGGACTAAGTTAAGAATTGTTTATGATCTTTCGTAAAAAAGTTGTGTTTAGTCTGAAGCGCATTTTTGGTTTTCAAAAAACAAAAGTTGCGATAGTGAAGATTCCCAGCATAGAGCTGAGTGAAATCAGGTGTCCGTTCACGCTGACCTATTTCACATCTCGCTGTAAGGAAAAGCGATTCAAACTCCATCCACTGGTTTGAGTTGAAGGTGTGGTATCATAGTTTGGCTTTGGTTGGAATTTTTTTTTTTATTTTGTGAGTGTTGATTGGGGCATTGTTATTGGAGGTAGTTTGTTAGTATAGTAAAAAATGTGTGAATGAAATGAATGTATGATTGCGAAACCTCATCTTGCATTTGCTGTCTTTGGGAGAGGTCGTCGATGTTTAGACATCGAAGATTGCCTTTACAATGTAATTGTTGTTCCTTTAAGTCTGAGATTTCTCGTCATCAAAATGAGTTTTAGTCCATCGTTAGTTTAGTAAAGGAATGTTTAAATCAGTTTAGCTGTATGATTACTGCTTTAAGTTCTGCAGATGATTTTTAAAAAAGTATATTTTTAATAAGTATGTCTTGTATATTATGGTAACTATTGAATCAATTAGTTAATTAAAGTTAATTTGGGCCGCAGCCCATATTATGGAGGCTTTAACTCTCTGCTTTGAGATGTATGGCTTTAAAAGACTAAACTCTTGATTTTCCCAGTTTTTAAAGCTCAAATCAAAAGGTGATTAAGATCCTGTTCCAGGAGGCAGTTTTAACTATTTATCTGGTTTAGTGAGTAAAAGTCACAGCAGTTCAAGTTCCAGATATGAGGGGGTTCCGGCTTTTACTCTGCAGAATTATTTAGATATCTTACTTAACCTCCTTGGACCAGAGCCCAGACATTTCTAAGTAGAGCCTGTGAAATCTGTTGGATAAGTCAGAGGAAATGCAGTTTTGTCTGTTGCACTTTACAGATGAAAGTTTGTTTTGTTTGTCTTTATCTGATAGTTGATTGACCTAACTTTCATTACATTGCAGTTTGATTGTCAGAATAATTCGGCAGCACTGGTCAGACATCTGCTTTTGCTTGCTCAGTGTCATTTGTAGCTCAAACATTTATCAAGCATTAATTATTAATTTCACTTGCAAAGCATAAACACATTAACTGGACTGTGACTCCCAGAGAGCACCTCTTGTTGTTCTCAAAACAAACAGCGATCTGTCAGAGGACATAAAAAGCATTCAGTCAATCAGTGATTGAATAATTGATTGGCTGATCATTGATCGGAGCTATAAGCTCATTTCCATCTCTGCCTGAGTTTAAAACCGAAGACCACTCATGTGTAACAATCGACCACTCAAACCAACAAATAACATTTTTAAAAGTACCTCTGAATTTTGTCTGTTTAGGTCAAGAAACTAAATGAACCTAAAATATAACAAAAACAGCCCAAAGACGCAAGTTTAATTTCCATCTGATTTTACAGGCAACCACTATGCGGGCTATATTACTTCAATACAAATGGGTTGTTTATTTTTAAATGACATTTCATGATATTGTACCACCTTCAGTATTTAGGCCGAGGTAATCTCCACAGGATGACCATCCCTTGTGGCTTAATCAGATTAGTCCATCCATGAATATTCTCGTCCAACTCATACTGGCATCAAGTTTAACAATGCATCTGCACGTCATATTTCTTGGATCAAGGAAAAGGTCAACTTAATCAGTTAGCCAAGTAAAAAGCTGAACATTTTCTTGACACACTTCAAAGTATCATGTCTCAGCTTTTCAGAAAGATTTGATCGTGAAACGGGCCGAACTCCTCCTACAATATTCATATTATTAATAGAGAGCATTTGTTTATCAGACGATGGAACGAAATCTTGATTCACTGTTTTCAAAATGAAAGGAATTGAAGGGGGAATAGTAGTTCTGTTTTTGTCTATTTGTGCTGAAAAAAGTGTTTCTGCTGACATTTTCCTTCAGAAGCTGGGCCGTGATCCCTCCGATGAAGACTGCTTCTTCGACCTCCTCAGCAAGTTCCAGAGCAGCCGCATGGATGACCAGCGCTGCCATCTTGATGAGCCACAGAACGGAGACAACGGAGAAGGTGCTGCGAACTCCATGCCATCCCTGAACGAGATGATAGGTTGGTTGAGAAAAAGCGTTCACATCCAGAACGTTCGGAACGATATGTTTTTACACAAATGTTCTTTACTAAACAAAACACTCAACAAAAGTGTGCCTTCTGGATTCAACTTTTTCTCCTTTTTGGAACTAATCTAAATTGCCCTGTTAATTCTAAAACACAACTGACTCAAACGCAACATAAAGAGAATTTGTGTCTTCTCATCCACGAAGTCACATTCCTGATAGGAATTGGTGTAAATCGCCTCCTTACTGTATCCCATGTTTTCGTACTGGTATCCGTCCATCTCAGAGGCTGTCTCCACCCCTGTCTGGTATCCTGCAGTCTTCACTGGCCTGAGCTGAGCCTTGTTCAATTATTTATTTATTTTTTTTACACATTGCTCCTTGAGAACATCAGACATATTTGAACTGACTGGGATCCTCTCTCTTCCTCTAGATCCTTCAATTACCACTTCCCCCCAAACTGAGGAGCTGTTTGATTTGATTGCCAGCTCTCAGAGCCGCCGTCTTGATGACCAGCGGGTCAATGTTGGTAACCTTCCAGGCCTGAGGATCACCCATAACAATCTGGGACACCTGGTGGGTGAGGGAGATCATCAAGAACCCAGTGATGACTTCTTCAACATGCTTATTAAGTGCCAGGTAAAGCCATGTTTTACATATGACAAGAAATTCTGATGTAATAGTCTGATGGACTTTGGGGATTGTTGTATAGGGAATACAGCAAATATCAAACATGGATTCTGTGGTGTTTTGTCTGAACTCAAGTATCTCTCTGATTGTAGTCCTCCAGGATTGATGATCAGCGGTGCTCCCCACCAGAGGCAGGCCCCCACGCCCCCACAGTGCCTGACGAGGACTTCTTCAGCCTGATCCAGAGGGTGCAGGCCAAGCGTATGGATGAGCAGCGTGTCCAGCTGCCCACAGATGATCAGGACGACCCTGAATCCCCTGATTCAGACCCGCCTGGTGGGTTCTCCAGCTAGGACTTGGTGGAGAATGCTGCACAACTTCATGTCAAAGAAAACAAAATGGAAGAAGTGAAAGCAACGTGCGAGCCAACATTTAAAGACAGCACTGAAGGGTGAACTAACAAGATTTTTAATAACAAGACAAATTTCATGTGCAATAGGTGGTGCCCTGTCAAATGTTGCTCGATGTATTATGTTCTAAATGTGTGTAAATATAACAGGAAAACAAGCAGAATTGAAAGCTTGGTGGTGAGGGAGAAGAAGAAAATAGGTTTTGGGGAACAGGAACACAAAATATGTACTCGATCTAATGCCTTAATCAGCATTTTTTAGACTCAAGATTGTATTTCCTGGCGTCAGACGTGTTTTGTAGAAGCACAAAGCACGTAACATGGATGACCTACAGCATGAGTTGTGGAAATCACAAAGATTTGATGATAAAAACAGAGTTGAAATGACAGATTTGCACTGAAATCTGAACCAGTTTTATAAAAACATGAATGATAATGTCTAAACCAGCTGTTTTCAGGTCGGTAATAATCAGCGCTGCCGTTAACATTAAATTTTTTGTGCTTCTCAACGCTCATGGAGAAACTATGTTATTTGTGCAGTAACAGTATTCGGGATGTCCATCCAGTGTTAAACAAACTGCTTTGGTCAGTTTAAACTTTTCCACTGATTCATTTTTTCTGACAAAATAATATGAATAATTTAAATTGACAAATGTGCATTTGTAAAAAAAATGCACCTGTATGCAGTAACCATGGTTACTGCGCAAATAGCCGCTTCTTTTATAGGTTGGAATATTAGCGTTGGGTGATTATTCAAGCTCCAATTAGTGTTTTCTGCTTGGCTTTAGAAGTAATGCTGTCCGCTGCCCATAATGTTCTCAACATCTGATAACAGACTACTGCTTACTGCCATTATTATTA
>CAEMYA010000179.1:10074700-10156399 GCA_903131615.1 Diplodus sargus | reverse complement strand
GTTCCATTTGAGGACATGAATATGTCCCCTCATGCTTTTAATAAAATGTTTCAGATGTTTTCTCTGGGCTCTATTTTTGTTTCAGTTTCGGTTAGATGTGATAGATAATGTAACATTTGCCAAGTTGGCATGTGCCTGTTTCTCTTCTTCAGCTGTGGAAAGTTACATGAATCACACTGACCTCTATAGAACAGAAAGGTCGTCACATTCAGTAAACTGGAAAATGAGTAACAGACCCACTGAGAGCAAAACAATCGATGGATTGGATTTCCCAAGCTCTAATCTTTGGTGGAACAAAGCACAAAGGGCTGACCAAACCTGTTGGTTAACTTCCAGTTTGGTTTGCATAACCCAGATTCTGTATAAATATTTAGTCAAAACATACGCAGATATTTATTCAACAGGTATACCTCTCAATTCTCTCACAGAAATGATAGTAAGTTGTTCAAGTTTTACAACTTCACAATATCATGAACCTACAGCCACGCCACAAGGTTTACATTTACATTTTACATACATACTTTGATGGTGGTGGCTGTGATGCAAGGTGCCAACCAGCACATCAGGAGCAGTTTGGGGTTCAGTATCTTGCCCAAAGACACTTGGCATGCAGACCAGGCGAATTAAACCGGCAACTTTCTGATAGTGAAGCGCTGGCTCTACCCCTGAGCCACAGCCACCTGAAATGATATGATGTGATAAACATTATATCTATAGATTATTTAAAGGTGCTTCAGAAGATACAAAAAAATAAAATATTGGTTGAGAAATAAAACAAAAATATTTCAGACATAAAATAAGAACATTTCCTCTTTCCGATATTCACAAAACACATTTATTTTATTAAGTTTGCAACAAAGTCATCTGAGCTAATGACTCAACAGTCGGGCATTCTGCACCCCCCCTCCACTCCCTCTGCCTCTAATTTCACCCATGCCTTCTCATGTCCATCACCCCTCTCTCCCTCCCTCCCTCCCTCCCCTTCTCTGCTCTTCCTCCTTCTTACCCACAATGCAACGCAGCCTGAGCAGGCTCAGCTGAGCTATAAAAAGGCATGGCATGGGGGAGGGAGGGCTGCCGTGCAGTAGGAACTGTGCAGACACACACACACGGGGATCCAGGGACAGCAGCCCCCTTGCACTGGGATCTAGAGCCACAGCGCGAAAGAGAGGTCAGTACAGAGGACAAAGGCTCCATAGAGGAAGTGACAGGGACTGGGGCTGACTTTGTCAGAGGGAAACGACGAAGAAAGAGATGTCAGAGAGGGAGAACGTTGGCAGGGGCAGTGGGCAGGGCTGTGTGATGGGATGGAGGGTGAGAGTAACAGAGAGTGTAGTGGGGGAACTGTCACTTTGGTTAGTCACACTGTTGAAAATGGTTGACACTGTCAGAAGAACAGGCATTTCTGCATAATGCAAAGGCACGTAGCTCTCATGTGTCACTCATTGGATGTCATAGATGTTTACTAGAAAAAATATGTACTGCCATTCTTGCTTCCTCCTCCATGCGTTTGCTCTGACATTTCGTTGCAGGTGGTTTTGCCTTCACACTGATAACATGTTCAGCATTATCCTCCACCTACACCCCTTCAAGGCCGTTTTCATACAAGCTGCTTGAGCCTTTTAATTCCCTTGCCATGCTTCCAGCCCCAGTAATGGTCATTAACATCTGATTAGGGGCTGAGTACTATTGATTCCTGTGAGTAGACGCTGCACATTGAAGTGAGCCCGGAGCTTTACCATTTGGAGCACAAACACGTCCACATCAGCCACGGACAGCGCCGAATTAATCTCGCTCCATCCTTTTCACAAACATCATGGAATATCTCCCACTGCACTGACGTCAAAGGGTCCCCTATTCTCCCTTAAAGGAACAGTGCGCCCAATTAATTTGCGGTGCACCTTGGTTACCGACGGCACACGGGGAGAATGCTCTAACAGATCGTGTGCTCTGTACTTTGTTTTCACTCCTGTTGCTTCGAGGGGCACTCGGTTGCGCCCATGTGCGTTTTGAGAATGGTTGACACGCTATCCCTTAACAGCTGCAGGCCGGCTGAGTCTTTTTTTAGATGTTAAAAAAGAGTAATAAGACATGAGGGCTGGACAGGGGAGGTGGACACCGTTTCTGGTTGGGAGGAGGGGTGGTGGTGAGCCTGGTACCTCCATATTTCAATTCATGGATACAATTACAAAGAATCAAATGTCAAAATGCGTCCCAATGTATTAGGTTCTTGAACTTGTACACTCAGCGTTAACAGTGCACTCAGTCACATGGTATTATTTATGTTGGTGAGATTCACCCATTTCAAGGGGGAAACAATCCAGTCTTAGTGCAACATTCACAGGACTTTGTCCACACATGAAGCTCAAACATCTTGCCACATTTCCAGCACTGATACAGCCTCTGTTGGGAAATGTAACAGCGTAATCACACTGTAGTAAAGCCATGCGCGATGTGCTCCATAACTCCACGCAGTATTGAGTACAATTCTCAAGTTATGTGACTTGCACCGTATTAGAACCAGGACACGTCTGACATGCCAAAGAAGCAGGGGACCCAGACTGTCGATGGCACCATAATAGGCCAGACAGGGATTCCCAAACAGGCTCTGTGCTGACTCAGATGCCAGCCTCCAAGTGACATTTGCAAAGAGCACAGGGTTAATGTCCACTGACATAAAAACTGGACACCTGAGAAGCAGCACCACCAGTACTGAGGGGCGTCGCATGTGTGAACCAGAGAACAAGCTAGCAGCGCATGCAGCCTCGGAATGCACTGAACCATGAAACATGTGTTGGCCCTGGAAATGTACAAATCTGTCATCTGGACCATTCATGAACATGGTGTGATTCTGTATGTTTTCTCTTTCAGCCTAAGTGAAACTACTCATACAGCCTTTCTAATGCCCTTCATTGCTCAATGTTTATTTATCAATCTGGTGTTGTAGTGTTTGAAAAGGAGGCGTGTGCCAGTGAGCAAACAGCCACGCTGTCGCAAGGTCAAGTTTAAGTCTTGTTCAATTGAATCCAGGGTCACGCCCCTGTTTGGATCTCTTGTCAGCAGGAAAAAAATATATCGCAGACATTCAAATGAATCTCATACTCTATCTATTTTATTGTATTCTTCATAATTTATTGTTAGTGGAAAAAACACAATTCCATGATTGCACTTAAATGTGCACTGTGTAGTTTTGGGGAATACATTTTAATCAGATGAGAAATATCTTCATTCACTGATTATTTATGGCAAAACTTAATAATCAAACTTTACTTATTTCACGACTGAATAGACAAACTGACATTGCAGGACAACATAAGTTCATACTGTATTACTTTGTTTATATGTGGCGGACCCTGCCACCTTTCAGTGTTCTGGGGACAATATTATCCTCTGAAAACAGCTTGTTTATTCAGTTAAGGAAAAAGAAAAAACTCTGAGATTGTATTATTACCTCATTAATATTCTAAATATAAAAAAATTCTGAGTTTGAATTTCTTCCCAAAAACTATGCAGTGCCCCTTTAAAATATTCAGTGCTGGTCCCATAAAACATCTGTAATTATAATGTTCCTCTCTCCCCGGCGACCGCGCAAAACTTGGACCTCACCAGGTAACCTAAGACATCAGCCCTTTGCCGCCTGTCACAAACCTGTCTTCACAAATCTCATACCAGCAACCTCTCGGGTTACTTAATTGCCATAGTGCAAATGTGTGTGTTAATGTATAGGAAGGCAAACATTACTCTTACACAGTAGTTAGTATAATCAGTATACAGTCCGCACACTGAGCATTCTGACTCCAGATGAACTGCAAAAGTCAGTGTGAAGTAGCTGCATTGATATGAAATATATTTTTAAAATACATGCAAAATAGAGGGCAGGAGTTCAGTCCGTCTTCAGGTTCAGCCTAAAGAGAACTTCTCTATTGTCAGAGCAGATGTTAAATTATTTTCCATTTCATTTAAATGTATTTTATATCCTCAGAAATACAATGGTGCTGATGTACAAATGTACAGTAAGAGCAGACACAGCTAAAATCATCACAGAAATCCAGGAGTTAGCAATAACATGAATTGAGAACCTGTCGAGACAAGCTATTTAAAGTCAGAACACACCCATTTTCACGTGACACGGGGCAGGCAGCTACTTGTTGATATCTATTTACACATGCCGGCACCACTGACTCCCCCGAGCTCCTTCCTCATTCTTCTGACTTTAACTCTGCTAAAACAGAAGTGTAAACAGGAAACCATGCCGCGGTCGTCTTCTTCAGATACATTCAGTACACGGAACACACAACTTAACAGCATTTCCTGTCCGAAGACTCTAATTGTTGTGGTCCCTTTCTAAAATGGCAGCGTTAGACAAGGTTCTACTGTCCACTGCAAGAACTGGGTTGCTGTTAACGGGGGCAACCGCAGACTGTTGAATATGATGCTAACATTTGATCAGGGATGACACGTAAAAAGCTGTGTAGTGTTGCAATGCCACATCTAAGTGTGGCTTTACTGTAAAGTCACTATTGATCAAAACATTGAAAAATGAATTCTTTGATATTTACATGACAATAACACTGTCAGAGATTATAATGCCAGTTGGAAAAACTTCACAAAATGACCCTTAATATGTCAAGAATTAAAGGTTAGACAGTCTACAAAGAGCGATTGGAACACATTGGAAGGAATCTATCCGAAGAGTCTAGAATTAATCATCGATAATTTATCAAATGACTAAAAACATGATTAGCAGCTGACTATATGGTGTAAAATGTACCCTTGTATTATTACACATATTGTCCACTTTTCAATAGAGTCTAACTCTATTAGACTTTCTGTCCTTCTCCAAATATCTGCTGTAATGACCTTTTTTGTCCTTTTCTGGTTTTCAGTTGAAGGAAAACACTCATCTAACCCAACACAATGGCAGGTAAATAACATATCATGTAAGATTGTTGATGACGATGATGATTACTGATGATGTGGTAAATGTTCATTTATACTTTTATCATTAATCTTGTGGAGGCGAGCCTGAGCAGACTTGTGTTTTCTCAGACTCTACCGCCCTCTTTTGGTTGTTTTTGAGAATACAGTGTTCTTTTACATTTAACATTGCCTATAAACAAAGAAACTGCACTATGATGTTCCATTTTTTTTTTTTTTTTTACAGAAGAATAGGTTGCTATGACGATACCAAAACAACACTGTATACAAATGAGATTTTCTCATTAAATAGTTGCACCCATTACTATACAGAGTCAAGATTTTGTGGGCTGTTTTTTTGCTCTCTTTTTAAATTATTAACTCAGACTTCGGCTTTAGTTCCCGGTGAACAGTTATGCCTGGCCATATGATGTTATTGTGCGACAGGAGTTGCCACGGCAACACTGTTTGAGTAATTGCACAAAATAGTCAAAGCACTAAAGCGGTCCAGGCGACGCTGTGCCCTGCAGCTAAAAAATGGAAAATACCTGTAGCTCCGAATGCCTTCCCTCTACATGTGACTGCAGCGATGGTTTGTTACAAACATGTTTTACCAGTGAATTTTAACTTTTTTGTGTCATTTGGTTAGAACAATGCTTTGCCTTGTCAACTCTTTGGACTCGTAACCTCTTTTTGTTCATTCTCATTTCAGACAAAATTAAAGATGCTAAGATCATCTTTGTCGTGGGTGAGTACACTTCTGTCAGATTTGTCTCATTTTGTACCACAGAACCCTGTTACTAAGAACATTTACTTAAGCACTGTACTTAAGTACTTTTACTTTACTTGAGTGCTACAATTTTTCACTTTATACTTCCACTCCACTGCATTGTGGAGGCAAATGTGGCACTTTTACTCGACTTGGTTTATTTGATAACTTTAGTTACTAGTTACTTATCAGATAGCGTGCTGCATCCAAAAGCAAGCAAAAGCAGCTTTTTAAAAATGTATTTAAATGCTGAATAACAAAAACATTGGTCAAATTGGCTGACCTTACTTGTATTTTTCCGAATATTCAAATAATATCTTCACACAGTATTTTTTTTAAATTTCTAATCAGGTATGACTTTGGGGTACCTTTCCCAACACTGACAGCCATTCAGTCGTTTGCATTTTCTCTGTCTTTTTTTCTGTTCAGGCGGGCCCGGCTCTGGAAAGGGCACCCAGTGTGAGAAGGTAGTCGCCAAGTACGGCTACACCCACCTGTCATCCGGGGACCTGCTCCGTGCTGAGGTGGCCTCTGGCTCCGAGAGGGGCAAGCAGCTCCAGGCCATCATGCAGAAGGGAGAGCTCGTTCCCCTGGTGAGAGAATTTAATGATTAAGAGTGATTTAATTCAAAACAAGTATTGTTTTAAATCATTTGCAACTTGTATCAAAAATTGTCTGTCTTTGTGTACTTGTGCAATACTAAACAACATATGTGCTAAGTTAAGACGGAAACAATATAGTTCTGTATGATGTAGCTTGTGGTTCTGTTTTGCATTGAACTGCATTATTGGGTTTTTACCATCAAGCCTACCCCTCATTAATATAAAAAAGTTGAGGACAAAATAACGGGAACACCTGTCAGTGTAATAAACCGTCAGCTGAGTGTATTTTCCACCAGAAGTGCCATATCATTGTCAAGGTCGGTCATAATGTCTTGGGTCTGCCTCCAGGACACAGTCTTAGACATGATTAAGGACGCCATGATCGCCAAGGCTGATGTGTCCAAGGGCTACCTTATTGATGGCTACCCCCGTGAGGTGAAGCAGGGCGAGGAGTTCGAGAAGAAGGTAGGGCAGAGCGCGAGGTGTTGCTCTATAACTCATCCCCCACGCAGCTGCAATCAAACGACCCCTTTTTTTTTTTACGAGCTAAAAGCTGTCTCCATCTCCAGATCGGCAAACCCTGCCTGCTGCTGTACGTCGACGCGAAATCAGAGACCATGGTCAAGAGGCTTCTGAAGCGTGGCGAGACCAGCGGCCGCTCTGATGACAACGAGGAGACCATCAAGAAGCGCCTGGACTTGTATTACAAAGCGACCGAGCCCGTCATCGCCTTCTACGAGAGCCGCGGCATTGTCAGGAAGGTGCGTATGACAGCTGTGATTGGGAAGATCAAATACACGTACTGTGGTATATACTGTACATAACTTGTGGTCATCTTCCTTTCCCCCAGGTCGACTCTGAGCTGCCAGTGGACGATGTCTTCGGCCAAGTCTCCAAGGCTATTGATGCACTGAAGTAAAACAACGTGACTAGATGAGCTGTGTCCGGTTGTTGTTTTCATTTTCTCAGAATCATTTTCATAAGGACTGAAGCGTGAACAACAACACAACAAACACCCCTCCCACTCATTTTGGTTCAAAATACTGAAGGCCGTTTAGGTTAAAAGATGCCTTAACTCTACTCCTACTCCAGCAATATTAGTCCGCGGCTCGAAGCTTGCGCACAACAACTGTTTCTGCTTGAAGCAGCATCTCGAAAAATCCATCAGTTTCTTCGTACGAGCTCCCATTCTGTGCTTGACATGTGTGTATATGCATCCAAGTGACATCCCACACGCGGTACTGTCAACCATCTCTGAACCTTTAAGGCGCCATGCACACTCTGGGGCAAACCTGCACTTTACATTCTCTTTGTTTTGTTTCGCCCCTCTTTAACCCTGTTATATCGAGTCCAGAGTTCATGGGTTCAACAATAGAATCTTCAACGAGATCACTCACTGTGGACAGACTTTTTTTTTAACATGCTTTTCTCAATCACCATGCACTTCATACATTAACGACTATATTTAAAGCACAGAAATGTTCTATTTTTTTCATCAAGGTTTACATATATGTAACATGGCTGTCTATAAAGTGGTATATGTAACAGAAAGAAAATTAAAGTATGAGGGAAACGTGATTTTTACTTTACTCGGCAGGACATTAAAGGGGCTCTGAGGAGCCGGTCGCTGGTCTGCGCTAGCAGGCTCCATTTCTCAACTGATGTTAGCTACTGTTACTCTTTATCAGTGAGCTGGGGGGCGCCGAGATGAGGCACACGAGATGGTTCATTTTTCACGTCACGTTACAGTCCGCTTACATATGGCCAATAAAAAAGTGATTCATACTGATAGATTGTTACATGGGGCCCCATTAGGAACCATTTCCGGGTAACAACCGCGGCCCGGCAAGTGTTAAGAAGTCCCTTGTACAAGGGAAGGAGGGGGGAGGACAAACAAAAGCAATGACGAGAGACTAACGAATATAATAGAACAGAATTAAAACATTCAAAAGAATTCATAAGTAGGCCCTTAAAAGCAGTGATTGAGATCATTGTTTCCAGTTTTAGTGTTTTTTTCAGGATGTTTGAGGGGCACCAGCTGTTTTCGGAGGGGGCACCAGAGCGCACAGAGTCGTGATATATTCATAATGAAATCGTTACAATAGTTGATAAAGTGCCCTCTAAAGTGCCCTTTGGAGTACCCCTCCAGCAGACCAAACATGGTTAAGTACCCTCGGGAGGGCACAAGGACAAAATGTGGTGAAGTGCTCTGTTTTTCTGCTGGAAGGGCACCCCAGATGGCACTTTGTCCTGTTTTATCTGCCATATGGACATCCAAGAAGGCACTTTGGCTGCGTTTTTTGATTGGTTAGTGGGATTACACCACTGCCAGTGCAGAGTGGACTGGAATGACAACAGACCACTGGACATGTTGGATTTAGGGGCTCTTTATTTTTATGTAAAGAGAAGGCTATGTATTGCACTTGGCCACCAATATTGGCTGCGATAACTGATTTAAATGAGGGTTTGAGTATCCAAGAAGAATTTTTATAAACAAGTGCACATAACTCTCATTTTATTTTCTTGCCTAAAACATTGACTTTAGCTATTTTAATCACATAAATGTTCTATATAGTTGTATTACATACGTTCAGTGTAAAGGGTCACATTTAAGGAAGGTTAGTCTGAACAAATAAACAAAACAACTCTGACTGAATTGAGTTAATGCAAACTTATACTTAAACCATATGTGTTTATTTAATTATTTCAGCTAATGTTCTTTTAAACAGTTTATTATTCAAATACTAGGCATAAAAGTAATACATTTCCAAAGTTAGTCGGTCACCGATAATAAATCACACATCTAGTTATTTTATTTATACACATGGACAAAGAAAATCTGCATTGAATGTGGCCCTTTATATTTAAGTAATGGAATACAATTACATGAAGACAGGAAATGTGTAGATGTAAGAGGGAGACATTATCTACGTAGTAAATAGACTGCTTTGACCTCTGACTGCAACATGGTGATATGGTGGGAGGAAGACGATGCACTCTCAATCTCTCCAGATTCCTGTGTATTTATGACGTGCAATCTGCATTACTACTTAATAACACATCACGAGGAGTCATGGACGACCACGCACAAACACAAAAATAAGTGCTTTAAAGTTGACAAAGGAAATGCTTCTCTGTTCAGGAAAACATTGGCCAAGGTGCTGGAGCATGTAGACACAACAGGATACAGGACATGCTGCTGCAGCCATAGTTCACTCCTGTTATTATAACTTTTCCCTTTGAGCCCCGACATGACCGACAAGTCTTCCTTTACCTCTCACCTTCCACACACACACACACACACACACACACACACACACACACACACACACGTCCAGCTGGCCAAGCAAACACTGCAGCAGGTATCCGGACAACCCTCCAAGGAGACCTCTGATCATGACTCCGCGCTGTAGGGATTAGGAAGAGGAAAACGGCTTCTGAGAGGGGACAGGATGTGTCTGTCGGAAAGTCAATCAAGAAGAGGCGTCCGTAAGCACTTTCATAAAGTCATCAAGGATGCGGCCTGAATGCTCGGAATGCTGCTCTTACTTCATAAAGGTGCAAAACAAAGGGGAAGAAGGGAGGTGGCAGTGGTATTTATCACGTACAGCGGGGTAGAGAAATGCTGTCAAGAGACACATGTCTGCGAATGTGGGGGGAAAGAGGACACCGGCTGACCTTCGAGGAATGAAGTCTGAGGACGACCCCCCCAGGACCGCCAACTGCAGGACATTTGAGCACCATTTTGCAAGTGACAATTTACTTGCTGTCCATATTTGTAGGATTTGTACATTTCTGACCTCCTGTGGTCATAAAGCAGACAGCACTGGGCCGTACACTGTTTTAAACTGCCGTCTTAATCCACACCACATCTTGTCACCTAGCCTGGGTGATCACAAGGCTTCACGATAAAGGAACGGCAAGACTAATTCGTTTTTGGATCTCTCCAAAAGCAAATTAACTTTTGGTCGAAGGGATAAACAGGTGGGGGAGGCACGATTCCAACCAAGTGTGGAGCATCTATTCATCTACGGTGAACAAAATAATTTATTCACGCCCACCTAAAATCCTTGAAATGTTTAATGATCATAGAAATGGGCTAATGATAAAAAAAAGCAAATCTGCAAATACAACCTTCTATGTGGCTTTCACCAGGACAGATTAACTTAACCTAAGACTGAAGGTGAGAGTACATTGTGTAGCTGCTGTGTCACATTATCATAAAGGAGAGTAATGTACAGTCAGCTACCACACACACACACACACACACACACACACACACACACACAAACAACAAACACAAGTTTGGTACCTATTTTTCCAATTATGCAGGTAATACTGATAGATCAGGGGGAAAAATGTATTGTGGTATAAGGAAGCTCAATAAACAAATAAAATGAATTGATAAATAACAGCATGTCACAGACAAGCTGTACAGTATGCACAGAATTCTTCATGCACATATGTATGTATCGATTCATTTATTTATTAAATCTTCATGTAATCTTCATTACCTTAAAATAACAGCTACATCAATTTTGACAATTTGTAATCAACCTGGGATTTGTATTTACGACACAGGATGTGGCACTCAGAAAACTGCGGGGGGCGCCATATTGTCACAAAATGTACACAATGTTGCTTAGATTTACAGAGAATTACTGCTTGGAATAAAAAGGCAGTGTCTCTGTTCCTGCTCTATCAATTTTGATCATTTGTTTTTAGAAAGTCAGTAATGGTAGACCAGCAGGCTGCTTTTCCAAACCTGATGCCCACATTACCCATAATGCAACTCAGCCACCTGGTGACATAATTGGAGGCAATTTATCAGATTACATGCAGCTTCCTCCTGGGCCACAATGCAGCAGTACTCCGGAGACCTGTACACACACTTTAATTTGTACAATCTGGGGAGTTACCCTTTAAGAATGTTCCTGTGCTGAGGTGATATATATTGAGCGCCTGGTCGACTCACTGTAACATGCATCAAGAAGTATCTCATAGGAATCAAGCTGGCTGCCAGTCAGTTAATCATCTGGTGGTGACACAGAGACCCTCACAGTTTTAAACACGGCTAGCCTGCTGAGAAAATAACCTTCTGTCACTTTACATGCAGCTCTTTGGCTCCCATGTAGAATAAACCCGGACAACTCAAATAACTGAAACCAAAGTGCACTTCCAGCAAAAAAATCCCTGAATTACATTCAAAAGTGAGATATGATTTTGCAAATGGGATGTTTCTATAATGAAAGTCCTGTTAATTAGCTGCCATGTGGGATTGTAGATGCAGATTGTACATTCAGCGACTCTGTGAGGTCGAAGGGGCCTCAGTTCGCCGGGTATCAGTGTCGGATATGACCGCTGGAAGGCCATGCGTCAGATCCCCCCTCGGAGGACGATAAGGAAACGAGAAAGCTGGCGCATACTTGATTCCCTCTCTCTCTCTTTGCTGTGGCGGACTGGCTGGCTGGCACCACAGAGACCCAGTGGCACCGTGCGGGAACCAGCGTCAACCTGTGATGAAAGACGATGGCCGATTGTTTCCTGTTATTGAAACACTACGCATGGGTGGGGGTCGGAGAGTTGCGGGTAGGGCTCCAATAAAAAAAAAAAAAAAAAAAAGGAAAAACACTGAAGGAGAGTGCTACTGTAGAAGTGTCCTTTGGCCAGCCTCTGATGTGATGGAGTGCCGCCGCTGAATGCCAGCCGTGACATTTGCATCTAAATCCAACTCGTGTCAGCTACTCGAGGGCCGCAATTATTTAAGTAACAAGGAGCACAAGTGGAGCGAAACTGTCTCTATTTAGTGTACGATCCCATGTGTGCCGCTTTGTTCGCGCTGCCTGAAGGAAGGAGGTCAAGGCAAGTTCACAGAGTCAACGAGCAGAATATCAACTAGTTTGACGGAAAAAAAAAACCAGGACTGTTGTTAATGCGCTGGTGGGATGTTAGCACTCTAACACGTCAATTAGTCCAATTAGCCATTAAGCGCTCGTGAGCTGCAATCGAGGATTAACTAGATTAGGCCTGTTGAGTGTTTACAGTTCAAGGACACATCAAGCTTGATTTTTAGCATCGAGTGAATTACTGGTTGAACCAAAGCCGTTTACTGATGATGCCAATAAAGAGCTTTCCTCAGAGCAGTCACACGAGTTGTGAATACTCTCTGACAAAATCTGTGACTCCAGTCGCACTCGATCTGTGATCACGGATCGCGTTTTTTTGCAACTGCACTTCGTCCCTGTGATTTGCAGGTACAGTGTGCTCCAGTCAGTATACGGGGAGAGCAGATACGCTCTGATTCACTTCAAATGCTCCTTTCAACTTTTTTATTTTTATTTTTCAAGAATCAGGACTAGGAACAAATTTAACTGAGGAAAAAAAAGAGCGAGTGAAGAGCGTAAAGCTTGTTCCTGCCCTCCTGTTGTGCAAAGGGTTGCTCTTCACACAAATACAGTACGCTGCCAAAACACAGATCGCAAGACTGCAGTGTGTTTGTGTGTGTGTGTTTTTTTTGTTCTACTACAGCAGTTCTGTAATAACTCCAAACTCTTTTGTAGTATTGTTATAGTCCATATGTGTGTTTTTCTTTTTTCGGCTGCTGCTCTTGTTCTGCCGGCAGACTTTGTGTGGAGAGTTGATTTGACGGAATGATGACTCCTCCGAGTCTGTTCGGTGCGGAGAGGATGTTGTGTCTACACTTTTGCTCCGGTCTATTTTTTCTCGCGCAAACTACAATCGGTGCAGTAAGCCGGAGATAAACGCTCGCGCCTCAAAGACCAAACTTTGTGCTTTTTTCCCTCATTTGTGGCTTTCATCGAGATGAACTAACCGACGGATAACGAAAGGGGAGTTTAAGAACACGGTATGAAAGGGGCTGAGGGGTTGTCAGGCAGACTGTGCAGCTCACAATCGCACACCGCTAGTTCCATCCAGTGAGTTCAAAGTAAATAACACACATCTCTTTTGTAATTATTCATGGTTCTGACTTTCAGCGGTCCCACGTCACCGTGCTACACCCACACAGATGTTTGTACTCATTTTCCCTCCTCTCAGGAACGTGGGCTTCAAGTAAAACATTTTAGCAACATCACAGAAGCACAGATCTAAATGATGGCATAAATGATGCCTGAATTGTACTTAATTTCCACTCTTCAGGCTCGTGAATAGACCGTTTTTTACAGCAGACAGTTTGGCGTGTGATCGGGGAAAAAGGAAAAGGTTGATTACAATGAAAACTTGAGAGCATTTTGCGATGGGATCACGCCAATGCTTGACGCACTGGGACTGTGGATGGAACCGTGTCACCGGGGCTTTGTCTGCCGCGACACGTCAAAATGTCTCGCGGTGAAAAAAAAAGCTCTATTGTTCATACTGGCTTACAAAGTGTGTTTTCCATTCACCTGTTTTAACGTGCATAAAAGAAGAAAGAAAAGAAAACCTCGGTGGAAAAATTTGGAAGTTGAAATATCACCGAAAAAGTGCTTGTGGTGAGGCGGAGAAGTTTGAGAAATTGGGACAAAGAGCGATGGGGACAGAGTCGGCAAATACATCAGGACGAAAACTGATGTTAGATCGAAGAAGAGAAGCGAAGAAAACATCCGATCTGCGCGCTGTGGACTGACGAAGACCTCTAAATATGAAGTCGTCCCTGCAGATGGTGGCCTTTAACCAGAATTCCTCACATGAAATAACACAGTAAACTTCATCGCGTTTCTCCGTCTTCTGCAGTCGTTTCACATCGTCTGACCTGAGAACTAGCACCACCAACTCTAAACCAATTTTCGTGAATCGAACTTCGAACTTTGGCAAAGCAGAAGTGGACAGGAAACGAACACTGAATACCTTTTTTTTGTTTACGACTTTCTTGAAATTCTGCTCAAATGTGTGCAGATATAACTGGGACACTTGAATTAGAAAATTAAAAAATAATGACAAGTCAAAGTGCCTGGGGTGAGAGCCCCACACCCCCCCATTCCACTTCTCAAGTAACACCTTCATTTTCATCAAGTGTGTCTGCAATCACACCCTCGTTCACTCGTTTTTCATCGCTCTATAATGAGCGATAAATCACAACCTCAGACGCTTTATGAATCATCGTTGTTTCACGTCATCGCTGACGGTGACGCGAAGTGGCAGAGGGGGAATTTCTATGCATTAGGAGTAATGACACTTAATTCCCTTCGCAGCTCCACCTAACTTCAGCCTAGGAAGAGGTCTAATCAGAATGAGTGAAAACTCCTGTGAAGGTGTGAAGAGGCCCCTCAGATAAAAGCCATTTCTACCGGCTCATAATAGCTTAATTGTTGCAGACTATAATACGCTGTTATTAAGTGAAATCCGGACTGAACGCACACTGATTCACTGAAACAAAACACAAATCCGGGCCTCTTTCCACCGGCGTCACGACATGTGGTGACAACTTTTACTCATTTTGGTTTTTCCAGCAGATGCGGTGATATGTTAGAAACGCATCGATTGGCTGTGCAAAAAAAAATAAGTAAGGGTAATGATAATCAAGTGGTTTAAAGAACTGAGTTGTTTCCGCGCTGCAAACTCAGGCACATTTCAGACATCGCAGGTTTGCGCGCGGACAGAAAAACAGGTGCTGAAGTATCAGTTTAGACGCCAGGCTCTCTTCTCCCGACGTTTCTGGGGGAAATTAATCTCTTTATTTACATATTATACTGGCAATGGACGCATTTTTTTTTGTTAATGTAATCATTTGGAAGTAAATGCTTATTGCACGACGGAATGGCGAAGGGAAAAAAAATGACACCATCAGCATTTAGATTGGTTTCCTATAAACACTGCTTTCAGTGTGCAATTTTGTCTGCCACCGGGCACGAAATCTCCTGGGAAAATTAAGGCTGACTAGTGATCCAGTCAGGCTGGGAGCCTGGCACCATTTCTATCTGCGCTCACATCTCCATTATAGACTAAACAAATGGATTTACTCGTGTTTTACGCCGTGTTGTTAGCAGGAAAACAGTAATGATCCAGTTGTCTTTGCCACAGCAGCGCCGACGTAATTACGCTTGAAAATGCAAAAAGGAGAGGGCGAAAAATGGTCTTTCTGCTATTTTTTAATAACCAAAGAACGGAACCACAACTGAAAAAAGGTGAGCAATTTAAAAACAGACCTACTAGAGACTTCAAATTGTGCATGATACAATGCATCCGTTGTGTAAGTAGACCATAAAATGCAGCATTGACCTTTAACTCACAGTAGGGGGACAATTTCCTTATTGGCAGTGTAATTACGCTGAGACTGCCTCCCAGCGGCACAGAAAAGCTCAGTAGTTACTGAATGGGATTTATGTCGACAAATGGAAAATTAAAGCACGTGTCACAAAAAAAAAGATTTTTCTTTTCACAGTGAAGCATCGCGAAACCATGGCAACAGCTCAGGACGATTTTGGTACCCGAGCAGTTGGAAGGAAAAAAAGAGGAAATACATCTGAGTCAACATCTGAACCCTCTTCTCAGGTTGAAACATGAGAGGCGACAACAATTACGACGCACTAGCCGAGGTTACCGCCCTCCTCGATATCGGCGCCGCTGCGAGTTAATCCGCAAACACAACGGAGACGGACACGTGTTGCACTGCGCTCGGCGCCACGTGTGCTGCGCAGGTGGAGAACATGCACATGCAATTACGTACACGCTGCAATGGGTCGAATTTTGCTACATGTTTATATTCACTCGCTTCGACAGATCACAATGAAGTTCTAACAGGCAAAAAATAACTATTGGCACATTCACACAGAAGGTGACACATCACACACAGACACGCCACATCGCAATTATACTGTCACAGATCATAATGATTCAGAAACGGTCGAGAACGAGAAAGGAATACAACAAATCACCCAGAAAAGAGGAGGAGGCATTTCCCTCGACGTTTCCTGCTGACGTTTCCTGCTGACTTTCCATCTCACCGAGCCGATGAGTCGAAGAGAATCAGACAGAACGTTGGTGACCACAATGTTAGGATATTACTAACAGGCTACAGGGTCGCCGTTGTTCTGCCGCAGTTCAATGCCAAATCAAACTGTTATGACTCATGAGGTGCTTCCACAAAAACTCATGTCCCTTATGGTAAGACCCACCCTTTGTCCCAAAAAAAAAATCCTAAAGTTAGTCCACTTTGAAAAGTACAACTACAGTTTGCCACAAAATAATTTAGCCAGAGAAAAAAAGGGATGTCTCATACTTTTTTTGTTTTTGTTGCTAAAACACATTTTTTTTGGCTATGAACTCATTATTTTTTCATCATGTGCAACATTTTCCGCAGACTGTTCTCTGACGTTTAATGTCTATTAATTTCAAAATGCCTCTCAGCAGTGTTGAAGCTCAGATTAAAAAGCCATTTCATTTAGCACATTTTTTAACAAGGGCTATTGGGCTAACTGGGATTACGTTTGTGTATTAGGAATGCAAGACTCTGTGTCGGTCATGTAAATGCCAAGGCCATGTTCAGCAACATGTTTTTACACAGATGAGTACAAATAAATGACACACCACATGGTATTAAGTTTTTGAGGCAGTGGTGAGTGAATTTAGTTTATTTTAATCTTTGAACAGAGCCAGGCTAGCTGAACTGTTTTGTTTCCCTGCTGCTATCTAGCTCACAAGCTAGCTAACGTTAAAGCGAACGTAAACCGTCTCCTGATTTTGGGTTAGCTAGCTTTATATTTGACGGGCAGATATTCTCGTGTATAGTTAACGTTGGTAACTCTTGGTAGGAAAGCTTAAACAGTGTTTTTTTTTCTTCTAAAACAATTTGTTTTGAAAGAAAACTTAAAGCAGAATGCCTTATTAGCTAGCTTTGTGTGGGGATAGCTGGTGGGTTAGGCGATGACCTATTTGTGTGGACTAACCCCAATAAGCTACACACGAACTGTACACATTTGTATGCGTCAAAGTGATGAATGTGCTTTAAAAAAATGGATAAATGATACATTTTTAAATGTTTCGACAGAGCTAAAGTAGGTGAGTTGTTGTCTGTTTATTCTCCGTGCTCTTAGCTAGCTCAAAAGCTAGCTAACATTAAGCTAGCTACCGCCTCCTGACTGTGGGTAAGCTATCTTTTTATGCAGCTACTAGCCAGATACTGGAGTGATACTGATCCTCTCGTTTATAGTTGACGTTAGACAACTCTTGCCAAGAAAGCTAGACATTGTATTTTGCAAAATTTCCAAGTTTAATTTGGTTATTAGCTAACGTTACTATGCGTGTTGTCCGATAAGGATATAAAGAGAACGTTAGACATTTACGAGTTTGCCAGTTTTGCTCGGAATGCTAGCGTCACCTGCTCACTGACAGGTGAATCAGAGGTAGGCAGTGAACATAACTGTTGTTGCCTCGCAAAAATATCTCGGAAGGCAAACCTTTTTTTAAACTACGTATTACCTCTTGCTTGATTGGTTTGCACTATCCCTTCCTCGAGAAACTACAATTAACTACACCAACAGATAAATACTAACGTTACAGCTAAACAGTTATGTTCTTTAATGTAAAAGATGAGATTTACACGTGTGTATTAATATACTCCTGTTGACCAGATGACACAATGCTTTGGACGAGGGGCAGCAATGACAAGGAAAAAGAAGGGAAAAAAAGGAGAGAAAAAAAGGCCGGTGGTGGTGGGAGGGCTACAAAAGTAACTCTGCACCGCCCAGCCGAGCACAAAAACTTTGGGAAAGTCCTGACATCGTTCACGTTACACCGCAGAGCGCAGCCACATGCTCTCCCGTGGATTATAAAGCCTACATCATCGGAGAGAAAGTCACCCTATCTAAAGAAAAGAAAAGGTAACGTTTTGCGATTTACAGCTTTGTTTTCACTTTCGTGTCGCCTCAGAGATGTGCGGGTCTGTTTTATTTCCCTGATAGTCCAGCCGAAGGGCTGTAATTTAGCCATAACGTAATGTTTTAATCCTCGTCAAGTCAGTTTTATGTCTGTTTTGAATCGACTGAGCTGATGTTAAGGTTAAGTGACAGTAAATGGTGCCAGATATTGCAGGGGGGGTGGGTAGTCTTTGAACGCCTCATTAATCCCATTATCATGCGCATATTAATGTTTATTAGTAGACTTGGGTGCCTGTTTAACAGATTAGGCCTATCTTATTTATTTCCACGTACGGTTTTATTAATTCTGTTTCGAGTTAGAGACGTGTTCTCCTTCTTACAGTAAGAAGTCTGGGAGGGGAATAACGTGACTTTTTCTGTTTTCCTTTGGAGGTGTATAAACAGTTTACACAGGCTCTTCCTTTCCCCTCTATATGAATCATATAACAAGAGCAGTCTCCTCCTTATCTGATCTCGACATTGTGGTATTATTTAAAGAAAGCGATGCCGTCGTTGCTTCCTGAAACAGGCCAGGCCAGAAGTGAGTGACCACCAGATAACCCGTTGGGTTCAGACCCCTCATTGTGCACCAGGAAGACCAGGCAGAAAATATTGTGGGATTGTCTCAGGAGGACAATTCTGTCATCCCGCTTTGAAGGAATTTAAGACATTTGAGCAACACCTCCCATGTGTTCTCTATTATTTTGTTTCTTCGTTTTCTAATCAAATATCAGCGCCAGAGAATACATGTGTGTTGTAACCTTTTCACAACACAGGAGGTAGTTTTGCAAGAGCACACTCTCGAGAATGAGTTTGGCGGCCGATCACATCCTTATCAGCCATCACTGATTCCTGCCCCTCTGTTTCTTCCTCACCTTTTCGACCTTTTAAAGACTGGAATTGTCTGCTCCTCCGCTGTCTCGGTCATTGCTGCCCTGCGACTAGACGAGGACACTTCAACCTTCAGCACTTCACACCCCAGAGACCCAGGACTCAGCTTCTTCCAACACCTCAGACTCAAACTTAACAGAGATGGAGGGTCACATGGCGCGGTTCACCCTGCTTCTGTGCATCACTGCTGCGGTCTCTGGTAAGTCTACACGCTGATCCTGAGTTTTTTTAATTAGAATTTTAAACATCTGGTATTAACTGGATTCCATGCCAAAATATGCTCTTATTGAAGTGTATGATCTAAGACAACAGACCATAGGTCATTAAATGTAGTGAATTTTGAGCCCCCCGGGGCATATTTCCCTCAATGTAAAGTTCAAAGGCAGATGTTTATCTTGTCGTGTCTTGTGTTTTGAGATCATTTTATCCTCAAGACATAAAAGAATATTATATGCTCTGGTGTTTTCCCCTTGCACACTAAATCAGGATTTTTACAACCAGTCTGTAGAGAGAGGTTATGTGCAAATCTCTTTGGCTCGAAAACTAGTTTGTTCTTATAGTAACTCAACGATTATACATCATGCAGTGTCTTAACTGTAGAGTGGGGAAATACATATCATGACAAAAGAGCCAAATCCAAAAATGTATATAGCTCCAAATGGCATTCAGACAAAAACAACTGAGTCATTTTGGGACGTATTTGTTCGTGTAGCTCTTCAGATTCTAGCGATAAAGAATAATTTATTGGAAGACAGTCCAGGCAAAAGAATTGAGAAAAACATGTGGGGGCACTCACTGATTTATATGTTATCTTCCTCTGTCGGCCCCCTCTGACGCTTTCTCCACCAACTGCCTGTGGCTGCCCAAAGCAAACTCAAACCTGTAATCCATACAAGGTGGCAAAGGGAGCTGAGACCCTCCTCATGCCCTCAGGCAGTAATCCAGCCTCACACTCTCACCGATGCTGCTGCTTCGGGGTGTTTGCTTCTCACTTCCCTGCAGCAATCTGGCCTTTGCGGTGGCCTCATGGTTTTTCAAGTAATGAAACATACTAAATTATTTATTGTTCTGTGCAGATATCCTCAAAAGTAATATTACAAATCTACTGATATGGTTTAAAAAATATCTGTATCAAAAATGTGGAATTTTTTAGATTTGTTTTTTCAGGGGGAAGATTTAGTTTGACATCTGTTGGAGATTTAGGGTTGAGACTTTTTCAACCCTAATGTGGCAGTTATACTCTGCAGCTAAAGACAAACTGCACCCACTAAATTATAACAAATGAAAACTCTGTTACAAGATTCGTTTGATTGCTGAGTGCATATTTGCAAATGCAACTTCCCTCTGATTCTAAATGCCATACAGGAAAGCAGAATGCACCCTGCTGTTGTGTAACACAGATTTGACAACTGTCAGCAAAATTGAGTTGTCTGCATTCATTTTTCAATGCTGTGCTTGAAGGTGAAATAACAAATAACAAATAACCTTTTACTAAATCCGTGTGTCTGGAAACATACATCAGAAAAGCAAGTTGGCATTTCCAACGTGCTTTTTAAAAATGGCAAAATGGCCCTGGCAAGCATACATCACTGTTAAAAGAGTATACGTGCCGGAAAAACAAGCTCAGTCGCTGAATCTGGCTTCTGTGCTGACCTACTATATGACAAATCACAGTACTGCCACAAGTGCTAAACACCCTCTCAGCAGGGGTGCTGGTGGCAGGGATACAGGGGTATTTTTTGGCCAACTGGCAGACTGTAGAGTTGACCTCACGCACCTTCCACCGCAGGGGACCGGTCTCGCTGTCTGCTGGTGGAGTCTGTAAGGAGCTGTTTAGGTCGGCTTTAATTGCCCCTGTGACACATAGTCCTAAATCTGCTATCATTTATTTTCTGTCTTGAAAGAGGTTGCAAAGATTTTCTCCTCTTCTCATTTGTGCATCTGCTACTGCAGCTTTATGTATAGACCCAGAGGGAGCTGTGACACTGTTCTCAGACAGCAGGGTTACTCCGACCCTGTGTACCGAATGTTGAAGCATTAATCAAAACATTGGTGTGACATGTATGAGTTCTTCTATCTCAGCCGTTGTGTATTCATCATTATGCAGTCCGGTATTGTCATATTAATTTGTCATTTTCTCACACGTTGTCGCGTGGGTTTGGTCTTGCACAGAGATTAGGTGAGACACATGAAGGCCATCAGTATACTTTATAGGAAATCAAATTAGCACATTCACAGACTAAATAAGGAGCTGTGAAATACTACAGCCCCCATGTATTATAATATTCAGTGTGCTTCGAGGTCTGTTAGTTTAAAAGGGTCTTCGCCAGCTGTGTGCGGCTGTGGGAGCAGAAATGATGTGAAAGTTCTCTGAAAGACGAAGTAAACACAGAAAAAGTAACAGTAAATTGCCTGAGGCTTGTGTCAAATCCCATGACACTCTTGGCGAGTTGCAGACAAGGTATATTGTGTATTAACCAAGCTCAGTTTTGCTTTAGCTATACTGAAACTTTTTATATATTTGACCTTCCATCACCCCCTTGATGTCAGGCTTTGAAATCCTTTGGTGAAAGCATGATTTAAATATCATTTTAACCCAAACACCCGTTAAAGCCAGAGGATGATGTTTAAGTCTAAATCTGGTGCTCATCTGCTTCATTTCCTGAAACTGGAAACTTGATTCTTCCTCAGAGCAACCCCTATAGCGTTTGTCATGTATTTAAGAATTTTTGGACTGATGCAGAGTGATGACAGGCTGATTAATGGAGAACTGGTATTGTGCATTTTCAACAGTATCACATTACTTGGCAGTAGTTTGTCAGTGATGTATTATTTTCATGGCTATAGTTGTTCCAATGCAAGTTGAAGGAAATATTGGTATTGATGCAGCCTGAGATAAACTGCCATTATATTCCAAACAATCTGACCAACCCTGCATTTACAGACTCTTAAGGGCCACAGGATAAGCTGGATTTTAAACGGAATTCTTCTGTGTTGTTGTTGTTGTTGCTGTTAAACCCAATTCAAACAATCACCAAAAAACAACTCTTGGTTTGACAACGAGATCCCGTTTTCATTAGCTTTTGATCCATTTCAAAACTAGAAAATATACCCCCTGCTTCACCCAGCACCTTGATTATCAAAGTTTCCTCTGTGTTAGGATCAGTCAGTTCCGTCTTTCTGGTTCACAGCCCGTCCATAATCTCTGGATAGGCTTCGGTCAGGCTCCAACAAGACGGAAAACATCACATTGGTCTTAGTTCCACCACACTGCCTCCCTGTGAGGTTAATTGTGTTTAAAATGTTGCTGTTTGTTTTGAAGACCTTAAACCTGTCCAGCCTTTCAGGTCTACTCTGTTTGTCTAAATCCCTCCTGTCATTTCACTGGGGAATTTGTTTGTGCGAAGATCATACAGGCACCGATTCCTTTGCAATAGTGGTATTCATTCTCCTTCCTTTTAATAAAACGTGCTAAAGTATTACCTTTTGTCCTTGGCTTCTGCCTGTTTTTTTGGGGGGGATGTTACTCTTCATAATCTTGTTTATTTCACTCTATTTGTTCAAGGCCCCTGGGCAGTTGCAACACTTTCCTGGAACTGTATTCCGTTTTAAGGCTTTTAAGGCATTTATTTAATGTTGTGCCTTATGGATGTGATAACATCTGCCTCAGGCAGGGCAACATACATGATTTACCTCCAAATACATTTCAGACATCTCTGAAAGGGTGACTGCAGCGATTTCCTCAACCATAGTTGGGGGACTGATTAAGAAAGATTAGTCAAGACTTTTCGTTTGTTTTCCATGTCAAGCTCTAAAACAACTAACATTCCCATAATGCAATTCTACAGTGACTTTTATCAGACCCACTCTGCCTGATAAATGCCCATGTTAAACAAACCATACATCCTCAGTGTATTATACATAGGCTTTCCGTTATAAATGTGTAGTCTCCAAGTCCAAGCCGAGATAACTCTGATGACATCATCAGTTATTCTCTCACACTAGACAAAGCCCCTCCAGAGACACAGAAGACATTATGTAACTGTTTTCACAGGCTAATTAGTACCTACTCATGATGAGTAAACTGATCTCAATGCATAAAGTCAGTGGGGCGTCCATTTGAGGTAGAATTCTAGTATACGTTATGTATTTTTCTCTGCTACCGTTGCCATTCCGATGGGCCTTTAAAGATAATCAGAATGGAAATTTTAAGCGTCTATGTGCCTCGCTGCTTATTATATGGAATATAGTTGTATAGTACATCCATAGGAAAGACTTTCATATGATATCCAGACCTCTTTATAATGGCAAGTACAATAAGCGAGACCACTTAAGCTGACTGAAGCAGTTGGACACATTAACAATTATCTATGCGTCTGGCTGCAGTCTTTGTATTCAGTGATTTTATCCACTGTGTGCCTGGCATTTCCTGGCAGGGAAGTAGTGTTGAATATGCCCCCCGCTGCAACAACTTTCCCAGTGGGAGCCAGGCATCATGATGTTAACTGCCAGACCTCCTGCTGCATTTCAGCCTACCCCAGAGTCTCCCTCCACGGGCTGAAGGAAAAGCACAAAAGTGATTAGCGAGCCGCGGGAGAAGGAGGGGAGGGCCGTCTGAAAATGAATGTTGGAGAGGGAAAGGGAGCGAGACAGAGAGACAGACAAACAGAGATAACAGAATTCATAAAGACTGATTCATGGAGACAGTAAGGGAGTGGGGGGTCAAATTTATGTGACTGTCAAAGAGCAGATAAGTAGTTCAGAGGGAAGATGTGGGGAGAGAGAAGTAAATAGGGGATTAAAACAGAGAGATAGGAAAAAGGACAAGACAGAGATAAAGCTGGGGAGATATGGAGACCCAGTTAAATTCTAAGTCAGAAAAAGTGAAAATAAAAGAGTATGAGTAATTACACAAACGAGAATGATACATTATCTTAACTAACAAATGAATTTATCACACTGACAGAACACCACTTATCTGGGGGAATTTACGAAGCAAAAATAAATTGGAAGAGATGACAAAGGTTTCTCACAAGGCATGCTGTAGTGGAATAAGTCGAAAGCAAACAAAGGAAAAAAAAGAAAAGAAAAAACGTCATGTTAAAAATGGCGTTGAGAGTCAAAACAGTCCACTTCCCCTGTTTTACTGTAGTGAGCCAGCTCAGCCTGCAGTCAGACTGGGTGGCAGGGAGACGCGACCACTTGTCGCTGCCTCAGACCGATTTCAATCTCCTCCAGTGTTATGCCCCTCCCAAATAACAATCCATTTCTGACTGCCTTGCTTTTCCTCTGTTTGAATACAGAAAGCAGTGCAAGAGAGCCTCACTAACACTATGTTCCTCTCTGTTTGTTCCCACATGACTTTCACTAGCTAACACTTGACTGTTTATCGAGATGTCTCTAACATTCAGGAATCATTATGTACTTGCCACATACATAATAAACAACACAAGTGAATGGCATGTAACTCTGAGTGGTGATAAATGATGATGGGGGGTTGATTTAGTATTGGGACAGTAGTTGTCTTTCTGTTTTAAATATTGAAATAAACCTGGGATTTTATTCAGTTTATATTGTGAATAATAGAAAATATGTGAAAAACTAGATAAATCCTGCAATCTCTCGTGTCAGTATTGTTCTTTTAGATGCTAAACGTTGTTTTTTTTAATGTTTTTTTTTATGCCATGATCCTGTGTGTGCAAACATTGAATCCTGTTTAAATAAATAAGGTCAGTACAGCAGCCTCTATTTGATTCAGATCACTTATTTGTTCCAGAGGGGCAATTGCAGACTCACTAAGAGTAGTACAAATAACAAGAATTTAATGTTGGACTTTTCTAATGGCCGTATTTTTTGATATCACATCAGAATGCTCTGAAATGATTTAAGGTACATGATAAGGTTGTTCAGTATCAATCTGAGGTGAAATCGTTCAGTGGAAACAGGGTGTTTTCTTTCAATAGCAGACTGAATTCAGATATATGACATTTTAGAAGGCTGAATTTTTTTTCATTTCATTTTTTTTATTTCATGAATTGAGGTCCATTAAGGTTATCTACTGCTTAAACTTCTAAACATCAGTGAATATAAAACCAACAGGGGCAGATTATTAAAAAACTGACTAAAAAAACTAAGTTAAAGTTTAAAAGGCCATGAAAATGTGTCGTGAGCTGTCGTGAAAAAAAATAAATCATGGCCCCTGAGGGATGGTATGAAAATTGAAATGGCCCTCGATAGGAAAAATGTTCCCCACCCCTGTTTTAGAATGACTCTGGCCAATCTGCTGCACACTCAGCAGCTCTTTTGTGATATCTCACTATTTTTCTCGTCACTTTCTATTAAGAGAAACATATTTTTTGCTGTCGTTGCAATGACACTTTTTTCTATAAATTGTGGTTAAAGTGGTGCAGAAAACAGAAAAAAGACAATTTCTGGGATTAAAATCTCAAATGATAACCCTGTCTTTTATACCTCATACAGTGATTGATCATCACCTCCATGTGACACAACTGGGCCTATCTTATTCTAAATGGCACACCAGCACTGCTTTAATAGTCGGTTCTTAAAGCAGTGCAGAAGTATGTGTAAAAAGTTCAGGAATCTAAAATGTTCACCATCATAGGTCAGATTTCAGATTATGTCTCCTTCAGATTATCTTTCTTGCTTTTGAAATGTAAAAGATAACGCCTGCAAACTTACTACATGTCACAAGTGTTAAGCGGTTTGATCTTACTTTTATCTTCGTCAGGTAAAAATATTTGAAAAAAAAGGAAACCACACCCATATTTATAGGCTATGTCATGCACACCAATAGGTTGACCAGCTTTGTGATCGCTGCTGCAGTCAACTACCCAGAGTGATAAACATCCAAAAAAGAACAACTACCCTGTGCTGAGACCTATACTGCATAATCCAATTTGTGAAAATCTGTTCGGTAGTTTTTGTATAATCCTACTGAACACCAACCAACCAACCTTATTCTCATTAATCATTCTATATATTGGAATCTACATCACTTGCATTCAAAGATTGATTTAATTACCGTTGAATTGACTATCTTCACCTTGTGACTACAACTTCTTGTGCCCTCTGGCCCCTAGCTTTTCATTATGCAGTTGCACGAGCACCGAATGGCTCATTAGTCGTGGGCAAGATAAACACCTCGACAGCATGGCGACCACTTGTGCTCATGTCAACATGCCCACTGTCTACGCAGATAAGGCATGGCATTATGTACTCTTATCTTTAGGTTTGTCTGCCAATGGTCAGCACTGGGGTCTGCACAAATGCAGGAAATGTACCTGTACGTTGGGACAGAACTCGGAGGGAAAACTTTTGATGGGTCAGCGGACTCACCTATGACTTTAAGTCAAAGATGCAGGGTTAAAGAGACTTCCGGGAGGGTTGCAGATCTTTGGCAAAACAGCAAAGTGTTTTATATCGTTTGTCTTCATTTTTATTAAAAAACGTTATTCATGAGTGACTTTGATTAATGAGGATAATGTTATGCAGGGCAGAATCACCCACTTAATCAGTCCTTGGCAGACTAGTTATGAACAAAACATCTTTACCTAAGGTGTTGTGAAATACTTCAAGTAATGATTTTACATTGATGAAGAAACCGGCTTTGCTTTGAGCATTTCCGTTGGCCTAAGAAATGCCAGGAAAACTAGTAATAGTAAATGTTAATGCAGGCACTTGACATTTTTCTGTAAGACAACATGCAATCTTTCTGCATAGACGTAACCTGATTTCTAAAATGTTCAGTAATGTGTGCAGCTCGGTGTTCTATCATGGCAGAACCTTTTCATTCAAGCACTGGGTTGTCAGTTTTCCTGTTGATTCAGGTGCCACACTGGTCAATCTGTATTCGGAGAGCTGAAATCACTCTCTGATGTCTGACTGTGTGTCTCTGTGTGTGTGTGTGCACTTTTGTGTGTATGTTTGATGCAATGAGAAAAGCCCTTGGACATTGGATTTTTCATTTTGCTCGTGTATCTGTGATATGTCACAAAGCAGAATGTGACTTGAAGGGGGAAAAAAAAGCCTCAAGACATCTGACAGATTATTTTAATCTGCTCATACACTATAACTACAACAAATCCAACATTCACACACGGGATACTTAATAATCTTTTCACAGACTCTGGAGGGAATAAAGTTACACTTGTCAAACAACTCTCTCTAGTCGAGACACTTCCATTAGTTAAATAGTGAAAATGAAATCATAAACTTGAAGCCATCTCATAGATCTCTCAATGAGATTAATCAAAAAAGCTTTTGCTCGTAGAAGCCCAGTAAGTCTTTTATGTGACCATATAAATTTAAAATTGTCTCTATGAATAAAATTGTAGTCTTTGAACTAGAGAGGAATCATACTAATAATATATTTTTTGTGCTTCTCAACTGGTCATAATAGAAAATTCTTCTTTTTTCTGATATGAACAAATTAATAGCATCAGAAATATTTGGCTGTCTAGCTTGGGAGTTTTAAAAGAGCCGTCAATCGATGTGGGAGTCCTAGCTTCTCTGATCCCATGTAGTGCACATTGGTGGTATGTCGTCTCTCTCTCGTTTACACTTGAAACACGTACCTTTGACTTTGCTCACTTTAAATATTTATAACAAAAAATAACAGCGCCTTCATTAGTATGCCGCCCTCATGTCGGAAAGCATTAATATGTACTGGCAAAAATCAGTCGAGAAAAACGGGCTAATCTGTGTTGGTTCTACATGAAGCATATGTTGTGCAAAGCTACATTAATCTTGAATGATTGGGAGCAACCACTGTGCAATGAATCTCTAACGCTTCAATCTGCTGCGGTTTGCTCGCAGTTAGCATTAAACTTGCTAAATTAGTCTGTCTATCCGCCAATTAACACTCAGATGATTAATTGTGTTTTGCTAGTGCTCTGTCAGCGTGTTGGAGAAAAAAGTAACCGCATAAGTGAATGGAAAAGACACATTTTATCCAGTAACTGATGGTGTCTTGAATAAAACACATCACCCAAGAGTATCCACATAAAAATGATGGTTTATTTTTCATGCCTGCAGCTGCTTACATAGAACCACATGTCATATGATCAGATGTATCTGCATCAAAGAATTATATTCATCGTCAATCAATCTGCAGTTCATTTTCATGATTAACCTTTTAGTCCATAAAATGCCAAAAATTGCTGTTTTTATTTGCTTCTTATGTCCAACCAACAGTCCATCTCTCTTCATTTACACTCAATAATGACAAACACAAGCAGCAAATCCTCACATTTAAAAAGCTGGAACCAGCAAACATTAGATATTTTTGCTTGAAAACAGACTGAAACGATTAATTATGAAGGTAGTTGGCACGTAATTTTCTTCAGACTGATTAATTGATTATCCGACTAATCGGTATAGTTTCACAAGTTGAGTTGCTAATTACTAGCTGCAGACTTGCCATAAAGTCAGCAAGTGAATAACGGCGGAAGTGAGGCATAGACCTTCCTTACGCCACTGTTGGACTTGTTGTTCAGCTGGCTTCCGACAATGATGAGACGACAGACGAATGGCTCCCAGAGGTGTAAACAGAGCTAGTGTGAAGACAGGCTGTCTCCAGACCTGCTATCACATCCTCAGTTCCTCTCCAGCAAACGTTGGACACAGGACTTGGCACTCAGGCACACACACGAAAAGTCTCGAGCCATTAAACTGACAAGACTAATCAGCAAAATTCTTTTTGATAGAATTTCTGGATTCGGGAGTGGGAGGTGAGATGGCCAGGAAGCTTGTGTGTTGCGTGGTGTGCGTAATGTGTAGTATGCAGGGGTGAGAGGCCAGGGGACAGTGCAGGCCCCTGCAGAGCACTGATAAGAGCTTGTTTACCTTCCTGTGGATGGTCAGGCCTCAATCTGCAGTTGCGGAAACGCCGGGACAATAGGTGTGTGTGTGTATGTGTGTGTGTATGTGAAGTCCAGAGAGAGACTCGAGCCAGCCTTGAAGCTCCCCTTTCCCTCTCCGACTAACTCTGATAGGACCACTGACCCCTCCCTCCCCCTTCCCCATCATGACTCCGTCGTCCGACCCTGGACACAAACAGTTTACTCGACCCCGGGGGACCAAGGGAGACAGTTGGTCTTGACGTTGTCTGCTGTCAGGGTTTCCCCTTCTGTTTTTTTTCCCCCCTTTTTTTCTTTCCTTCAAAAGCAGCCATTAGCTCTAGCTTCGAGTTCTACAGGAATTCATTTTGCATCTATACTCTAGGCAAGTAAGCTGATGCTCTTTTTCACCGTGACTTACAATGAGGCAGGCCATGAAAGACAAGATATGAAATCAAGCTGGCCTGCTTGCTCGCCTAGAGAGTGAAAAAGGCTGCTAGTTATTGGGCAGCAGGAACTCAATCCTTTGAATGTAAATCAACATTTAGTTAGGGTGTGAAAATTCAAGGCCTCACCACTGCCTGTCAGTACTTTGCGATGCTGGCACAGCACTGATGCTCAGAGATCATACAGCATCGGTACAGACAGGCTGGCACCTCTTGATATGTTTAATTTACCTGCAGACATAGCAGGCCAACATAAACAGCCTTGGCAGTAGCACTAACATCAAATCTCATACATCACTTCCATCAACTACATAATTTGTACATAGGCTGTAAAACATTGTAAATGTGGAAAACACAACCTCAGCAAATTGCAACAATCTCAGCAAAAATTAGATAAAATCCAGCAAGTCAAATTTCCAACTGCTTCGATTTTACTGACAAAATGACCCTATTCCAAGAAGTGACTTCTTATGTAGTTCCTTCATTTAAAAGATTTGTTGGGGTCATTTTAATTTCTGCTGACCAAAGAGATGCTGACACTCCAGAATATTTTTGAAAAGGAGAAGTGATAATATAGTGAGTTAGATATACAGTAACTGTGCCTTAACATTTAGGAACTTCTGCTTTTTGTAGACATCCAGGAGCCACAGTGTATCCTGTCCAAGAACTATGATGTGACTTCTCACTATTATTTTTTTCTTAGCACCATAATGTTAATATGGTGTGTAACAATGTGGTGAATGCTAACCTTAATTGTGGTCTGTTAGCATAATGTAATTGTAATGTAATTTCTGTAGGATGGAAACGTGAGTACACTGCTCATATAAAGCTACATACCTTTTTGGCTCATTAATGCCTCCATGGGCACCCACATTATGGAAACGTATTTCCTAAAGTTCAATCATGTCGTCATCTGGTCATCCAACTTTGAAATGCACGTCTGTTTTTGCATTTATGTGATTATTGGACAGTCTGGGAATCCTCTTGTTTGTCCCATTGGAGTCTTCCATAGAAGTCTTGTGTACTGCATTTGCAACCATTAGAATGTCACAGCAGAAGGAGAGGTAGAGGATGTCAGCACTGTGTAGGCTTACATTTATCCCTAATAATGATTAATCACCAAGACTCCAGCAATGCCCAAGCACAGTTACTGGGCTCACTGCACCTATGGTGCATAATTATGGACAGTGAAACTTAATTTAGGATGTTCAGGTTGGCAACCTGGATTAATTACAGTTTTTTAGTGTCTTGATTTAAATTTTGAAACAATGGAGACACACTTTGATGCGCACACTAAGGGTCATTAAGAGGTGTGTTGATCGGGGGTGTGGGAGAATTTTATGAAATGGGAAGAACTAATCAATACAACAATATTGCTGTAAATACAAGCTCTATACTGGACTCTATTAATGTAATTTCTCTATGAGGGTAAGCTCCACATCAATAAGACTGAATTGCAGTTCACACTTTTGCTTACACGCTGATGTTAGCGGAACATAGTTAATGTCAGGCTGACCCTAATATGCCCTAAAATGGTCACAGTAGTGGTTCTGTCTTAATGGTACTATGCGCAACTGAACACATGCGGAAAACGGATGTCTGTGATTTGGCGAACTAGTCTCCTATCTTTTTGAGGAATGCCCTGGAGGGTCAGGAAAGACAGAGCAGACAAACCCTGGACATGCGAAGTCACCAGATGGGAGATCTCGCTCTCCTTGTTAGTTGTGACTCCAGGGGTCTGCAGACGACCAGAACTGCAGAGGGCAGTTTGAAGCACACCATGCTGTAATTTCGTGACTCCCAGGTATTGGCACAGTCCACAGAAATGGGCTTCCTCTAAAGACTGCTTCGTTAACGGCAAATTGCCCGTTATTGATTTTGGCTGCACACTCTCTTTGGTCTTAATTTTATAAGCATTTGATCAGTTTGCTATAATATGTTTAATATGTTTTCAGTTAAAACAAAGTGCCTATTAAGTCTGGTAATTTGGCTATATAGTGTTGTTAATATGGTAATTAGGAGTCTCCTTAGGCATTGATGCCAATTTAATATGTGTGTAATTACGGAAATGGAATTTGCATTAAGAATGAATGTGGACTTTAAGATCAAATCTGATTATATGCACTTTTCATGAATTGAGGCCATTTTCTGCCCTCCCTAATGCCTCCTGATGTTTTCTATCACATCTCCCCCTTATACCTAACATCTAAATGGAAATCACCAGCATCCATAAACATGCCTTCTCATGGAATGGAAAAGGCAGGGGACTGATATAAGTAGATAAAGAGGACAGGGAATGGAATCGTTCTTCTATACCTCATTTACCAGCAGACCGCTTAGCGAGGCCATTGGCATTTCCGGGGTCAAGAGGGCAAAATGAATGTTCTTCATATCCTTTAGTGACTCGTAAAGAGAAGACCAGTGACACATGCATGTACACACACACTTACACACGCACACGCCCAGTCTTACGCAGTCAGTGTGATTTATATCGAGACCTCTCGGGCGACAGTCATGGGCCGTTGACTCTGTCACAGCAGAACAAGAGAGAAACAACTTTATGGATGTGGATATTGAGCAACAGACATCAACAGAGAGGGCCAGAATAACAGGAAACCAGCCTTGACCTCTGTGGTGAGGGAGGGAAAGAGAGATGGCAAAGAAGCATGGATGGCTCTCCATCTTTATTTGCACGAAAAGCTGCAGCAGAAAAAGAAACCATGAAGCTGGGCCAAGAATGTTACAGCCCCCTCAATCTCCTAATTAGTGACAAATGTGCCCTTGATTTGACTGTAAAGTAGTACGAAAGGGCAGCATGACTCCCACAGAAAAGGGGATACAAACAAAAGATAGAGCTAATAAACGCCAATTCTAAAAATGACACAACAGTGATCCAATTAAAATAATATCCCATTAGTGCTTCTTTTCCATCAGTGGTATCTTGGGTCAGGGGTTTTATGAATTGAACGAATGAATAAGAGTCAATAACACCGACCAGATTTCATTGTGGGGGACAACATAAACAGGAAAAAGAGCTGATTATGTATGTATGATTATGTATGTATGGTCAAGCTACTTTCCTTTCTGTGTTTCATTGCATTCATCACTTTCTATCCTATTTTTCTCTATCTCTGTCCACTCTGCTTAACCGCGAGTGATGACATTGCCTCAACCAAGGTCTTTGATTAGTGCCGCTTCTAAATAAGGCACATCCTGTTGACCTTCCAAACTTTGCAATTTCCTATTAACTCTTCCCGCTCTGTTCCTCTTTCTTTCTCTCTCATCAGTTCCTTTTACACCACATCTCCTCTCTGAGGGATTGCGTCCTGCTAGGTAAACAGACCAAATACATCATAAAAGTCAGTGGAGCGGTATGTCATGCAGCATTTGCTTACTAAATTAGTTGTTTCTGTCATGATATCACACTTGCTCGCTTATGTGCCTCAGGACCAGCTGTTTTGAGGGTGATTGAGGCATGCACGGTGGATGCGTCAGCGTATATTGCTTATATTCATCTTACTGTAGATAGGCTTATCTAATATTTAGAGTAGTTCTGACTGATCCCATGAGAGGTGCGTAGCTTTAAGGCTTTATCCTAAGGAGTAAATCCAGCTATTTGCTAAAGAGGAAACCTAAACCAACTGGACTCCCCTGTAGTAAATTGTTGTAAAATCCTTTACATTCAACATTTGACAGCCCTTAAACATTCTGCTGTTTTTAGCACTGTCATTTTACCTCTCCTAGTGATAGAGAATGGGTTGGACTTTGGCGTCTGACTTGTGCAATCCACTGATAAAATTGTGACTGCTGATTGACATCTATAGCAAATTTAGGACAATACTTTTGAAATACTTGAAGCCAAAGATAAAGGTCTCCTTACTTAACAATTTTTTGTTTTTTTACAACCATAACGCTTGTCACCTTTACTTGACAAAGACACTTTTTTAGTTTGACCCATCAGCATCAGTGCTGCTAAAGCAGTTAAACACACAATGTTGTATTTGTTGCATAGTGTTTCATTTGGGAGAAACTACAGTTTTAGAAAATTGTAGCGGTGCCAAAACTCTCAGTATACAAGATTCAATATGAGTTCCAATATTAAAGTCACAATTTGATGCTATTTTCAATTCAACATGTATTTTTAGCACTAACGATTGTGCCCTTTGTTAGACTTTCTCATCTGGATTTGTTAAGATCAACTGATCAGTTGATCTGTCATTTACTTAAAAAGAATTTAAAAAAAACAGAAGACAGACAGGCATGTTTTAAAACAGCAGCTTGACTTTATCCTGAGGGCTTTTTTTGAGTTTGGCAAGTTCAAATAATATTCATCAAAACTAGAGATTCAGGAGTTCATCAAAAACAAAAAATACCACCCTTCAGGGCTTTAAAAAAAAAACAGCAAAAAATAGACATTTTGTTTATTAGAAAGTTTTGTTTCTCAAATCCTACTATTCCTCTTTCCCAACAATTCAAATAGGGAACTTCTGGATCTTCTGGAACTTCTTGATCATCTTCGTGTACTCGGGTTAGGGGGCTGGAAGTGCAGCTGCAGACTACTGATAAGATAGCTGCGCCAATTTTAGGTGTCGATATTTTTTTTGATGATCGAAATTGTCAGCACATTTCAATCCATTTCTGGTTTATATACAGGACATTTTAAATGTGGCAACAGTGTTTGTCGTCGAGGTCATCACTGTTTTGGTACTGACTCAGGGGATACCAATTTAGTTCTCGTCCTTACTGGATACCCATCCCTAGTTGCCAGCAGGACTGCAATACCACAGGATGCCCCAGTCAGACCCTTTCATATCTAATCAGCAAAAGGTGGGAGGTGGTCCAGGAAAGAGATTCCTGATTGAGTTAGAAAAGACATCTGACCCTTCACACTGTATTCTCCTCTGTTCCCCTTGAGGAAGGAGGAAGTTTGCAGAAGAATATTTTGTCCCGCCAACTTCAGACAGGTTATCCTGATTGTGTGCATGTGCATACTCACTCCAATGTAATACAATAGAGCACACACATACACAGACACACATAGCCCAGGTCAAACACCAGGCATTTAGACCCAACCTCATCCATGACCGCACAGCCTCAGCTCGATTATTTCAGCCTCTAGAGACATGGATCCCCAGGTTAAACAGCAGGCTCGCTGCAGAGAGCAGAGTGAGCAGGCTTGATGGATGACTGCAGCCCGCCATCCTGACACGTCTGATAAACTTAAACCGGCAGATTGGTTTTTAAACAATGTAGTCCTCCCCACACATTTACATCCATACACTGAGACCAGGGACATGCTTTCACAATGACTGCTAACACATTTTGCTCCTTTCAGGCAAGGAATCTCTCACATTGTTGGATGTATGATATTGCAGGAGTTTGCATGGTCAAGGAAAGAGGTTATTTAGCGTAACTTGATTTGATGCTGCTAACACTGCTTAACCATTTGTGCTTGATCTCTTTCAGCCTCACGTCAGACATGTGATCCTAAGAAGGTTGATGACAGCCCGTGGATCTCCATGAGCGAGATGCACAATGGCTGTTGGAGCAGCTTCATCAGCGAGGAAAAGAAAGAGGTCCACATCCTCAACCTGAACTTTGCCCCCAAGGTAAGCATGTCAAGGTTATACAAATGAGCTGCTGAGCTACTAGTGCTAATTATGTAAATGTGAACATGTGAAAAATCTGCATGACAGGGAATGATGTTGTGTAAGTCACTTTTTCAGTAAAAATGCTTGCTTGCTACTTGCTTAACATGCATACTAGCAGTAAAATTCACCAGGCAAACGAAACCCTCTCAGCAGACCAGATCATAATTGGAAACCGAACATAGAAATTTAAAATGCTGCACAATCTACACCACAGCTATCTGTCAAGCTGACAATTCAGCTCACTTGTCATTTAAATCCAATACCAGTGCCTGTCATGGGTATGTTCTCATCAACTAATTAATCATCCTTTTCAGTGGATGACGGTACAATATGTCAAGTCCAGGCACACGTAAGAAGCTTTCTGTCAGTTCATGCATCACACACATGCTCCCCTTTTATGCATTTTACACCGTTGTCAGATAATAGAACATGTCACTCATCATTACAAACGTGCAGCATATGGTTGAATTACATTTTTCCTTTATGTTCACATCTGGGAGCTCTGTCACATTGCATGCAGCATGTCATTACAATCAAAGTGGAGTTGGAGAAAAGGGTGAAATATGGTGAAGACAAGGGTATAAAAGTAAATCTTTTAAATAGATTGAAGGAGTTATCAGAAGAATAGGCAGAGCAGAAACAGCTGTTTTGACAGGAGACATATTCGTCATTCACATTTTTGCACAGGTGTCCATGATAAAATGGATGATGGCTGAGTTCCATTTAGCTGCTCTAGTTTCAGGGTCATTGGCCACAGTGAAATGGTAAAAAAAAAATGATGTCCGATGTCTCCCTGAATACACTGTCCTGAGGTCCAGGAAAGATGTGGCTGACAATTCATAAGGACTTGAAAAGACAAGACAACCGTGGTGCCAAGGGAGTCAAACTGCAAGTACACGAGGCCTTGTATTATTGACTTTCCTTTCTTAATACTATTATCAAGTGTTATCTATACAACAGCAGATGTGAAAGGAAGCACTGTGGCACCTTTCCTTAGCATTTAGAGAATTCGACCAGCTCTTATCGTGGCTGCAAGTCAGATACGTCTGGGTCATTTTACCCAGTTAGGAACCTGCCTAAGCAAAAAAAAAAAAAATTGACTGCAGCCCTGCTATTGTCCACCTAGGCTCACTATCACAGTGTCGTAGACTACCGGGACACTTAGCTGGAACAGTAAATGGGGTTTTCCAACTATGATGAGTCAAAATTTCTTCTGTGGAAAGGCATTTAAAGGCTTGAATGCTAAGACAACATATAAGCTGGCAGAGGTTGACTGATAGCTCTCCTGTTTCTATACTGAGGCTTATCGCAAACAAGGAGCAGCTGGCAGATGAGAGGATCATGTGTTCAGCTGACTCAACACTGCTAGTTGGCAGGCAGGAGAAATATGGCAACATGAGAATGACCTAATGAGAGTTTAGTCTGCCCAATAGAGAGAGTCACAAGATAAAGTAGAGTCAGAAGAGGCGATAAGGAAGGAGCGACATATATGTAATATGATTTTGGTGGTATGTGGGAGCCAATTTTACACATTAAAATCTGTTTATAGGTTTTAGGAAGTTCTACTGTATATGCTAGCAACATTTTACAAAGCTTTTTGTGGCTCCAGAGAGTTTGTCAAAATCTGATAAAATTCCTATGTAATAAAACACCTCAAGTGATGTCACTTGAGTCATCATCGGTTTGGGCTACACGTTTAAGATTATGAAAATCTTGGGTTATGGAGACAATAAGTGAGTTTACCAGACCTCTGTGGCACACTCCTTGGCTCACTCCTCTGCTCAAGGTTTTGGGAAGGAAGAAGAATCTGTTTGCTGCTTTCGAGTTTGAATAGTTTTTTCCTAGCTGTCCATCGCAAGTCAAACAGGTTTAGTGTGATGCTAAATCTGTGCTCTTTTTATGTTCTTTTGGTTAATATTGTTGTACATTTAATATTGTTGTTGCTCTTGTTGTTGCTCTTAAACTCTAATCCTAACCTTTGAATAATTAAGCCCCTCAAAACCTTTTCCCCACGCTGTGAAATATAAACACGTACATGACATGTGCAACCTTTATCAGCCAGATCACTAGCTAACCCTTAACAGATGCCAGACATAACAGAACTATGTCAGCATGCCACAGCTAAACAGGCCTCTATGGCAACCTAGCTCCGCAATTTTGGCTATGAGTTTAAAGAACTCTCCTTTACAGCTAAACAAACACAGTCCATAATTGTAAACAGTGTATTGGGTCTTTTTGATTGTGAAACTTTTAGCTTTAGGGAATGACAGCGGAAAGTAGCTCCAGCAAACTTTTAATCTATATGTTGTTATTGCTGTGCCAGACTCCATTTTTCACTGTCCAACATTGTCGGTCAGCTCACATTAGTCATCTCTTTATCAGTGTGCTCTGTTTGTTTGCTTCTTCTGTTTGCTCTCACTTAGACTTCTTTATGTAGTACTTTCACATAACGTGCGTTAAGCAACTCTTGTTTGTCTATTGTCTCTTTTTATTTTTCACTCTGTTGGCCATTCTTTCTCATTTGGTAGTGATTATGAGGAGGGAAGCAGATGTGCTATATGCAGTCTAGGCTCAGGCACCAGCACAGGATAGTGCAATACGATGCCTGATTCCATCACCTATATAAATCCCTCAGTTTCTTCTTGGAAAGCTTTCAAGAATCATGTCATCATTTTTCTGTTCAGGGAAACTTTCACCAGCAAGTTAAACTCATTTATACAGTGTGAGGGCTTTTCCTTGAGATGATTCTTCTGAATTTGACATTTAAGGATACTGAAGTTTAGTTTTGATGTTACAGAAAGACACATTAACAGGGTTTGTACAGGTGCTTGAAATCCTTGAAATTGCTTGAATTTCAATGCTGTATTTTCAAGGTCTGAAAAGTGCTTGGATTTTAGTTTAAGTGCTTGAAAGTGCTTGACATTATAACTGTGTCTTTCACAAAATTGGGATCAGACTGGATAGTTTGGTTATTACAAGGAGGAATAAAATCAGTAAGAAAACCATATGTGGAGATTTTTTCGCCTGCGCTCCGCTGAGCCTCTCTGCGACCTGCCAGTGTGTGTGTAACCCCGCCCTGCCCCCTTCGAAGAGAGACAGCAGGAGGTGACAAATGCAGAGAGGCTGCCGTTTTAACCAGTGTTGGCTTGAAAATGAGAACTACAAACAATGGTTTAGACGAGGACCGAATCAAAGAGTGGCGTCATGCAAGGTCTGCAAAAAAGATTTGCAGATTTGTGTAATGGGAGAGTCTGTGCTCTCCAGTCACATGAAATTTAAGTTAAGATTTTTTTAGTAACGTAGGCCAATGCTGCACGTTAACACTTTGTTTATGATAACCGCTAACGTTAGCTGAATTAGCGGTTTTACAGACTAAATTATATAAAATGTAGGGTTGTCAAAGTTAACGTGTTAACCATAGACTGTAGAAAAAACTAATGGTGCATTAATTATTCTTTAGCGTGATATGAAAACCATAACACGCTGAAGAATAATTAACGCAGCATACGTTTTTCCTACAGTTAGCGCCTGATTGTCTGTGTATGCAGTCTATGGCCTGTGTGTGTATTGTCACACATGCAGCCTGGTAGCAATAGAGAAGGATGGCTGAGGAGAAGGTGGAATTTGATGCAATTTGGATTGGTGACACGTTCAATATTAATACACTTTGATGAATAAGCAAACAGCGCTCTGTGTAGCACAGAGCATCTCTCCTGCTGCCGACAGGCTGTCAGCAGACGAGTCACTCACACTGGTTAACACCAGAGCTGAAAGTGCCAGAGTCAGAAACGGGACTGTTCAGTTTGTCTCTGTAACGTCACACCAGGCACTGACATCTGTAAGAGCTTTAAATGTGGAAAGGGAATGTTCACTTTTCTCCACTTTTCATACTTACTTCTAATAAAGTAAGATTAGATGGCAAGACAAAACTTCTCACAGATTGGGGACACATTTTGAAACTTAAAAATGTATGTCAAAAAAGGAAATTGCAGGGTGCTCTCAGGTCTCTCTTTGTCTCAGTGCAAGTGTGCCTGAAGAACACCAAGTGGCTTCCCTTTTTTTGGATAAAACTTTGGGTTCTTCTTTAATTTCTAAACTTTTTGCTATTATGAAACATCATTTTAGATGTTTACAGCATAATACAATGTACATAATTGTGATAAGAAATTAAAAACAAAAATAATCATGAGTGTATATCTTCCTGTAGATATGTATTTTACCCCAGGAATAAGTAGAGGTGGAACGGCTCACAAAATCCACGGTTCGGTTTATATCACGGTTTTGTGGTCACGGTTTTCGGTTCGGTATACGCTGATCGTTAGAAAAATCAATTATGTCTTGTATAGTCAGGTTAAAACTGAAAGAATGAGGCAGTCTGACATTTGATACATCATTGTGACAGTCTTAGGTTAAAAATAGGTAAGATTCTGGCACTGCAAGAGAGGTGATATTGCTAGTTCCAACATGCTTTTCACTTATTTGGAAAAGAAAGTTATCTTTAACAAATGCTAAGAACAAATAGTTATTCACTGTCACTAATGTAATGTAATGGGCAGTCACAGTCAGGAAATTTTCAGTAGCCCTAGAGGTCCATCCATCACTAGTAAGCGCTACCTAGGCTATGTCAGACAACTCTCAAAAAATTTCTCGTCGGGTGTCTTCATATAGTGCGGAAATTACTATGTTGCTGAAGTGTTTGCGGGAGGGGATTTTATTGTATATCGTGGCTAGAGTGTTTTAATCATACAACGAAACCCCGCATCCTCCACCACGACAAAAGGCTGCATATCTTATCATAACCCCACTCCTTTCGTTATGCATGTTGCCTGTCTGACCTGTCACTGTAAGGATGTTTAAAAGCTGCGGGGGGTAGAAATTGTCCTGCCGATTCTCTCCCATTTCTCCTTGTGTTGCCAGCTGTCTCGCTGGGATGATGTCTTCGCAGATAAGCTGACATGTTAGACATGTTACTGTTAGCATAAACAACGTGTTGCTCAATGCTTGCACACTGTCGCACTTTTGTCAACAACGTTCATACCGCCGTCATCGTAGGTCACTCTTAATGCAGAGTGGTCCCATACAGCAGACCCATACAGCGCTGCTGGCGCATCTTCTTGCCCTGACTCTTTTCCACCCCCCATGCCCACAGACGTCTCCACAGCAGACCCAAAGATATCCCATCCAGCTCAGTACCGCCACCTGCTGCTCTGGAGTGTACACGCTTCGCCTCATTAGTAAATGAGAAAAATAAGTTGTGCGTGCCTATGAACCGAACGGTACACACGCACCCCGAACCGTGAAAAATGTGTACGAATGCTGATTAAGTGTCTGGTGCCTGGGTCTGTAAGAGGTGTGTTTCCTTACTTAGTTTTAAGTAAAATTGCAAACATTATGCAAGCAGGTCAAGCTTTTCCCTCACAGACTGGGTTTCTGGAATAAATATTGCTGTTTTTTGCCAAGTCTTTAGTCTCATTTAATGGACTGCAGTGTTACAGCATATTTAATGGACTGGAAATTTGAAGGAAAAGCAGTTTGATGACTAAACAGATTTAAAGCATATTAGGAGGGAAATGCTTCTCCCAGTCATCTTATAAGGCCTGGAGAGAAAAAACAGACACATTATCTTGTGTGGAAAAGGAAGGAAAGACACATTTCACTGCAAAATGTTTGCGTTTATTCAAGTTTTGTTCAAGTCTTGTTCAAGTCTTCTAAAATAGTGTAAATTGGCGTGTGGTTTGTAGGAGGAATTTGGCTCGGGGGTCTGTGTGACGCAGTGGATGTGGTACAAAGTTAACACATTCTGTTCTCTTTTGGGCATATGAGTGGATGCATTATCAAACGAAAGAAGAAAGTAGACATGAGATCTCCTAACACAGACCTCTTATCTGCTCTTGACTGACTGTTTGGAGCAGATTTTTCTTGTAAACACAGAGGAAGGCGAACGTCTTCATCTTTTGCCAAACTGTCCAGTTGGACGGGAGGTTTGCACTCGCCTCCCCCCTCCTTTGTCCTCTAAATTTTTCTTATCACCTTCTTCCCCATCCCTTTTGTTTTTTATACTGATTTACAACCTGCCAGACACAGTTTACTCTCACAGTTTGACCGCACAGAGAATTATAAAGGGAGCATCAAGGGGCTGCCACTGGCCAGGAGAATTCATAGGGAGGAGCTGCTTGTACAGGGCCCATTGATGTCACACACTGGCTTGGGTAGTCGGGTTCTTGGCACAAGGCCGAGACTAGACCAACGGAGCCAATTCAAGTTAAGGGAGAGAGCCAAAAGAATAACTGGAAACTGCATCAGCAAAGGCCCTTCAAAAAATGCTCTCGAGAAAAAAAAGAAAAAAAAGTCTGAAGAGGAAAACAATTGTATCTTGAAAGCACAGGAACAAAAGTAGCAAAGGTGAGTGATCAGGGTCAGAGGCAGTCGGGACTGGGAGTTCAAAATGAAAGAATGAAAGTCACAAAAGGATGAAGGTAGGGAAACAAGACTACAAAGACAATGAAGCTCATTAGGAAAGAGTATTTAAGGGAAACACCACAGAGTTATCTCTGCGTGAGGCACAATGAACTCCGTAGGAAATGCCATTCATTCATTAACTGCATGTCATGCAACACGATTCAGGTGAAACTGAGGTGGTGTTTCTGAGAAAACAGCGGATTAGTACAATGCAAAGTTTCTTTGATAGATAGAGTCTCATGTTTTTAATTAGAATAACATTCTGTAGAGTGTATACCTCTGCCAAGTTTCCACAGACACATTTAATCCAATAGCAAACTCGATAGCCCTGTATTACTCTTGATTTTAAGCCAGCCATAACTGTAGTTTGAGCTCACCAGATTTCAAATCCCCGTCAAATTGAACTCACTCATAGATAGCCACCTGAATATGCAATATTTTTTCTTCCAGATCCATGCATTATTCCCTTAGAAATAGCCCTTTTTTACAATGTTAAAGTAAGTGAGAAAACATTCCTGGATCCATACCTTTTATCCTTATCTGCGCCAAAAGTGTATTGGGTCTATTCTGGGATAAGACACATTCTCCATCAAAGTTTTGTGGAAATCTGGTCAGTAGCTATTGTTAAATCCTGCTGACAAACCATCCAACCAACCAACCAACCCACCAACCAACCAACCAACCAACCAGCGGACCTTGGTGGAGGTTGTAATTCAGTCCCTCTTATGTTTTTTTTTACTGTGTCTTTTTATAAATTCTGAACAGATGATGGAAAGCAAATGTCTCGTGTTGTTGAAAATGTTGAAAATGTTGAAACAACAAAAAAAAGCAAGGCACCAGCAGGTCTTTTTCACTGATGATCCTGCCTCCTGTTTTTTTCAGTAACAAATGTCACCATGTTTTCTGGGATCGCAGTGTCCCCTTTGGCCAATATTTTAAAGGAGAGGACTGAACACATTTATGAGGTGCAGCAGCCATTATGCAAAGCCCACTCTGTACAAGGCATTGCTAATATGGTTTGTGTGTGTGTGTGTGTGTATGTTTTGACAGATCTCTGACCATGGCACTGGGCGTGTGAGCGTCTCTTTCCAATGCATCTGTGCTTTGCTCACAGGCAATTTGTTGGTGGTCTCCTTAGACCTAATTTGTTCCGCACTGGTCTGAAAATTTCCATAGCACAGGCCTGAGCTCATCATAATTCTCTTGGATCAAGCCCCGGTAGCATCAGGTAGCAAGTAAATGAATTTAATATTAGGAATTCACACTGTTTCCTCAGCATGCTCATTGTCTCCCCAGCAGGCCAGGCTCTGAAAACAATCCGCCATCACAGAATAAAGTATTTGGTGTCGAAAGGCATCACAGATGGATGAAAGCAGAAATTTGTATTTATGAATGTTAAGTTCCCACAAAAGCATTACACTGGATTTCCAAGCTCATTTCTTTTCTTTTTTTAAAAGCTGTTGTTCATTTCTAATGCGTTGAGTTATAAAATTGAAGCAATTTGAAATCCATGACTCTTTTGCTTTTCTAAACCCAATTATCTTAGGGCTATTACAAGAGTCAAAGTAATTAGAACTAGGATTTATTTGAATTAAGGCAACCTTGGAAAAAATGTATGTAAATTTAAAGACTTATTATTCCTCAGTGAAAAGGTTTACTCACCACCACTTATATCCTTAACTCAGCGGTACCAGCTTTACCCAACGCACATGTGGAGCATGGTAATTAAGGCTGATTCATAGAGTGACTGTTGTGGTGATTAGCAAATCACATCACCATTGTGTTTCCCTCAGCTGGAAATATAGTTAATGAGGTATTACATTATGTGTTAAATTATGTTAATTAGGTTTTATACACAGTATGTAAATACCACCAGGACCAGCCATTTGTAGGGGGAGTACACTGGGCTGCAAGTTAAAAAAATACACAAAATTATAATTTATCACACAGTTTCAATGCTACCAAGACAAAAAGCATAGATTCATAAAACATACAACTCACAGCACATCATGTAAATATATGATTCTGATAACTTTGATTTGCTTTTTTCTTTTTCCTCTTGTTGACACACACTGCATAGAGACTCAAGAATAGAACCAAGCTGCATTACCTCATTAATGTCTGTTGTCAATATGAAGGCAGACAGCATAGACAGCTACTTGTCTGTCTTTACGAACCCTCCTGAAATGACAGGCACTGTTTTTTCCGGAGAGGTGTATGTGTTGACATTTCATAGTTGTGAAAATAAGGATAATTGTCACATCCCCCCCACTGATTTCTGCAATAGGGCAGAAATGGAATCAAACTTAAATTGCAGTTGGAACTATTTTTAAACTAAGTGCTGCAAGCAAAATGTCTCTCTGCTCCGTCTGCTTGAGGTCTGTTCATTTAATGATACTCCATGCCAGATGGGGAGGTTTCCATGTAGAGGAATTGTTATATTCTATTTTACAGACAAAATGAATGATGGTTTGAAGTCGGCATATTGGCAGATTTGAAATCTGTGCAAGAAGGTCATGATGATTATTTGTACTTTGTACATTTGTTTGTGATATAGGTTTGATTGATTTACATTTACATTTCCACAAATCCCACAGCTAGAGCAAATAATAAATGAATCTGTTATTTATTTAGTTTGATGCACTCCAAAATTAATACACATACATGCTTAAGGTCATGTCTTAAAAATCTTGGTGCTGTGCTTATAATGCTAGGAAGAATCTTTCAAAATGTATCCATAAATGTTACAGCACAGTTAACAGTTGTGTAACTGGTGCAAAATGTATTGTTTAAACTGCTGAAAACATTTCATAAAGTCTTTCTTTTTTGATTTTACCCCTTTGTTTGTCTAACACAGCGCAAACACAGCATGGTACATTCACCAAAAACTCATTATAGGCAGCACAGTAGTTCCAATATGGATGCCTTCATGGGGGTGAGTGGATATTTATGCCACACCATTTCTTTGTGTTCCTAATCAGTCCCAGTGTTCCACCTGGAGATTTACACTGCCAAACTTCCTTTGCTTGCAACACAATCATAAACTCTGGACGTGAAAATGTGAAATATAGTACATTGGGTTTATTTTAAAATAATTTAGTAAGAATGTCATTTTTTTGTTTCCCCTCAGGACCTCATAATGTTCTCGCTGGAGATGGTTAATGCTACGGCAATGAACCTCATCATCCTCATTCCTCCAGGAAGCGCCTACTGTCTAGGCAGAATCAACGCCAATGTTAACATTTACGTGAGTAATACCTCTTTGTGTTTCTACGGCAACATTCCGGCTCACACCCAGCATTTTCCTGAATGCAAGATGTGCGGATGTATGAGGAGTGGAGGGAAAATAAATTAGCTTAAAATGTGACACTGTTGCATGTGATTCCATTATGGGGCTTGCCATTAATAAAAAAGGTTGTTTTATGAGTACTAACTAATCATTATAAATTAACAGGTCGTGTGGACAACAGTCTAAGTGGTTCTTTTTTCAGTATTGTATAATTTTGTACTTTCTTCAGATGTACTTAGCTTCTGTCAAGCGCCAGCTGTTGAACATGCAGTCAAACTGCCACAGCTGTGCAGCTCTCCAGGCCTGTTAAGAGACAGTGTTGGCTTTCCATAGATATTCCCATGTGGCTGCTCTGCACGAGGCAGTTTCTGTGTTTTTGTGTGTTTATTATCCACACCATTAAAGTCAGTGAGAGAAGTTTAAGGGTGGCCAGAAATCAGATGGGCTAGTGGAATCGGCTGTAGAATTAATGTTCCAATGAAATTAGAGTTTCTGACTTTAACACAGTGTTCTAAGATTGTATCTGTGACTTAAATCTATTGAGGCCACAAAACAACTTTTATTCATTCGCTTGAGTGTGTAATTAAATAGACAAATAATACTGTTAAGTGTTGCAGCGGTTAACAGAGTTTGGTTATTGCAGTGTGTCAGACTATTTAAATTGGCATTGGTATGAACCTTACAAGGTGAATAAATAAAACAAACCACTAAGTCCTTAGATTTGGTTTTGAAATAAAAGCATTCTTAGACTATGTTGCAGTCTTTTATCACCAAACTAAATAGCGTGTCTTAAATAGGTAATAATACTGAGGTGTCTAAATAGACGAGGTCACCTTCAACTGTACTAGTAATTCAAGTGTGTTAAGTGTGTTAATGATGAAAAAACACATTTCCTCTCAGAAAAAATTGATCATAGTCAGTTGTGATCAAGACATGAGACTAAAGCTACTGCAGACAAAGAACCTTACCCTTGTGTACAGTTATTATAATTTTGGTTAAAGCTAATAAACATATTCCGAAGCCTACCGGTTCTTGAATTAAGCAGTTTCACATTTTGGTTTTCCTTTGTCAAAATTTGCCCTTTTGTACAGTGATTAATGTGTTTTTCTCACCTTACAGGCAGTCACTTCATATTAGTACATTGTGACAGTTGAAACTTCCTCTAGAGGAAGAATCACAATGAACATTTTATCAGCTTTATTTCTTTCCGCATAAACTTACTTTATCCTTTCGCAGTCTTGGATTGTCTTCATGGGAACACTTGAGGTTTGACAGTCTGCTGCCAAACGGTATCCTCTAAAAGAGGTTCCTTAATTCCTGCCGCTATCATGAAGATAGAGCTTGTAGTTTGTCTTCAATGTTTGAGTTTATGTCTAACTTACTCATGAGTGCAAAGCTGTTTGGCAGCTAACGCTCACATGTCAGAGCTTTCCTCCCGCACATAAATGCATCACTTGGAAGACTTTTCATAAGCCCTGTCTTTTTATTACCACTTTATCACACAAAAATAATTTTACAGTGACAAAATAGCAAAGATAAACTAATGTTCAGTGAGTTCATAACCTACTTGTCAATGCGTTTGTACCGAAGCGAATTTGAACTACTGGAAGAGACTTGAAAGAGCTGAAAAATGATTGTAAAACAAACAGCAATGTTGTAAATTCAGATATTAATTATGGACTAACACCTATAAATAGACAAAAATAAATTGAAGAAAAACCACAGCAGACCATTCACAATGATGAAATGTTTATAGGAATGTCATCACTTAGTGATACGCTGACAGTTGCGTGACACCACATCCTGTATCATGTCCTGTCGAGAGCCTGGACAACATTGCCTGTGACTGCAGGATGTTTTCGTGGGATGAGCAGTATCACTGGGGGATAATAGTGATTTACTGCAGATTGCAGTGTAAGAGAAACAGCATCTGTTTTGTGTCTGAGAAAGTACGTCACTGGCTTGACAGCTTGGCACAGTGTCACAATCACAGTACACAGGGTTATTAAAAAAAGCAGAGCACAAAACAGAACATGGTTACAGTAAGATTTCTGTCCATAAAGTCATGTGACTCTTCTGACGTATTGTTCAGTATATTAACAGTTTGTTAACCACAGGTATTTTACTTTATTCAACACACTGTATAGTATAAAATATAGGGTGCAGCCGTGTCAAGCTGCATGGAGTGGATCAAGCAAGGCTGGAAGTCACACACAGGACCAACATAGAGCATCTGGTCAATTTTCAGAATAGCTCACCCTGTAAAGACTCAGGATCTACAGCAGAACAACATTGGTAATATTAACAATAAACACAATTTAAACAGTCAAAAGGAATTCTATTTAGCTATGTAGCCTACCCACCCATGGTAAAAGCTACTATATCAGGCAGGCATGACTCCCCGCTTCTGAAATGTTCCTGGTGGGATATGAAGCCACATGGAGGTCAGAACAAAACCCTGTCTCACGAGGCATAAGCTTAGCATCTGTAACTCATACATCCTTTACAAAGAAGTCTTACAGGAAAAGACTATCATCAGATTTGTTTTTCTCTGAAAACATCTTTGAGTTCCTTGAAACTCTCTGTAAGCGTGCATAATATCAAACTGATTTCATGGAGACTAAGGTAAATTTAAATGTTAACATTAAAATGACGACTATTGTTTCCCTTTTTCTTCCCGTCTGTCCTCTCGGGCTTGCCCAGTGTTCCTGGTTCTATCGTGACTGGTTTTCCCTCTTTTATTTTTGGAGTTTCCCTTCACACTATTTTTGATCTTGCATCAATCAAATATTCATGTAGAAAGGCTGATAACTCCCTCGGGCTTACTTGGCTTTCAGTATTTTTCCCTGTCTTGCTTTGTAACACAAGGACACACACGCAAGTATTCAAACATAGTAGACAGGTCAGCAGGGGGATATTTGTCATTTCAACAAGCAAATCACACTTGATATACATGAACAGGATGATTTATAGAAAATGCAGTTCTTTCTAAAATTACTCAACTTACACTTTGTTTCTATTTTCATGTTTTTTTCCCAGTTTACCCCATTTTGGTTTAATATGAGCTTTGTTTAGTCAAACATCCATCTGTAGAGTACTTTCAGTATCGACTATGACACAAAGGAAGCTGAATAATAGTTGAGTCAGAATCCAGTAATTATGTGTCACACTCACAATACACCATATATTGTAGAATTTAAAGCTGATGAAATGAATAAATGAAATAATTCAAACATGTACCAAAATATGAGGCCCATCATACTGTGTGCAGCTCAGTTTATTTGAATTTAAAATTGCACTTGAAATAGAAGATTTCCCAGAAGTATTTCTGGCCAGTGATCTCGTTGTACTGTCCTATAAAAGTTTGAAGAGCTTCCTTCAGCAGAATGGATTGTGTCAGTGGGCTTGAGTGTTTACAGAATGAAGAGGCACAGTACTTATACAACACTTTATTTTCCACTTAAGCCTTTGGGCTGCTGAATAAGAGAAGGACAAATCAGTACAGATTAAGATACATTGAAGGTTGATCCAGAAATAAAACACATTTTTACATATGTCTAACTGTCTAAAAGCTGACTGTAGACAATATCCACTCCTCTGTTACCCTGCCTTCTTATTCATGTGGCGCTTAATGTAAACTCCATTATTTCCCATTGGCCCAGACGAGGAAACAGCGTTGTCCAGTCTATGAGATGGATGTATATATTTATACCTTGTATGGAGCCAGATTCCAGCCGACTGTGGTGACGCACAAAGCTAAAAAAGGTCCCATTTCCTGGCCCCACTCAGGAAGCAAAGGAAAGACCATGGCTCCAACAGGGTTGTGCAACTGGGCTCGTGCACACTTAACCATAATAAACATTTCTTTTTAACAGGACCCTGCTCAGAGAATAGAGGGAGAGTTGGGTGGAGTAATAAGGGAGAATAAGAGGGATGGGCAAACATGTTTGAAATGACAAAATGTGAGCAGCCATGACGTAAATATAAATAAATATCAAGCTGACTCACTCAATTCTGTGTTGTTGTAGCAATGTGTAAAAGACAGACTTGTGCATTTTAGAATGTAGGTGATTGTGACTATTCTCTTTCTGGAATAGGTATTTGATGAAGCTAATTGACTTGGCCTCTACTTTGCAGGTAAGCAATGACTCCCAAATTGTCTTTCATGGTATTGAACATCCCAACAACATCCACAAGGAAGACTTCCCAGCTGAAGGTCAGGAGCTGGTCCAGTGGGCAAAACAGAAGTTTGGGGGTGTGACTTCATTCACAACAATCAGAAACCTTTTAACAGTAACAGCGACAGGAATACATGGTGAGAATTATTTATATTCTTAAAATATTTTTCATTACTTGTGGGCTGTTTTCGCCGGTTTTAAAGGAGTCGGGTACAATGTCTGGTCATAGTGAGACAGCATTATAGGATTCCATTTTAAAGAAGGACGTTCTGCTCACCTAAAAGTATTTCAGATTTATCAACCTTGAAACTTTGCCTATCTGGAATATGCTATCTGCATCTTTGTTTGGTCTGAAACAATATTTCTGGTGCTGAAAAGAGCAAAGTGATTGTGGTCGGCGACACATACAGCTCCAGCTTACATAACTCAGCAGCGAGTCTGTAATCAAGGATGGATGCACTGTTTTTTTCAGGACTCTCTCTGCCTACTAACCACAGTATTATGCTTCTCTTAAGTGTGCTCTGATTAAATCACTGAGGAAGCACTGTGCTGTGATGAAGACCACACTGGTCCAAAAAAAGCAATGTCTGCATATTCTATCAAGATTTTTTTGATTATTATATGATATGCTTTAGCCAAAGGACCGAAAAACTATACTTGTTATTCAGTAATTCTTAATATTATAACAGATTTCTTCTAATTTACCCATCATTGGTTGAAAAATCAAATGTGCTGCTTTGAATATTTTTCTTTTTAAACCAGAAAACATATTACCCAATCCATAGGATCAGAACACAGAGTTGACAGAGATGTGACAAAAAAGGCAGCCCTCCTACATTGCTTTACATACAGAACCAGATTGCTTTTTAAAATATAATGTAATAACCTTAAAACTGTATCATTGTAAAATGTATCTGGGGCTGCCATTCCACAAGCGCCAAGGTTTAGCATGCATGTGAACTGCTGATTAATAGCAAAATGTGAAACACCTGCTTTTGGATGGAGTTTGGTTGAACACGCTGTCCATGTGAAAGACCTCCAGGGGCAGGGGGTATTTTAACTTAAATAATTCATATGAATTGAACTGACCCACCTTCCAGTAATGAACCTTGTAAACACCATAAAATAACAAAGGAAGCAGGGCTAAAAAAACCAGCCTCTTTTCTATTTGCCTTGGCTTATGTTAAAAGGTCATGTAATAAGCACAAATGGTCATGTAATTAGTATTCAGTATTGTCACGTTGTCATGACTACCAAAACAGCAAAATGTGAAGTGACAGGAATACTGTACCTTGAGATTCAATAACTTAGTCGTGATATGACACCTCCGGCAAATCATTGGGGTCATTTGTCCACTTTAATTTAACAATTAAGTATTGAATGTTTATGTCATTTAAGATTTTATTTTAACATTGGACATCTTGAATGTTGTCAATTCATTTAAGAGTATTTACAGAAGGTCAGCAGATGGAAAGCAAAGTTATACATGTGTTCTTTTCCACATGTAAAACTAATCCGATCTGTGACTCACAACAGTGATATATTCTGAACTGTGAGTTTTGTAATCTGTTGCACTTCTACTTTCCAGCCCAGATTTGCCCTCTGACCACAAATCAATAAGTTGTATTTGATCATTTAGTGGCCATAAGTTCCTTGCTTAATATTTCCATCTATGTTGTGTCCATACTCACACGTATCACATTTTACATGTACGTACTAAGACTGTCAATACTTATTAGCACAGGTCTATGTATGACAATTCTCAAAATTAATCCTCTAATCCTGTTTCATACACAGCAGTGAGCCAAGCAACATTATGAGCAAAAACAGCAGCAATTGTACGCACATGAAGCACCAAGCATGTGGAGCCGTCACTTTGCAACTAAACCAGTTTTGTACCATAAATAAGCAGCGCTATTGCTGATTTTAAAGCTATGCAAACCTCTTATAGTGATGTGCGTTTGAAACTCAAATATCTCCATGTTCACAAAAGTCTCAAGTAGTCAGTGCAAATCCTTTGCCTTCTTAAGGTAAAGTTCTGGGGGACTGAGCTTAACGTTCTCAATGCTGGCGTGCCATTGCACGTGAGAAAACATTGGCAATGGGAAGCGGTAGAAAAATGAACAATGATGCTGAAGATGGAGGCACAAAAAAACACTAGCATTTGAAGTAAGCTTTGGCCTAAGTGAAGGCTGGACAATAAGGATGTTATTTGCTGCTCTTGCCAGCAGCAGTAACAGTTGGATGCTCGATGCAAGCACAATTATTTCAGAACATAGCCTCCTTAGGGTGGTCTGAGCAAAAACAGAGCTCTGCCATGGGTTTTGGTTACAAGTGAGCTGTGGTGATGCTGAATAGTGGTGACTGCTTTTAAGTTTTTTTTGGTTTTAACAGTGTTATGCACAAGTGATATTTTAATCTTTGTTTTTATGAAAGCCTGTCCTTCTCCAGGTCTATCAGCTGTGGGGCATTACAGGTTAACGTTCCTGTCTGGCAATTGTATTCCGCTATTTTCCCATTTTAAATGTGCTGGTTAAATTGTGATAAAAAGCTGTATTTTCAGCCACTCTTAGTTTTAGCTTGTGTTTTCACTGACTCATAGTCCACAAGGGCATTCAAATTACTCAAGCAGAAGAGCAGTTTACAGTACATCGCTATTTCGTTGTATCCCTTTGCCCGTAATGGGGTGTTAGGTGAACGTGCGTAGGCCTTGTTGTAGGCATTTAAAAGTCTGTGCAATACATAGCTGGATGTTGCCAAGCTGAAGGTTCATGCAAGAAAAAAATCATGATATTCAAGGTTGCTTGAATGTCTGTGATTTGAAATTCAGGTCATCTTATAGCCAGCGCAAAAGAGGTTTTTTTAGCTGTGTTAAGGAAACTACTTTTTAATACTAGGTGTCCAGATAAAAGCCAGTCAGGATGTAGTAATTAAAAGTTAAAATCATTGTAGACCTCTGTAGGCTTCAAAGAATGTTGATAAGAGCTGGTAGTTTCTTCTGTGGATGGTAACAGTGAGGTTAAAGGATGAGTTCACCAACAAATTTGAATGAAGTGTCTCAGCATTCTCCTAAACACCTCAAGCAGATGGAGACTTATTTTGATAATGCAAAAAAACCCAAACCCTAACCCACAAAATGGCTCTGGCGTAATCCAAGTCTCCTGAAGCCTCGAGATCCTATATTGATTTCAGAACATGCCTCAATCTTCACTTCAGGTGCTAGGCTAAAAGTGTTAACTCGCACTCGGCCTGAAGTGGGTGGTTTTTTTTTGTGGTTGTTTTTTTTATGTTTTAAAAAGTCCACATCTACTTCAGTTGTTAAAGAGAGTGCTGCAATGCTGTTCTTGCCTTGGAGGTCAATAATTGTTTTTTTATGGGCTACAAAACTAAACAGTTCCATCATTGTGGGGATGATTGAATAATGTTTAAGGACTGAACTTGAATTGTTCCTTTAAATTCACTTCTCTATGTACTCTAACAATAACAAATGTCAATTGTGGAAAAATGTCGCAAACCAGGCCCTAGACATGACCCACTTCCACTGTGTCCACCTCCATGTGCTCGGTATGTTCCAAACACTCATGCACTTGGGCTCAAAATTCTGCAAATGGTGTGATGGCACTGTATGGAGTGCTTTGGGAAACATGTATCATCCCCCTTTCCAGCATAGTGTTTTAAAACAAAATGTGCACAGCAATTTGAGCACTGCACCAGGGTGCACCCATAAACCATCCGTCACCTTTACCTGGTCAAAGGCTGAGCATCAAGCACTCTCATGAGGCTGCTCTTGGATCATCCTCTATAGTGGGGAAGACAAGGTGCTAATGTCACTGCCCCAGCAGTTTGGTCTCCTGTTGTACACTGTCCTATGGATCCCCAGTGCTGGCTGCTGAGTAAAACGCTGTGAACTGTCAGTCCTGTTGCTAGCCTTGCTGAATGGGACTCTCAGAGCATCACTCTCAGTGAAAGTTCCCTGTTCAATAAATAGAAAAAGATAGGCTTTAATTGTAATTAAATTCTATTGCTTATTGCAGCCACTACCTCTCTGCCACAGTGAAGTATTTAAACAGAAGTGCTGGCTGTCCAGTTTTTGGAGCTGTTGTCTTCTTTATTATATTGGATTATGCATGCAGAAGTCATTTTATTGCTTATAATTTTGACTGGAATGTCATTTTTGTTTTGCAAACAATGATAGAAAATTAATTATTTTTTTAATTTTTTAAAATTAATGTTTACAGGAACTAAACCTGGCTCCCTGGACTGCATCCTAAAAAGCGAAAATGCACTTGAGAAACACTTTATGAGGATCGAAACAAAGCCTTTGGCCTTCCAATCTTGCTCCCCAGAGACATCCAGCAATGAACCTGAGCTCCACATCATAAACATTCCAGAGAATGGCAACATTTGGTAAACTTTGCGATTGACATGAAATGTCATTGCATGTTTTGTTTTGTCATTGCTGTTGAAGGAATTTCTCTTGTAATTTCTTGATTCTTCATTCTGCAGCAATGTATTTGTTCATGTGGACAGCAAGAGGACCAGTGTGTTTCTGCGAGGCCCTCAGGGCACCACATGGACCTTCCTCAACCTACAACTCACCAAGTTTGGTGTAAGCATAGACCTACACACACTCCAGTTGTTACAGCACATATTCATGGTCCCACAGTCCCACATGAGATACGATTTATTTAGACTCTGTGTGCTTACATTGTTGTCAGTAGTGCGATATAGCTGACTAAAAAATGGTTAAATGATTTCTTACTCACAATGCCGTGGAAAATGTGCTTATTATTGAATGACTACATGCACAAGACAGTTTCTAAGTGATTCATTTGAACTCGTCTCTTTCTACAGTCCAACAATGTCATCGTGCTGGCCACCATGGGACACACTCTCCTGCCAAATATTACAGTGAACAATGACAGTGCAGAGAGTGTACAAAGGGAGGCTTTAAAATTCTTTAAAGCTAATACTTTCACCAGCTATACTGAACTCCTGCCGGGGGCCACTCCAATTTTTCTGGTTCTTGGAAAAGAAGACTCAGTAGGTAAGATGATAAGAGGTCAACATTTGATTTGGACTAGGGCATTTTTCTTAAAAGAGGGGAAATGGAAAAAGCAATAGCCCACACACAATTCATGTAACAAAGTAATGAGTGCTTCAATGATCATTATCACATAATCACCATGATCATCATCACATTTAGTATAATTTTTTACAAATGCAATGTGCCATGCTGTGTTGCGATGTAAATTAAACCTTTTAGTTTTACTTAAGTTCTCAGTTTGAGTTTTACTCTGTTTGCTAAATCGTAAAAACTTTGATTTTGTCCTGAGGGGGTGATAGGCCCCGAAACAGAGGTAGAATAGCAAAGTGTGCAAAGCAAATGACACCTTTCTGCATTAAGGGTAGTAGGGATTAAAGAAAGAACATTAACCCAACCAACATATTTAACATACAAGGTGTCGTGGCAGCTTGTTAAAAACCTTGCAGCATGTAAAGAGTTCACACTCAAGTAGTCTACCATGTCCACTTTCTTACCACACCACTAGCTTCCCTTCGTTAAATATCCAGTGATGAGGCACAGGGTAAAGAGCGAAAATCAGTTTATTCCATGGACATGACCAAAATTAAAATAAACAAAATATGCCTGTATTATCCAAACTGACTTGACTTGCTGAAAGTGACAAAAAACAAGATATGTAAGTTTATATAAGATATAAACATTGTTGCTCCACACTCCAAGTCTACTGAGCAAAAATACCAATAGTACCAAACAAAAAACAGGCTTAAAGGAAAATATTACATTAATATGGCCAATTCTTTTAGTTTTTAATTGGCAATTCAAACCAGTATTATATGATTTATCTTTTGTTGATCATTTTTTAATTTCAGCTGTTTCTCTCAGTTCCAGAAATAGACCCGCAGACACCAGTCATTCCCAATACAACTCATGCCCCTCAGCAGATGCCTCTGTTGATGCAGTTGTACACCTCCCCAGACTACCGTTCTCCCCTGGACCCTAGCACCAAGGTGCAGAGCGACAAGAGGATTTATGCAGAGGTAACTAACCTTTCACCCCTTTTCACACCTCCTACCTCAAATCCTGCTCAGAATTTGCTAAAGATAAGGTGAGAAATGCAGCTAATTTATATTGTTGGCCAGTCTGTCCCAAACATTGCAATGCTGATGCCCATTTTAAAGATTCATTGTTGCAGTTCATTTGATCTTTTCTCTGTTTCCTGCAGATTTCAGGGCATCCACTAGGGGATATTGCCTTGAACATCAAGGTGTTCAAGTGCTTTGTGAGCTCCAAGAGCTCGTGCCCTGTAGAGAAAGAGCTGCCCTTCATACCAGAGCCCTGCTCCTCAATTTCATGTCCCAACAGCACCAGACTCAGCTTCTCTTTGGATCAGCTCCAGGAGCTGACATCCACCACTTGGGACCTGGAATGCTCCGTCAAACTTTGCTACAGTGAGGTAGTTAATCAACTATTTCTTCCTGATACTTGAAATAGACCATGTGAAATGAAAGCGTTATTAAACATAAATAAAACATTCCATTGCTATTAGTAAAGAAATGTATATGTACTTTTGTATTGAGGTTGATCATTTTTTTTCTTCTCTCACCATCTCACTAGAAATGTGGAGATGGAGGAAGAGTGAAGAGGAATCTGGAGGTTACCCAGCCGTGTCTACCACCACCAAGTGAGTTCAGTTTAAACTCCAAAATATGGATCAGTTTACTTTGAGTCAAACAAAGCTTATTCATATGATTTATAATGCCGCCCCCAACCTTGGTCTTGTCTCCACTTTTTAACAACTGGTTTCTGCTGTGTCTACACACAAATCTTAAATTATTCATAGGTAACTGGGCCCCAGTCTGTTGGTTCGTAGAAATCAAACACAACATGAAATCTCTGTACAGTTATACAGACATTTACAACACTATCAAGTGTGTGATCCCCTTTTTAGTTAGCTTTTGGCCCTGATTTGAATTATTTATTACAATTTTAAAAAAGAACACAAACAATTCCTCACATGTCAGTACACAGAATGCAAAAATGTCCTGATAGACACAAAATTGCAGCACAACTTGTCCAGATGTTGTCCTCTCTTTAAAAATCTTCTCCGTGAAAATGAATGTAATTCTCCGTCTGAACTTTCAGAAGCATTTTAAATTGTGAAACTTTTGAAATTTCCTTTTTTGCCCTCAGGACTTAATTGCTAGTCTGGTGCTCAGTTGGTGAATTGCCACTTGCTGCTGTAATTTTCATTTCTATTGTTGCTTTCAGTGCACAACAAGTGCTGCGCGTTCCGTTGTCATAGCAGTAAACTCAGGATAAGCAGTGAAGCCAGTAAGGGGTTGTGGGGCCGGGCCTCGTCCTTTCGGAAGGTCTGCAGGCTGACCTTGTGGCCACAATCAGAACTAATGGCCCTCAGGGGAGGGGGCCGAAGTCCTTTGTGTTTCCAAGTGGGTCTGACTGTGTACGCTGTCCAAACACAGCCACTGGTCTCGGCGCTATTGTCGGACTATTCAACACAGTAGACTCAAACAAGGAAAGATGTTTTTCTTCAAAGAAAGAATAGTCTCCAGCCAGATGATTAATCTCCAGGAACATTCTAATGATTCAAATTGTGACTAAAAAGACAAAAGGAAGTGGATGTTGATTGAACAGGGGATCACCTGGAGTTAGTCAGGATCGTTTTGTAAAGCTGATAATAGATTTGTTTATTTTTTTAAGCTTCCTTTATCCTCCAGAGATAAAGGTTGCGGCATACTGCAAGTGTTGAGGAAGCTGACTAACCTATTCGTCCGTGCTTTCCTGTGTCCGGTTTGTCCTCCTCTTTGCTGTTTTGCTTTAACGTGCGTAATTAGAGATGTTTTTTCTGGAGACTACTGAAATACAGGAATGGATCTCGCTGTAAAAGAACAATGGTGGTTTGGTATGTCTGTTTATGAGGGTTCCTCTCATTATCCAAGCGTCAGAGATACAAGGGTTATATCAGCAGGACTAGCAGACTGCATTCTGTCACGAGGCTTCACTGGGAAGGGCTGAGTGCTCCATTCAGCAATCATTCCTGTTTTGTAGTTTTCGTACAGAGGGCTCCAGGGAGTCACAGCACAGGCCTGCTGTCTGTATCCTCCTCTCCACCTGCACTGGAGCTTCTGCTTCCTGCTCCTGTTTACTCAGCTTTGCTGTCAAAGCCTCACTTGTACAAACCCAACGCAGCAACTGATTACAGAGAAGAAAAAAAAACGTCTCATGAGAAAGCCTGCTCAAGTTTCTGTGATGTTTCTGGCCCGTTCGGGGTCAAGGAATGTTCCTTACTGAAAGAAGCAACAAACGAGGTTAGCTGTCTGGAATGCAGTAGGCTAAATTGCCCACAAGATGTCACTGTTTCAGTGCTCCTATTTATATTTAATTCAGTTGATAATCGGTGTTTAATCAATTCAGCAGGATAGAACTTCATATAGTTTTCATTTTGATCAAATGAATTAAAAAAGCAACTTATTGGAATCACATGTGCAACATCAGGCTTCCTTAATGTCCATGAAGCTCAGGTAAAATGTGTGTTCTGATATCAGCATTAAATCGCACAACACACAATTATTCAAACACACATGATGCACAGAGTGATGGCAAGTTGCTACAAAAATAAACATGCCATCTTCGGTTCCTCATGTCCTCTCTTTAATGCACTTCAGAAAAAGGAAAGCTGTATTGTATGAAACCAGTATAGTTCTTAGCCAAGCACATTCCACCAGGAGGCAGGAGGCAGCAGAGGCAGGTGAGAGAAACTCGTGCAAAGGTGATGATTAGCTTCTTCCAAATGTTCTGGTTACTTGTGGGAGGATCTCTACAGGTAGCAGAAGAAGAGGAGAAGAAAACTCATGTTGCGCTTGCACACTGTTTTTTTTTTACATGCAACACATAACGCACACTGGCTCTGTCTGGAAACAGTTCAACAACAGCCTGGTCAGGTACAGAGCATACTGAAGACATTAAAGTTTAGATAATAATGATAATTTCCCAAACTATACATAAGAATCACAAGGATTTCATAATACCTGACATGTTTTTCTTGCTTTAAAATCACAAGCAAAGATGGCCAACTGCCCAGTGAGTAGTTAGTTTGTACAATCATGATGTTGGAAGAGTTTAAGGCGATGTCTGAGTGAAGGAGAAACTGTGAATGATCTATTATCCAGCCTTCTTGAATTGAAGTCTGCCTCAAGGTAATCCTTCCGTGGCCTTGCCAGACCACAATGAGTGAAGCAAAGCTGTGCGATGGCCTTGCCGGGTTAGAGCAGTATGTCTGTGCCACAGCCCCGCATGTCAGAGGCTTCAGCGAGCTTTAGTGTTCACCTGTTCTCTTACTCTTTCAGCTGAATTGAGGGAAAAATTATTTTTTATTGCTGCTGGCGTCAGATTTAATGTTTTTTATTAAGTTTGTTAGCAGCAAAGCACCTTGTGTGGGGCCAGCAATACATCAGCAGTGCCAAACTTGATTATAAATTGAGATTAGTAACGATAATGGTAGGGCAAAATAACTTTTTTTATTTCAGCTGGGCTGAGGTCTAACCCTGCGAAAGTAATTACTTTTATTTACTGCATTGGCTTGTGTTGTCACAGTAATTAGGACAGGGGGGAAGAGTTGTATGAAGACCATACCATTATGTGTCATCAATTAAAATGATTGATTTAAATCATTCTTTTTCTTTTGGTTAAAAAAGTCATGACATATTTATGTAGTTGAAAGTGGGATTTTCACACACACATGTACCCGCACACACACACCTTTATTTTTGCATGCCAGGAAACTCCCACATCTTGAACTCAAGACTCTTTCACAGTATTCACTTGACACACAATACAACGACTGTCTGGGTGTTTTGTTAGACTAAGAAAATTTGCTGCCGGCAACAGAAACTTTGACTCCTTGTTTGCTTGGGTTCCCTGGAGAAATTAGCCGATCAGATCCGAGCCAATCCTGTTACCGAAACGAAACGTATTATATTACATATCTCTGCAGGATGTGCCACTATATCATAATATCTCAACTCACTCAACTTGAGACTGTCTACTATGATTTAACCTACTGTCTATCGATCATTTTAAGTCTTGTGATTTTGTTCTGTGTTTGCATTCAGTTTTAATCAGTTCTGACTTGTTGTGATTGCTGTTGTTTAAATCAAGCTTGCATCCAATGTTTTTTTTTCGTGTATATGTTTCAGGCCCACCCTGCTTTGATTTTGGCCTACCTGGTGTACTTGGCATTGCATTCGGAGGGTTCCTGATTGGAGTATTACTTATTGGTGCACTGTGGTTTATCAAAATTAAAACAGGTAAGTGTATAATTAACACCCAAGTTCCTGGTTGAATATACTGTGTATCTGAATTACAGTTTTCCTGCATTTGAAATGCTCACATTCTGCTTTATTCAGGGTACCCAACTGGATTGGACATCAGCTCAACTGCAGCAAACCTTCCCGGTAAGGAATTTTGATTTCTTTGTATGGATCCAACACTTTGTGCTAAGAAGGGTTGGGCATTTAAGGGCTGATATGAAGAGACTTTTTTGAATGGTCCTCAACACATGTGATTTTAGGCAATGTAATGTGGGGATCAGTATGATGTCAGAGTGGATAATTAAGGCGGGAAATTAAACGCGTAGACATCACATCGGCAACTTCAACACCAATCGAACAATGCCCATATCGTATCTACTGTAAAAAAAACTGTCTTCATTGGTTAATTTACATTTCTTGATGCATTTTTAACAAATTACATGCGTAAAAACTATGGTGGGGTCGTGATTTTCTAATATTTGTCCAATTAGAAAAACAAATAGTTCTTGTACTACGGTTTTGTCTGAAAAAAAAAAAAATCCCCTTTTTTTAACTGCGCCTGCAAATAACGGGATGCCACCAGTTATCATGTTATGACAGGCTGTGGTAAAATTGCGTTACTATCACCAGGCTCCAGTAAAACATATGTGCCAATGATCAAATGACCATTGAATAAGTCCCGGTGATTATCGAATAGCGTTTTTGCTTGAAAGGCCCATCCCTGATAAAAAGTGATTGGACAAATTGGCCATTTAAAAAAGTGGTGTGGACATATCCTCAGTGTCCCCAGTGTAAATGACAATTATAATTGATTGTTTTCTTGTTCTTCTTTTCATGTTATTGGCTTCTCTCTCATCTTTCTACAGGATGTCCGTGCTCAGGAGCAAAACGACAACCTGTTTCCACCAACCCTTCCCCCTCTGAGAACAGCAGCGCCAACGCAAGCATTGGAAGCACCCAGAGCACACCGACTAGCAGCATGGCATGAGATTATTGTAATCTCCACCACCAGCAGGGCCACCATCTCCCCTCAAAGTCACCTATACAGGGTTTGTGCTTTTGTCTTCTTTAGTAATGCTTAAAAGAAGCATTCTCCCTTCCCTGCCCCCCTTCAGATTCTCATTAAAAAGCACAACCCATGTCTTTGACACACCAAGCCTGAAATGGATGTGATCTGGGAGTTTGCAACGGTGGATGGGGGTGGGAGGGCGCTGGGTGACGGATAACAGAAGTCTAATCAATGGCTTCTGACGCTCACCTCTGCAGCCTCTCTGTAAAGTCAAGCTCCTAGACAGGAAGTTAAAGAGGGCAAGAGGGGAAAAAAATTGGCTCCCAGTAACAGGAAAAACAAACCATATCCCCCAAGAGCTAACAGGAAATTCACTGCATTCCTTTCAATGAATTGTGCTTGTGTGATGGCAGCACAATAATAGTTAGACAGGAGACAAACCAGCCAAAAGAGCGACTTTGATAAAACAGATGAAAAGCTTTTTTGCATTCACATCCAAGCTACAAAAATACCCACAGCCTTTGGCTAGGTCAGTCCAAAAAGTTATCAACAACCCCTCAGGGTTTGAAAAGGATCTCTAACCAGTCAATTAAATGCCCACTTCAAGGGGTATTTGTCTTAATTGGAGTTCGAGGTCGATGATTAACAGCTACCTCCTATTATTTTGAAGTCTGGAGCTAAGTCTAAGCTTAACACTGGATTTCTCTGGTGAATTGATCATATTCTCTTCCTTTTTTCCATTTTTTTAATATTCTTGTGTCACTTGGTGAACCGTGTAGTTGACTCTCAAAGATACAGTGCCTCTTTAATGCTATCCAATAGCTCTATAAGGGCCTTGTATCAAGTTTTTTCTCCACAGACAAATATACTTGATTACCTAATAACAACAAAATCAATACCAAATCACATTTATGACCCAAAGGTAGCAATGAATAAGTATTATTAAAAAAAAGTGCTTTTATAAGTATCAGCTCAGAAGTAATCACTCTTGCAATGTACAGTAGAGCGTGCAGAGACACATGGCTGTATTCAGAGCTGAGTAATGTGCCCCTAATGAGGAAGCTAGCGCCATCAGTTTTCAGACGTCAGACTTAAATATGGAACCAAGCGCCACTCATTCAGCTACGCCTACAGGGTGGAGTTTCCCCAAAATAGTCTGTCTGGAGGTGGAATTCCAGTACTTTTCCTTCTTCCAGAACCAGTAATAGGTCCACCACCACTGTCTCACAGTTTGTTGTAACCACAATATTTACCATCAGCTTCATATGTTTCAATTAGATTTATTGCATTTAAGTGTTTTCAGGCCAGTTTAATCATCAATCAACAGACTTAGAAGCAGCTATTCATGGTGTATGAACCATACCTCTTCCTATAAATGAAGATGGCCATAAGTATAAATAGTCCAACCTGTCTGCTCATAATTAACTTCCTTTCATTCAAAATGTAGCCAGAAGCTAATGTTCTGCTCTGTCTTGCGATTGAGGATTATGTGCCCAGAAGCAACAGAATATTTAGACCTTTAATGAATGTTATTGGTCACCGATGAATTCAGAGACTTTGTTTTGATGACAAGCAATCCTTGATTCCCGCTGCACTCTGAAGTGTTGCCACCTCCAAGAGACTTGATTTGATGCAGGGGTTCTAACAATCGGCCAAAATATTCCATGATGAAATTACCATTTAATTAGTATTTCTCACACAGAAGGAAATTGAGGAAGTGTTATCAAAGGCAAATGTTTGTTTTTTGAACCAACGGGCAAGAAAACCCCATTTCAAGTGAATTTTTTTCCCTTAACTTCCTATAAAAGTCACCAGCTCTGAATACAGCCGATGTGCACTCTTTAATATAACCAATAGCAGCTTATAGTAGTTGACCACCTTTTGTATATGCTGTTTGCAACTAACCACTGGTCAATCAACTTTCGCTTTACATGACATGTTAAAAGGGACAGTTCACCCCAAAATCAAAAATACATATTTTTCCTCTTAAGTGTAGCCCAAATGCTGCTGAGTTTTAACTGAAAAAAAAACCAACAGAACTCTTTCCACAAAAAAATGTTCAACCGAACTACACTGTATCACTTCGCAGAAGGAAGTGTGCATCTACTCATGACCTCATAACGGAATGGGACATAAGCATTAATGGCGTCCTTCGGCTGAGCTGTAACATCAGCTAGCTCATTAAGCTATCCTCTTATTCGAGAGCAGATGCACACATGAGCGTGTGATGTGGAAAGAAAGCATCTCCTAACAGTACTGCTAACAGCATGTCCTGTGGATTATTTTGAGTAACAGGGTCATGATTTCTTGAAAGAGATGTTGATGTCGCGTTTGTAGAATCTAGTTCAACTTTACGGCTGTTATTTCCAAAGCTTGGCAACTCACACCAAAAAAATGTACATGGATAAATAGCACTACAGGTAAATGGAAAAATATGTGTTTTTAATTGTTTGATGAACTGAGTTTGTTGTCGAAATGATTAACTTCAGCTGTCAACATTGGATAGGCTGCATCAGCCACTGCAGGGCTAACGCTACACAAAGCTGCATAGATGCATAACGGGGACTTCCATGAGGGCTACACCTGCAGAGCGACGGTTGATCCGTGAACCCACTCTTTGTTTCAATGTACAAATGTAAATTTATTTTATATTTTTTATTGCCAATCTTTTACCTCTTTAGAAATTATTCCCTTCACTCGCCAAGTCTCGTGGTGATTTGTATCCACAGCACACAACTTTGACACAAGCATCGATGTTAAAACATATATATTCACACTCCCAATAGTTACTCACCTTCGGATTTGGATTGTTCAAATAATTTATTCACCTTCGAATATAATCTCAAAAACATTCTGCATTTGTAAAATGTGTCCTCATTGTACGTGAGCCATGTAGCGTATTACCCCTCTCTCACTTCCGTGTGTGCGTGCATTCCTGATTGTCTTTGTGTAAATGTGTCGAGACAGAGAACAAAGAGGGCCAGTACAAATTCCCACTTGAGTATTTGTGCAATATGATGAGTTTAACTTGTATTTAATGTCTATATGTAGTTTTTTTATCATGTTTTTTTTTGTAAGTGTTGTATGATATTCTTACTATGAACCATTTTTCTTAACCTCTTTTACATATATGGAGAACTGGGACAATACCTAATGAAGGCACTTATCAAATGCATAAGATTTGTTCTGTATTGTAATGATTGTTTTTGTTCTATCATTGTAGCCACAGACAGTACGTGTTACATCACATGTCAAAGACAGTACATTTGGTTTGTTGGTTTTACCCCATTTGACATTTTCCCCTAGATTCAAGCTTCTGTCAAAAAACACGGCATATCTCAGCCGATACTGACATCCTGACATTGTATTGTCTAATTTCTCACCGGAGGGAAGCCTCCCAGTTCAATATTCAACACGAACTTGTTGTTTGCAGCAAAGATTCTAAATTAGAACTGTGAAAATGGTGCAGTTTGTGTGAATTAAAAAAAGAAAATGTAATTTTAGGAATTGGTGAGAATATAACACATTTCCCTCCCCTCCACACATATCAAGTATTCTGTACCTTTGTTATGCCAGCCCTGTTAGTACCAGTTTCTGTCTGAACGCTGACAGTGAAATCAGGCAGGCTGTCAGTTAATTCACTTTGTTAACCCTGCAGATCCCCTCGCTCTTGACAAAATCCTTCCTCCTCCTCCACAGACACGGTCAAGGAAATATGTGTGTCTGTGTGTGCATGTACGCGTTATATGTACTGCACTGCATCTGTGTGTAGGTGTACAATAAAAACTATGCCTACATGAGTAGATTCTCCCTCCAGTCTCTTAGTAATCTCCAAATTCAGAATTTTTACCCCACACTCTGAAGCCTTAACAACGTGTCAGAACGTCTGCTTTATAAAACGCAGTCTTACTTTTGCGCTGGAGTTGGCAGCCTTTTACCATTTAAAATGGGTCTATTTGTTGAGACTGTACTCAACCAATGTCATGTAAGTCTATGTTGTCTCTGAAGAAATATATGTTTTGTCTGAAATTATCTTAATAAAGTCAATATGACAAACATTCTTTGTGTTTTTTTTGTTGTCTTTCTTCCACCCTTGTGACATTGCAGCGGGTAAACCTCTAGAATCATGTACTGATGGGGGGAAAAAAAACACACTCCCAGGATACCCAGCATCCCCCAGGACAAGTAACATCATAGAATACAATGCAGCACACTTGGCAGAGCAACGACACAGAAGAAAGAGCCAGAGTACAACACACTCTAAAACGTATTAATAAGAACAGTGGGGGAAAAGAACAATGAAGGATAAACTGTATTTAAGCTGTGTTTGACCTAAGGTTTAATAAAATATTGTTCAGGTTGAAGCCAGAATAAAATGTTGGGGGTTTTTTGCAAACTGACGAGGTTGACATCTGCATGTGTCAGGTACACCATATATATGTATATTTCTATCATATCAAGTTCATGTGTTATAACTTCATGAATTTCATATCAGGAGGCAGAGGGGATGGTGGTGGATTTATGCTATGCAAGAATGCTTTTGAGACTGCTTTTCAACATTTGTAAGCACAACATTGGATATTTTAAAGGAGAAGTAGGGAAGTCTCCAGCCATTCTTGAGGCAACCAAAGCAGGTATTATCAGCCAACACATGATCTTTTTTCCTAACCCTAACCAAATGGTTTTATGTGCTCACAAACAGAAAGCTGTCGCAATGTGAATTTGAAAACAAACAGTTTCCACAGATCTGTGGTTTCCATAAATGTTCCCTGCTGACATTTATTGTGGAGATTAGGTCGCAGAAGGATTAGTTATTCGACTAATCTCGTCTTCTACCAATGCTGCGATATTTCACTTGACTTGACTGTCACATTCACAGAGGGTGAGATGAACTGTGTTCCTGATTTGATGACACGTCTGCGCTAGAGCTGCCACAGTAAAGAGACAGCAGCAGAGAGGAAAATGTTGTTAGGACACAACAAGAAGTGTACATGCAGGGTTGGGTCAGATTACTATGATATGTTGTCAGTATCTAAATACAAAGTATATGGAAAAATATAATAAGAAAGGTTATCAACTGGATTACAAAACAACATTTTTTTTTAACAGGCAGTGCAAACAAGTGCTTTTTACATACTGCACCTGTAAAAACAGTGCTGGCACAAACTTCAGGTGTCCTGTGTGTTCTGTACATGTGGGATGTTGCTACTTTCTTTAAAATGTGTTTTAAGCATGGAAGATTTTGCTTTTGTAACACAAAAGCAGCATTGACTCAAAATGTTCATCTTCTTTGTTCTTCTTTATTGAAAATAGAGACAATTTTAAAAAAAAAATATGATATGATTGCACATTTTTTTCAAATGTAATCTGTTATGTAAAATATAATCCGTTTCTACCGATCCCTGTGGACGCGTGCTCTGTGGCTCGGCATGAAGACAGGAGAGTTTACCACAGTTTGAACACATAAAAGCCAGATTGTGGTGGTGTATCATGGGCGCACAGCCTGCAGTCAGTGTAAAGCCCACACCAGGGGGCACATGATTAAAACCAAGATCAAAAAAGTGTTTCTGACTCCAAAGATGATATTTTAAGACCTTCATGGGCTGGAGCTGTGCTCATGCAACATTGTCATGAAGTCCGGTTTCATCTGTGATGGAAAAAGTAATCAGATCCTAAAAGTAGCAACACCCCAATGTCACAATACTTGCTTCCTGTTCATTTTATTTTACAGAAGTAAAATAAGTATTTATAAAGACAGTAAAACGCTCCCTGTCACCCTGCCAGTGGCCTACTGTGTGCACATTACATCATATATAGCATAACTAGTAGTCAGGTATTGCGTAAGCAGCATATATGTTGGAGCGGGTCGAGGTAGAGCTGATTTTACGCATTAGTGTACTAATACTTGACTCTGAGGTGTAGTGGAAAAGAGGAATACAATTATTTACACTACACCGCAATTTCTTTTCAATCATCTTTTTAAAAGTCGTCACTTTCTGAGTTTCTTCCACAGATTGGTGTTTAAAAAATTCAACGCTGCACTTGTTCTTGCAAAAACAGTGTTTATTCAAATCCACCGGATAACGCAGCGAGGTAATCTCCGTCCGGCTTCTTTTTCTATTTTCATCTGATTCAGCAGACCTTGACTCGTGAGCGACCTGAAACACAATGATCTTAAACATTAGGAGGCCATCTTGCTATAATGGTGTTATGAGTCATACGTAACCTTTATTGCTGAGGCGAAATGATGAAAATAATAATGTTTTCATCCATCTATGGCCTTTTGGTTCTTCCTTTATCATGCACAGATTCGATGGTGTTTTCACGACTGGAGCCAAGGCACACAATACATGTTTATGGGCTGCCATAACCTCCAAATGCGACCATGTAAACATTTGGCCTCGCGATGAATGCATTATGTGTGTCTCTATGTGTGTGTGCCTTCTTGTTTGCCTCTTCAGGTTGTTTACTTCTCGAGACAAATCTGTTCTTTTCTGCAAAATTTCTGCCTGCTGAAATGTGTTTGTTATCTGTGCATAAAGCATGTAACAACGACCCGAGGGCAGAACTGGTCCTCTTGCAGCTCTGTTCTATGAAAACTAAGGTGTGAGTCAGTAAGAGAGACAGATTCGCCTTCTCCTCCTGACAGTGTCATACAGTCTGTGTGTTATATATGTGAATAAGTAGACTGCGGGATTGTACGGAGCTGTGATTTCTTCCCCAAAACATTCTGTCTTTGAAAATCTAAATGTGCGGGATTTTTTGGAGGAACAAAGGGGAGAAAAGTGCCGTTTTATCGTTACCAAGGAATTGCTTCCCGACCATATACATCACAGTGTGTTGCTAGGCTCTCAAGGGCAGCGGAGTCAGTAGCACATTAGTGTTTGACATTAGTCAGACTATTAGAAAAACAGCCTCTCGTTCGCTCAACTAAAATGAGTTCAATTAATTATCTTAATCAATTTACTGTAGATGGTATTTGTTAATGGCGCTCGTCAGCTCGTAGCCTTACCTACGTTATAATGAAGGATGTTAATTGAAATCGCTAAATAGGCTAACGATAACAATTAGAATTGTTTGTCCAAAGATTTAATAGCTCAGTGTTTTCTGAGAATTTTCTGGAGCTTTTCTTTTCTTTTTTCTTTTATTTAATGAGAGTAGCTCTTTCATTTCCCCACGTTGTGTACACTGCACCACATGTAGCAACAGCACACTCGCAAATCAAGCTAATTCAGGTATACCTTTCTAATGGGACAGATCCTATATTCAGCATGAACTCATTCATGACAAGATGTATGATGAATTCCTGTTCCTCCCATCAACTGGCCAAATCACACACCGGATTCATGATTACGACTTGTGATAAGTTTAAACTTAACAGGTCCCGATTTAAGGAATGCTTTCAGTTGCGTCGCAATTGATTGATGTGTGTTCAAATTCGCTAGATTCTCTGTATAGGACTTTATTTCAGACCCATATATCCGCTCAGCCTCTCTGAAAGCAGAGCTGTCCCTCTTCCCCTTTTTTGGTTTTAAATCAAACTGGCTGTGGGCAGATGCAAACATTTACATATTAAACAAGCATTCTGAGATACAGTTACATAAATAAACTTCTATGTAACTGAATTCCAGGCGACTTGATGTTTATCATTAAATGGATGAGTGTGAACATTACACATAAACTCACGGCAGCTTGGTGACAGAAACTCAAACCCATCAATTATGCATACAGACTTCTTTCACTATATCATGTCACTTTTTCTGTATCAACCCAACACATATTCTAAAAAACAATTAGCACAAGCAGCTCGTTGTGACAACTGTTATGTTAAGGCTTCCTGTTAGGCAGCGACCTCTAGTGGCTGTAGTAATTACTATGGCTGCAAAGGAGGAGGTGAGGTGTGGCAGGGCGGGTTAGACGGTGTGTGTAGTGCGACAAAACGCCTGAACGCCTGCTGCTGGTCTGCTGCAACACTCATGTTGTTTTGGGAAAATGGACATATGTCGTTTTTCTGAGTTGCTGGCAATCGACCTATTCAGTCGCTCGGTATGATGATATGTTGGAACTAGAACCCAGTTAGAGATGAAAACAGTTTGTCAAGTAGACGTATGACTCTTCACACAGTGTTCCGAACATGTATTAACTCTAACTTACATCAAGAACACCAGTTGGCTGTATGTTCTGCCTCCTTTTTATAGTTCCAACATCATTTGAATAAAGTCTTTTCTTTTGAGGATGCCAACAGACGTATAAAATTTGCAGATTTCATTTTTGAAGCAACCATTGCTGCAATAGACAAGATGGTTGCAACAAGAGGAGTACAGAGGAAAGAGGCCGGAGAAAAAGGGGGATTAGACAAGGAGAGATGAGCTGAGCTGGTATGAATAGACAGATCACTGGGAGGTGAATGGAAGCAATGGCACGGTCGAGTTCTGTAACCTTCAACAAAATTCCCCTCATGTATGGAAGAAGAAGGAAAGGTCATGACTGAGTCATTGATTAAAATGGCCGAAGAGATGCAGAATAATCGTCCTAAATCATATGGATTAATATCGATCTATGGATTAAATCTCTATCTCTCAAATCCCTGCGCTACAATATCCTTAATTTAAAAACAGCATTTCACAGGGCCAAAAAGTTTACAAAGTGCTTTAAAAAACTGAAAAAGACAGGAAATGTGCAATGCTTAAAAGAAATTTGTCATCAACAGACAAAGAAAATATAATAAAATATATGATTGGGAGGAAAATGTGAGTCGTGGGAACCTTTACCTTTTTCAGTTTAACGGTGACCCTTGTATGATTTTATACTGTAAAGGTCAAGTGTTTAATTGTGTGTCCCTGAGCGCTGCGTAAGTACTGCACTAACTGTCAATTGTGTAGAGTTGACCGGCGATGATGATAAAATTAAAAAGATAAACTATCCCGGTTTAGCTTTCATTATAATGCGAGATTTGCTGGTGGTAACACCGCATAATGAGTGGCTGCAGGGAAACGTCCCATTACATTTAATTACTCTGATGAATGGATTAACAATGGCCACCAGCAGATGGTGCTATATTTTGTTATTTTCCCTGAATGCACAGATCGACTGGCCCTTGGGCAGAAGAAGACAGTGAGCCTCATTGTGAAGTCAAAGCAGCAAATTTGCTCCGAAATAAGCGTGAGAAATCAGAAATGCAGAGTGGAAGCATGGGAAGACTTGAATTGTACTATCATGCTGCGGCCTTCATATATAAAGAGTGCCACCGTGATAATGTTAGTTGGACCAAACATTCATATTTATACACACCGTTTCCTGTTCACTTTCCCATTTGGCTATATTTAAATACCTTCCTTAGCATCAGGTTAACAAATCTGTGACTGATCCGGACAGGAAGCCTTTAAAGCCTCGAGGGCATGTTGAATTCGGGAAGCTACATGTGAGCATAACTGAAGCTAGTCGGTAGTAAGCCGCCTCTCCCTCAGACTTTCACACCCTAAGGCGCTGTGCTGCACACAGGGTTGTTTACACGCGCCGAGGCTGTGTACAGGCTCAGCCTCTCTCCCCCGTCTCTCACTGAGACGTCCGCTCTCTCTCACAAGCACCCATATACTTGCCCACACCTCACTGACTATCTGCAGCCTGGACAGGGGTAATCCTTGAACTTATAGGCAGCGCTGTGTGCTCCAAGCAAATCCCATTCCTTCAAACTGCAGACACCCCTGGAGCTGAAGTGTGGCCCAAACACCTCTGAGGTGATATAACAGCTTTTTCTTCTTTTTATGCTTGCTCCTTGTGCTCCACTCCCTGCTCTCCTACATGCCAATAACTATTGAGCGTGTGTCATTTCATAAAAATGTAAAGTCTGCAATGAGTTGTCATTAATATAATTGGTTGTGACTTTTTAAGCAGGCTGGATATGTGACTGCTCCCTGAAATGTGATGTAAAACGAGAGGGACCTACTATGTAATTACATTTAAGCACCTACATGTAACTTTCTGGAGGAATGATAGTTGATTGTTGAGTCTCATCCCCACATTGTCAAATACTGATGTGCTATATGAAACAATAGACTTTCAGTTTCATTTGAATGAGCAATTTCTAAGATATGGCCAGAATTTTGGTTTAAAACATTCAAACAATGTTCCATAAAGAAACAACAATCTTGACATCATGTCAGAGAGGTGTATGTACACTTACAGAGTAAAGTAGACAAATGATTGTAAGTTGTAAAAATGTTGTAGCCCATACAACTTAAGTTTAATAGTCAACTTGGTAATTCTGATGTAAGCAGTTTACTGGCCCTTTAAAAAAGGAAATCAACTTGTAAAATGTACAGTGTAACATGTTGAAGAGATATCTACTGAAGTTAGCATGCTTACAGGCTAGCCCCTCCAGTCCTGAACAGCAAAATGTAGTAGTCCGAGTAATTTTCAGCCGGTAGATGTGAAAGTGGCGAGTTCGCTACCAAGTCTAATAAGTAAACAAAATAAACTCACAAAATGTAAAAACAAACCGAGATATTAAAAGAATAATCCAACCATACAACTCATTTACTGAGCAAAGAAAAGCTTAACTGCCATGTGAACTCATCATGGACACACTAATCACAGGACTCATATGCTGTTTCTCAATTTAGAGTCTGCATCCTGAAAAGGACCTGGCCTATGCGACTTCGAAGGCGAGTCCTTTAGAGAGACCTTGTCAGTCGTTGTTAAATGGCATGGTCTAGCCTTTGGAGCATTTCCTGGTGGCATCACCAGATGTTATACCCTTGCGTCACGATTTCTGCCGCCAAGGCCCGCGAAAGTGACGATCTATGCCACGCGATGTCGCCATTTCTCTCTTTCTTTCTTATTTTTCGGGTGCGCAAAGAATCTTGGGGATATGTGAGGCCACGAAGGATAGTTGCCGTCCATCCTCCAAAAAGAGGGAAAGAAGGCCACATTTGTGGGCTGCATTTGGAGGATTGGCACAGCCTTTGCGCAGCATAGTGACGTAATTGGCCTTCAAATGCTCCTCTGAAGGATGCAGACCCTAAATTGAGACACAGCAATAGTCACTCCCCTGTAAATCACCTCCATACTTTATCCTTTACTTTTTACTTTTAGGCTGTGTTCGGACCCAGTCTGGAGTCCAGCTGTGTTCTCACCTCTCCTTGCAACGAACAGTAGCCATTTCACAGGGAGCAGCAGTGAGTGGATATGTATTCTGGAAGAAGTTGGCACATTTTTGGTTTTCACAAAATCATTTTCTTGCCTGTTTCCTTTTTGTGATTTAGTGCTAGCTTCACTTGCATTAAAATGAACAAGGTGCTAGAGGGGTATTTGGATGTAAACCAGGCAGGCCCATACATTTTTGATATTTTGGAAAATATACTTCCACCTCATAACCCAGTCAGTTTTTATATTTTTATGGGTGCATTTTCTGAAAGGTACAATTACTTACCTAAATCATGAGATTTTTTGCATTTCATAAATGCCTTTATCACTGTGATAAATCACTTCTGTACCATATATCCTGCATACATGTCAATCCATCCGTTCACCCAACTGGGGATCCATCAATGTTCCCACACCAGCTGAGAGAAGTAAACAACCCGGCATGTCCCCAGACTTCCCCATGGTCTCCTTACCTTACCTCCAAAGACTGCCACCCATGGAGAACCCCACCAGGAACAGACTCGACTGGATAGGAAAGGACAGCAGGTCCCACTTCGGGAGCGGTTTCACCTCCACATATCCTTCGTCGTCTCCTCGTCTTAAATTGCCAGGTTGTCAGGGGTGCTCCAACTGAATGTTTCAAGTCAATCTTTCAAATGAGCTACCCTAAAGTGGTGCCTGAAAACAGAGCGTTTTTTTCACCGCCATAAACGTAGACTGTGACACACATATCCAAATGTGACAGAGCAAAAGCTTCACCAATAAGTGTCTTGACAGAAAAGCGGTATAGGAAATGGTTCTTTTTTATTCACGTAACAGCTTTAAGATAATTTGCCCCAAAGGTGGCAGTAGTTATTCCTATTCAGCCACAACTAACCAGCTAATCTGTGGTTAATTTCAAAAACACTAAGTGTAACCTGTTCGTTTTACATTTGCTCCTTGAAAAATTGGTAACAACATTATGTATTATGCACTACTGATCCACAAACCCAAACCACCCCATTTTGTTTTCAGTATCCTACAAGATTAATGTTTCTGCTTTAAAAAAGCAATTGTTGGATTAAGACAGAGGGTACTGGACATTTTATTCTTGAGCTTCTTGCGTAATTGGCCAAACGCTAAATGCTTTACAGGTATTGGGTTTTTTTTTTTTTCTGGGTTGGCTCTCTGCATGCTGCCACAACAGATTATGGTTTTCTTATCTTTGTCCAGCGAGCTCTCTCTTAACTGCTAATGCTGGTCTCTCAGAGCACTTTATTTGTTTATTGCTTTCACTGAAAATGGACTGAGCCAGAACAAGACTTAATCGCTTCTTTATATCATAACTCAATGTAACAAACCTGATGAAACTTGATGTAACTAATGTTTGGCAGAACTTTCACTCTGCAGTGTTTTGGCTGCGTGGTGGAGGGTCTGATTGGAGTCAGCGCCCTCAAGCACATCTCTTAAAATGACATCAAACACAGCATGAGAAAAATTACCTAGATAGGAACCTAATATAATGGACGGCCATACAGCTCAGTACTCACTCAGACGTGGCACATTATACAAGATCAGCAGGTTGATTTAACACAATGGGTAGCTTTGACAATTGCAATTATATACACTTGTAACAATAATGGTAGTAGCATTGATAAAAGCATGTCAATATATAATAAGCTGGTGAAGCAAGGACTCAGCTGAAACAAGTATCTGGTAGAACTAATGTACTTTTACAAGTGTGAGTATCAGTGGCGTAAGATGCATCAAGACGTACTCGTGATGTCCCTCCTTATACCAGAATTGGTGTAGCCACACTATTCTTCATGATGCTGACAGAGCCCTGCAAAAACCTGTTGATTACTAGTTAGTTAACACTAGCTAGACAAGCTTAGCATTGTTATCGCTATCTCAATATTGATAAAGCTCAGGACATGTTGGGGGGTGATTTAGCAGGAAAGAAGGGTCTGCTGATTCCACACATAATAATAACAGTGCATAACTATATTTAGCAGCCAGGCAAGTGAGCCTTGGCAAAATTTCACAATTAAGGTGAATACGCTGTTTTTGACAAACCTTCTTGTGTCTTGTTTGTCAACTGAAACGATGAGATTTGACGATATTGTCTTCTTACTCATCTCAATACCAAAGGGGTGGCGCGGAACGGATTGCGCCGAACTCTTTGGTGTTTGATCTCTTATCGGTCGTGTGAAGTCGTCAGGGAGATTTTCAGGATTTGATGTTTTCTTTGAACCTGCATGGCAGTCTTTAATTAAAATCTGTTTTTCATAGCGATGTTATTTTGCTAATTCTCGTTCACACTGGCACTGTCAATGCTTGTACCTGTACCTGGCGTCACTGTTTTTTTTCTTGCCTCTGCGATGACGTTACTGCATCACCGTCCACTGAGTGTGCGCCGGAACAGTCCACGTTAGTTATAGTTTTAATGTGATTGATAAATTTCCCTCTCTGAAGGCAACCCAGCCCCCACGGTGGCAGATATGGAAATAAGTAGAAAGGAAAACAAAAATATAAATTAGTGTAAGCAGTAAGTGTAGCTCTAGATAAACCCCTGACTGGCTGTAAAGACGAGTGCCTCCGTGCACAGACTGCTGAGCACAGCGAGCCCCTTGTAAACAAAGCTTCTGCTATTTAGTTTCAGTTGGCTTAATTAGAATGAATGAGGGGGCCTTGTGCAAAGAGGGCAGTTTTTTGTGGGTGGAGGGAGAGAGGAATTGGCTGTGGTGGATGGAAAGCTGGACTGAGAGATAAAGTTACTAGCGGGTGGCATGGACCAATTGGACAGTGACAAACAAAGCCCTCAGCCAAAAGCGTGGCCGTAATGAATTTAGGGGAACAACATACATGTTAATGTGCGAAAATCGAATTATTATGATTGTATTCCATGTTTTATCTCCACACCAAAGAGAGGGGAAGCGCACGTGTGTGTGTGTGTGTGTGTGTGTGGTAGAGAGACAGTTGATGGCTCTATGTGGGTTTGCGGTTGTGCATTTGCGATTTATTTTTGCAGGCTAATACATTTGTCCTGAGGCACTTTACCGTATATGTTAAACATAACAGCAAAAGGGAACGGACTGGTGGTCATAACAATAATTTTCAAACCAGTGTAATGATTAAATTACAAAATGAAAATGACCTATTACAGGCAACATTTTCAATCAATCTTACATTAGCATTGATGAGGGGACTTTGTCCTAACGTGACTTCTTCATAAAACCTCTGTTTTCTGTACATCTACAGTGTATTCCTGAGTAAGGTTTGTGCTGTTGTGCCGCTGCTTCACTCAGTATGCGCTGCGCTTGAATGTGTTTGCTGTTATATTTATGGCTGTGCTCTGAGCACGGGGCAAAGGTCGAGGAGTGAGCACAGTAAGATGTCATCGACACAAGCGCAAGCCAACTTAATGGGATTTATTCATAAATAATGCGGGTGTTCTTTTTATGTTTTGTTCCGGACATCTAAAGGCAGAGTTTGTTGTGGTTGTCTGAAATATAATTGACTTCAGGAACTTTTATAACTGGGGGGAGGTGGGTGGCTGTCAAAACATTACCGTCATTTGCAGCAGTGTGACCAAACATGATTAGAAGAATATGTCTACCAGGGTCTTTCCATTTATCATCTCTCCTTTAAACTATTAAACCCCCCAGGATTTCTGTAAGTGCACCTTAAAGACAGCAGTGCCCTAAAGTAGGCTTGAAATCGCATTTGCTCATCCCTCTTTTATTGTAAAAAAAAATAATCTGTGTCTGTGATTGATTGACAGCGGCTAACAAGCTGCCAGAGTGCAGGTGTTACTGTACACCTAAGAGGACGAGAAACAAAGTAAACAAATTAGCACTTCAGCGTGTTGTTAGTGGTATTGAAGAGTAGAAAAAAATACACACACAACAGCATATAACCAGACCAAAGTGACATTTGCAGGAAAGTGTACACGCTGTTTAATATGCTGAAGCTGAGCGGCTAATTAGCTATCTTGCCTGAGAATCGAAGTTAAAGCTACACTGTCTCCCCGGTGAGTGTTTATGTTGTTGCATGTCCGACGAGCTGAGGTGCAGGTCACGATGTGTGTTGGACGTGTGCGGGGGGGCTAACGTGGTTGTTGCTTTTGTTCAAAGTCTCTTACTCATGTGTTGCATTTCAGGTCCCCCACCCCCCCGGTGCCTCCCTGTTCAATAAAAACCCAGCAAGAGCACCATTTTGAATGCTCCTATGGCAGTTAAAGCATAATAAAGGGTCCTCTATGGTGGCCCAATGTGCAAGAAAACATAACAAAGTACCCTCTACGGTACCCTTCCAGTGAAGAAAATGTCATGCAGTGCTATATGGGCTGCCCTCTATGCTAGCAAATGAGTTTGCCTCTAAATGGTTAATAGTTCCTTGTGTGTTTTTATCACACAGCTGTTTACTATTACGACAACAGAGCAGCTGTGCGACATCAATTCTTACATGCCAGGGCATAAATTATGCACATGTGTGACATGATGATCTGGCATGATGTCACACAGTCACAGAATTAAAGGAGGGACTACTGACTATCTTATATTTGGCTGCTTTCTGGTGTGACGACAGCTCCAATGAGGTTTTGACAGCGTGCCAAAGTCAAAGTCTATTGACCACTGGACTAACAAATCCTAGCATCATCTACAGTCCTTCAGTTTCAGGAGCAGTGTTGCTTGTGGGAGATATAAGCTTCTGTTATTTTGGACTTTTTTTTTTTACTTTCAAGATCTTTCACATGCACAAGAACCTATAAAACACTGAAGAAAATGAAAAAAATGAAAAATCAGAATGGGTCTCCTTTATGGAGACTGGGGGGGAGTGCCAACATGACACCAAAAAAAATATAAAATATGAATTTCTTCTTTTTGTTTTTCTGAAAAACAGGACAAGTGATTTACAGAACCAATTTGGTGCAGCAGCCAAAGAAAAGCAATTTAGCTCCAGTTGGACTTCAAGTGCAAGTACAAATTGTGACCAAATACAGTGCCACAAGTCTACCAGCGCCCTCGCTTACCTCTTTACAGATCAATTTATTTGAGTTTGGTTTTAATCAATCACTCTGAAAAACTGCGGCAGGATTTTCTGTTATATCTTTGTTATATTTTCTCGTCCAGTGGCCAATAGCTAAAACCTTTGACATTGGTGGGCTGTCAAAACCTCATGGGAGCTGTAGTCGCACCATAAAGCAAGCCGAATATAAGATTAAGGAAAGCATCGGTTTCGTGTTCACCCACAGACATGACATATTGAGGGCGAGAGGTCACGTCCACATAGAGAAGGTGATAATGGCCAGTGTTTGGTTCAAAGATAGAGTCTGGAACTCAATCAGGAATGTGTCACACTGGGTCTTGTCAACCTCGGAACACTAGATGATAGAGTACCTATTGTTTAATGTAAATGATTCAAACGAAACCAGGAAGCTAAAGACTGAAAATGTTAATTTAAAGTTTGATAGCTCGGATAAAAAAACAAAACAAATGCACACAAACGGCTGACATTACTGAATAAAGTTAATCTACATTTAGTTAGAAATGCATCCCGCATCGGAACAATGGTGATTAATCAACATGTCTTTGGCTGCATTTTCTCCTCTATATGTTCGGTGGTATATAAACAACAATAACACAGAGGTTACTGTGTAATGTGTTCAAACGCGAACAAGTCACCCGTATTGACTTTGTGTCACCCCACCACTTGGCCTTTTGTTTTGGTGGGGATAGCCTGTCACTGAGATGGCAGTCGAAAGGAGGGAAGATTTCTCCCAGGAAAGACGGGGAGGGAAAGGTCATGGGGAATAAAAGGCTTTTAATCTGAGTACCTTGTGTCGTGTGCCCAGGGAATATCAAAGTCATCCAATTCCTTGTGAGGTCAGACTGGGGCAGCCTCCCTGTTTGCCCACTCTTCTCTGCTATGTTTGTGATGCCTAAATACCCATTTTGAGAGCTTTAAGAAAAGGTTAGAAGCAGGATGATTTCTCACTGTCTTTCTGCCTGTGTAAGTTTTTGTCCATGTGTTCTCGTGTGAGGCCGACTGCATGGAGATAATATATCAAGTGTGGCTCCGAGGCTCAGGGCTTCATGATGTTACCATCCTCAAACAGAAGGGAGACCAGATACTGTGCTCAATGTCATTTTGTTTGGAACCATTGAGCAAGATTCTGTCTCCAGCCCTGATTCAGGCCTAAATGCATCACAAAAGCTATGCAGGGCTGGTACATCTTCTGAAATATGTTCTTGATTTCAAGGGCGTCTCTTTGTATCAAACATCAGTGGAGACATGAGAGCTCAGATGAAAAGCATTTTTTGTATGGTCCTCGACAAAATTATGGTGGGGTAAAGAAAAAATGCATAGTGGTGCACCACAAGGGCACAACAATAGGTTACTGAGTTGACACTATGAAAACACTCAGCATAACAACGTTGAGCACCAGTGCATTTTAGTCAGCCCAGCGATAACAATATCCACTATTCATGCACTAAAATATGACATGAAAAGGATGAACGCTAATACCGTTACCTAAAGATATTCAATCAACCTTACCTTTAGATGTTAAGTTAAACCTGAGACATTATAAGATCGGAGAGAAACCAAATAAAGCATTTTGAAGAGAAACATCTAATACACCAGACTAGTTATTTTGTGCAATAATCCAAATCCATAACAAAAAAAATTATGATGCCGTGTCATGAAAGCCTACTGACTATGAAATTCACGCTGACGTCATGAGTGAGCGAGGAAATTGGACTACTTGGTAAGTTTGGATATGTTTCAGCACGGCATAGTCCTGATTGATCTGAACTAAGGCTTTTTACACAGCGGCATCATGATGCTGTTATTTTGGCATTCTTTTGATACATATATTGCAGTCAGCTCACAGCAAAACCGCTTTGATTTGGGTTCTTACCGATGTGGTAAGTAAGATGAATTCAGTCTACGTCTACATGCTGGTTACTTGATGCTTACGCGGGTAACGTACGTCTCAAATGCTGTGTTAAAAAAACGTCAGATCAGAAACATCAGCATACAGTTTCAACTGTACCGATGGAGCGCAAAACATTCCCATCGATTAGTTAATATTTCTTGGTGCAAGCTGTCTTTAATTTTTAACTAATTCTGCTCTTAAGTGAACAACAGGTAGCAAGGATGCTGTTGCTGAAAGGGATGCAGATATTCACATATGAAGGCCGCACTTTTGTTATACAACACGTTAGGAGTGCTTGTCGGACCATGACAGTCGAGATAGATAGTAAAGCCTAAATTTGATGTCAGCAGTGTTGTCAGCTTGGCGAAATGTCTGAGCCTTTATTTAGGAACTCTAGCAGTCTCGGGGATGGCTTGCCAGTCCATTAGGTGTGAAGTGGAATCACGTTTTCCACAACACTGGCCCTGAGCATCCATCATGTCACACATTCACAACTATTCAGCTCCACCATAGTGCTCTCTGACTGCTTTTAAACTCGCACTCAGTGATCCAAACATAAACAAAGGTTTAGACCGACCAAGAACCGAAGCACAAAAAGCAATCACTTTAAAACTGACTGGCAGCCACAGAAGAACAAACACGTCAGATGTGGACTCAGGTCAAGGGCAACAGGGACACGATTCTGAGGAGAAGATGTGTAAAGCCGAGACAAAGAGTATATGTATGTGAAACTTGAGAAACCCTCACTGAACAGTAGAAGGTTTGCCGCAGCAAAACCTGCCTGCTCCATCCATATAACTGCATTTCAGCTTCTGTAGGACACCAGAGCTGGGAAATAAAAATAGGACCACTCCATTATGTTGTGCATTAGCATAGTCCATGTTCTGTTCGCCTGTTCAGATGCACAAATTTGTCAGGGTTGTTTAATTGGCCACCACCCACCGAACCACACATATCAGCAGATGTACCGCTGCAGCCTGTCAGGGATTTTATGGTGCATTTGGTTACTTAGAACACAGTGGTCACAGTAAAACCTGCAGATTGATTTGGCAGACAGGAGACAGTGTTGGATGGTTTTCTTAGGTCAGAATGAATTAGTCAGTCTCCCCCATTGCAGGAACATTGAAGAGTAGACAGAGGAGGCACTGAGCTGTTATTAATTAACTCTTCTTGCAGTTTTACTGACGCCTGAAAGGATTTGTGTGTGTGTGCAATGTGCAATTGATGTGTGTTATAAAAACTAAAATTCCCATAATGCACTTTTGCTTTACCTTCAGTTATTGACATCATGGCTCTCCTTTGAAGACCTGCCTTGCTTCCAGTTTCATCCAGTGACCACTCACACCGTATTGCAGCTAAAAATTCCCCTCCGGCCCAAAGAAAAAGCACTTGCCACACATATTGCATTATAAAAGAGAATTCTGCGAAACCGAGCCAATAAAATTGATTTTGAAATTGGTGCCATCATCACATTGTAAAGTCTGTGGGCCACGCTAGAACTCGGAAGCAGGACAAAACCATTCATGCAGTTGCAGTCGGCAGAGTGTTAGCGAGATCAGTATGCCAGTCGGACTAAAGGTCTACAATGTAGTAGTGCTAATGTATAAGTTCCTGTGTCCACCCATTTTCATATTGTTGAGCAGCAGGATGCTAACACTGGTGCTAGTGGATTTATCTTCGCTCCTGTTTATCAACCTGACTGCAACACGATATGCAGGAGTGGCCTCCATTCTCGGTGTTAATGTACTGTTAATGTTGACTGCCGAGTGGCACTGGAGGGGAAATGTACTATACCTCATGTCTGTAACATTACAGAATGACAGTGAACAGGAGTCTCTGGTGAACGCTGACTTGGTGTGTGCTGGGGCTCGCTAAACATAAGCTGACAGTAAAGTAATCTGGGTGCTTTGGGGTGGTTCAACAGCACGCAAGTAACCCTAATAAACACAAATGATCACTTTGCATGTGGTGAAAACACAGCTGAGGAAACTCAAGCTGACTCAAGCACAAATGTTTAATGGGCTAGGATATTTTTTTAAGGGTTATTTGTGCCAAGTTTAGTCTCATTCGCCAATGTTCCTCAACTGGAAGTAGTGTAAACTTGTGAATACATATGGGATAATGTAAGTACACAACTCTTTGTTAACTAAAATCTGTTTTTTCCCCCTAATTTCAGATAATCACACTCTCACTCACACCGTTATAGCGTCGCATATACTGAGCCATTAGAGTGTTCTTGACCTTGACCTTCCACGGTGGTAATTAAAAGAGACTGAACTAAATATTGTCAGCCTATTCCTTCTGACAGAGGAATACTTCGCTGCTGTACCCTTAACTGGCAACAGACACCTTGACTTCCATAATTGGATACACTTAGTGCAAATATCTTTCAGTTATGTGTTCAGAATCCAGGTTGTATAAGTTTGACTTTTTTCAGCTATGACCATTTTGAATTCGATATCAATACCAGCCATCAGTTGTTCCAGCTATTAGCGATATTATTTCCCGGCAGTGTGAGGTGTTTTCTCATCATGCAGACTGAGGAAAAGTCAATGAGTTTTGAATGGGCTTATTGGATGTATTAATCTATGTCATGTTCAACTACAGCATAGGATTGATACAGTTTAGCAGCCTCCTGAGTTGCACTAAATGAGAGAAGTCAGGGATGACTCGAAGGTCAGGACTAGTCGATGTCTCACTGACTGTTCCATGACTATTCATCCTGACAACGTACTCTTCCCCCTCATGGACTGCTGTCAGCACTAGTCAGCTTGCTAGATTGCCTTTGTAGAACATTAGTTAAACAAAGCATGTTGAGAGGCGAGAGGAATTTGAAAAAAAAAAAGCAACCGTGGAAAAAAAAGAAAAGGGATACGATCCTGGCAACTGAACAAGAGTGTTACATATCCCTCTTGGTTTTCCACAACAGCACTGGTTTTATGAAATCATCCGGACAGGCAGCACCTGTTGCGACAGCTTCCCTGTCGCGGGCTCCTCTCATCAAGTCTTTTCCGTTATCTCCTTTGTCAGTTCCTTTTTTTTTCAGAGCTGGTGGCTTGGGTATTGCATTTTAAATTAGGGTACTGTGGATGTCTTAAAAAGGATACAATATTTCACATGCAAAACAGATAACAAATGCCTTTTTTACTTTTTGACATGCCCAGAGTGGTTTACCAGTTCTGAGCTACAAAAAAAAAAATTGCCGGCTTGTGTAAGAGAAGGATGGGGGTCTTTAATGAGATGGGGATGTGATGCCACTCGTATGGAGGTCAGCAAGATGTATTGACAAGAGCTCCGACAGCAGAGAAACTCACAGCGGAAACGACATTTCGCATTAGAGCGCTGGAGTTTTTGGACAT
>CAEMYA010000179.1:10045301-10074063 GCA_903131615.1 Diplodus sargus | reverse complement strand
GGATGTCTTAAAAAGGATACAATATTTCACATGCAAAACAGATAACAAATGCCTTTTTTACTTTTTGACATGCCCAGAGTGGTTTACCAGTTCTGAGCTACAAAAAAAAAATTGCCGGCTTGTGTAAGAGAAGAATGGGGGTCTTTAATGAGATGGGGATGTGATGCCACTCGTATGGAGGTCAGCAAGATGTATTGACAAGAGCTCCGACAGCAGAGAAACTCACAGCGGAAAGGACATTTTGCATTAGAGCGCTGGAGTTTTTGGACATGAATGCCAATTTTGAGATCAATGGAGGAGGATTGTTATATAAAAAGGTATAAGGTGGCCATGCATCTTGGACAGGTTGACCTTTCTCGTTTGGGTTCAGGTGAGGATATGAAAGCACATAGTATTTTTTTCCCCTTTAAAAATGATTTCTTTCTCCTGTTACTCTACAGCTGCACAGACGTATTTCGGCAGAAGGCGGTTTCTGAATGAATAGTTCGTTCTGTTACGCGGAATTGAATTGTGTGAATTTAAATTCAGCCTTTGAGTAGCTTCCGACAGAAGCGAGAATTATTGCTTGTTGATGTGCCAAGGCATTGATTACCATGCTTGGCCTCAGTAGCCGTCATATTAATGGACTAACTTGTGAAGTAATTTAATGCAGAAATAACTTTGCATTTTCTGCAGAGTAATTTCAAAGGTAGAAATGCAGAGTGGAGGTTGGTGCCTCTGAGGGATGGAAGATGGAGCTGAGCCTGAACCAGGCTTAAGAGGATGTGTCTGCCATGTCGCGTTTGATTAATGGCACCACAGGCCTGCTCATCAAGAGGTAATAAAATATGAGGGCATAAGTCAGTTCTCATCCTAGGGTTCTGGCTGGTGTTCAGGTCTCTCAGCACAAGCTTTTTCCAAGGTAGCCCATACCAATAGGTCCATCTCTGCCCTCCTTCTCTGAGTCCTTTTTCGACTCCTGAAACAATAGGTATAGCGAAATTGTTTCAGTAATATCTCTGCTCTTACGTGAACAGCCTGTTTTCATAAGAAATAAGAAAACTCAACGGTTTGTCCAGAGCTCCCGAGTATTAGAAAGTGTCTCCTGATGTCTCCTCCGCAGAAACGGACTGGCTGAGAAATATGCTGTCACAGAACGTCATGTTGGAGATTGGCAAATCCTTAAAGACAAGTCTTAAAAAAAATCCAGTCAGAGGAAATCTCTCTGTGGCCCCAAAAGCAGCTGCCTTCAAGAACTTGATAGTGGAGTATAAGTGATTGAGAAATAGAATGAAATTTGCCAGTCAGCGGAGCCAGCATTCGCCTGAAAGCTTTGGAAATCCACAAACAGCAGCCTGGTTGTCTTTGCTTTGTTTTTCATGTTGAATATTGTCTATCTTTCAACGCTATAATGAGTCTTACAATGAAGGTTGGCCCTTAATCGGTATTTGCATTCTGTAAGTGCCTCCTCCGCTGTCTATGTAAGTCGTCTTGGGTGCTAGCGGTTCCCAGCAAGTATGTAAATTTGATGCTTGCACTGGGAACGATCGGTGCACAAACATTCAATACTGTCAAACACAAAGGAGGAGCAAGTGGAGACGACGCTAATGGCAAATGAGACAGTAGCTGAATAATAATTATACAGAAACACATTTTTTGCTTAACAATGATGGTTCGTTGGGGCCTGTTTGCCGTACAAATGTGTTTGTCTTCTGCTCTTAATGAATCTCAAGGCAGAGTAGATTCTGTGAGGCATATTGATGCGCCCCGTCAATACTAATTTTTGTTCCATGATGGAAGCGTGAAATATTGATGTGACCATCAGACGCTACGAGTGTAACTAAATCCAAGAGAATAGCACGGCAAAACAATCTCTGAGGGAGGTACTCGGTTGGCAAAAGGACGTTTTGCACACCTCACTTTGCTCAAGCCTAGTTTTCTCTTCTCAAAGCCCAAAACAGCCAACGCTGCAACAATTCTCTCCCTACAACTCAATTGGTATTGAGTTTGTGTTTTCTATTCCGGGCCGTGGTTGTAGGTTCTTAACACAGTGCAATTATCAGTATCTTGTTATAGATATGTCAGGTTTATATATATAATAGTACAACTTTTTACTCATACTTTTTCCATTTCTATGTAGGCACTGCATGAGTTGCAGAACAAATGCAGATTTGTAATAACACTGGAAATACCTACCATGAGTCATGTTTTAAATTTCCTGTTCACAGAGGGCTCGCGATAGTAATACTTGATACTGTGCCCCTGAGATCCTCCTAGAAGATACTGGTGAGATTGACTCCTTTGCCAGACTTTTCCTTACCTGGGCTCCCACCTCCTGATGCAAGAAGATATCTTATCATGTTTCATCATAAAAAAAATAAAAAAAACACACTGAGGTTAGTTTTTTTATTTTTTTTTGCCATCGTGGCCCTAAAAATGTTTGTGTATGTTCGATCCTCTCAATATAGTGGATACATATTGATATTTTTTTCCATCTTTGCAAATTGAAATCAATCTGCCTAACTGTTTGTAGCGTATATAAGTGTCAATCATGTTCCGGAAGGTCAAAGTCATGGTGCTGTACGTACACTAGAATGTAGAGACCTGGACACAACATTCTCGGGCCTGAATATGTCAAAATTAACGACATGGAAATATGGGAAAGAAAGAACTGACTAAAACTCACATCAAATACAGCTCAAGTTGGGATAATGTTGTGCTGCTGTGTCGCAGGTTGCAGGTCGTATAACATAGGAAATCTGATAAATTGTTATTGTTTTATCAATTACAGGTTAAGTAGCATCTATCCATCCATCCATCTATCTCAATTGAGCTTCCCATCCTGAGTATGAATATGGTTAATAGTCTGAGGCTGTAGTGAACATTTTTCATTAGTTTTACTCTATTTTAAATGTTTTCAGATAACAGCACACGCAATGTAAATGTGATCACTAAATAACCTGAAATGAATGTGGGCTTAAAGTAGAAGAGAGGTAGAAAAAGCAGAAACATTTAGAATTTCAACCAGTTTACAATCTAGACATTGCTGATCAAAAGACAAAGATGAAAACAGCATGCAACATGTTCAAAGGTCGCTACCATATAAAATCACAACAGAGTGGGAGATTGATATGCTCGCTTTCATCCAATAGGCTGTAATGGCATGCTGTCAGGGCGACTTCATGTCAAGCTGTCAGTCCAGGGTTCAGCTCAGTCAAAATCTGATACTTTTGGGATAAAATAAGACCACTGCTTTGGCAAGTACAAGCCATTAGGAAGGGTTAAATACATGTAATACAACTTTTCACAGATGGGACTTATTTTCAGCTCATTAGATGTTGAGGTACAATTACTCGTACACTCCCGACCCCCAAAGATTTGTCAGGTTGTTCACTGTGGAAGCGATAATTAGTGTTCCTTTAAAAATATTTTTTCCACCTAACTAATCTCAAATATTTTACCTTCGAAATATTCTGCTTCTGGAGGACGTATCGCATGCTCCTATGCAATTATTTTCATGATTGTTGAGTTTTTTTCTTTCTGCTTTTGCACCAATTAAAGTCTGTTAAGCTAAGATGTAAGCTCATCATAGTCAGGAGCTACTTAAGTCTTAGGGGGAAAAAATGAATCTGTCACTTCAAATGTTTGCACAGCTCACACACAAATTATACATCTACATTTTCCCAGAAGCCTTCTCTCTCTCAAAACACAAAAGTCAAACCCAGAGGAGTTACAGTTGGGAGCTTTAATGCTTGATTGATGGGTGAATAACTACCAAGCTCTTATACATGTACAGCCATGTACGTCTTACGTAAAGGGTGTCACTTAAATAAAAGCTATACAGTACAGTATATAATTGTAACTCGCAGTCTAAAATCTACAAGTTATGTGTATTTTTGGGGACATGTCCTCTGAAAACATTATCTATCCCACACAGGTATATGGCATTTGGCTAATTAGCCTTCTCCTCAGAAAAGTGCACTGGTGAGTTCACTGATGCCTCACTATAAAAAGGTCCCGAGTCGGTCCTTAAGTTTGGACAACCTTCCTGTTATTAAAAAAGTTGAAGAGCTGTGCTGCTCTCACCGGCTCACACAGGTGTCTGGGTTATACGACCTATCCTCAGAACACCTTAAGCTTGTAAAAAGCAGTTTCCCCAACATATTCTGTGTATTCAATTCAATTGAGTTCAATTTAAACCATATATCTGACTCACATGACGATCCCTGGCAATGAAAAAGGAAAAGGAAGAAAACATGTGTTTTCTGAGCCTGGATGAGTACTAAGTAAAAGCTGCTTTACTTGTGCTGTTCTCTGACTCATCTGCTTATGTGGCATAAAATTGTACATTACATGTTTTATAGGTGTAGGAACGTGAGCCACTATGAGCCTCCACATATTTCCTTTTCCTGTAGCTTTCCCAACAATGAACACAGTAAAATTTCAAGGCAACATTTTGGCCTGAGCGTAATGTTTTATTTAACACTGTTGAAATATGTATCTGTAATCATTCAAATCATCTGTGATGTAATTGCTAAGGTATTCTATTTGTATGCATGTCATGAGGAAAATTTTGCAAAAGTAAAATGCAGATAAAATGAATTCCTATGTGGTCTCTTTAAAAATATATATATAAAAAATAAAATAAAAATAAAAATATTGGTTTATTTGACAGGCCAACACATGATGAACTCTAGTGGCCATCGTAATTATTACCGCAGTAAAGGAGGAAGTCAGATGGAGTAGTACGAGCAAGAAAATCTGTGTAGGGAAAAGTTCGGGGGTTGAATGGTTCTGTCAAACATTCGTGTCCAACTTATAACACAGTGAAGTTACATTACATACATAAAGTAAGTGCAATAACATACGTAACATTTGATGCATTCATATCTGAAGTTACATAAGAAATCTAATTATTTTAAACCACGTCATGGTGTTTTCCTCAGCCTAACCAAGTAGTTCCAAGTGTTTAAACCTCACCGAGTAGTTTAAGTACCTAAACCTAACTACAAAGGTCCACTTCACCTGTCGCTGGCACGCTGCAACAATCATCTTGTTTTGGGTCTGTGAGGATGTGCTGATGGTGGCATACAAACACAAGCAGCCACTACAAACAATGACTCTACCAACAATAAGTAAGAAACTCGGTTATTAGCAACGACTGCCAATAATAATTACGAATGAAAAAACGGAAAGGAAAAATAACAAAACTAAAGGAAGTATGGATGCTATATAAACAATGTTTAGGGTTCAGTATTAACAGCTTTGGGATCAGTTAATGTGTTGATTTCTAATGGCAGAGTATTCAAAATCTGTTGGCATTGAACTGTAACAGATGACTCATCTGTTTCTCTTCAGACCATCACGGTATTTTACTTCTTTTTTGGCATCGAATTCAATGTCATAATCTTTGTTAAACCGAACTGTACTACCATCCTACCTAAAGATCCTGAGTTCAAATCCATCTCCAACCAACATTTGTGTTGGCGGCTCATGTAACTACTACCACGGCACTTTACCCCGATACAAAGGCCTCACCACTGAAAGGCAGTTGAATAAGCTTTTCAAAGGTTTTATGGCATGCATTAAAGCACTGCCTTTCAGCGGAAGATAGTTACGACTTCTGCTTTATAATTGATTTGTGAAGAATTCTTTACGTTTACGTAAGTCGGAGGTAATATATTTGGTAAAGGTAACATTAATAAGAAATATTAGCAGAGCTGTTGAATGTTTTATGCATTATCTGAAACAAAAGGATCACATTTGACCTGCCAACTCTCAAAATCTGCCTCACAATGGTGAGAGACACAACTTAAAAGGCTCATTAAACCTGCAATAACATGTTTATTGGCCGCTTGGGGCCGGGGGCGAATACAACATTGAAATATCATTACATTGTAGGGTGAAAATATGATAAATATGATAAACATTAGAGGTTACAGAGAAATATTATCTTCGGTTTGGAGTCATAATTCTGACCCATGTGACGACTGTAAGCTCAATATTCACTTGTTTTGTTTCGTTGTTGGTCTCTGCCAACCCCTGAGGGAAATCTGTGACTCCACAGCTGCTAAACGTGCCATTATGTTCACCAGCCAGTCGCTATCTGTGTCTTTATCTATCATAGCTGCTTTCACATGATGTTCTGACAATAGACCTGTCTGTCTGTATCTGCCAGCTGCCCCCCTTCAAACATCGGGCATGAAGAGATTTGCTTAAGAGCTGAAGCAGAATGCGTTAACTGCTGCGAAAATGAATGCAAACAAATGCTCCAGTTGTGATGCATCTCAGTGCCCGCTCCCCTAAAAGACCTTCTAAATGATGGAGCCTTTTAGTGAAATCAGATTTAGACCTAATTGGATGACAGGCTCAGTGTGGACTCCCTCAGGACAATGATGCACATGCAGTACATGGGGTAGATAAAATAACAAGAACAGGCTGCGGCACAATGTGATGACATGCAATAACACAGCAAAATGCAACAGTTTCGACGCTACTTTCAACAAAGTATCAACAAAAGTACTTCCATCGGGGAGATGCTGATTCAGTGCTGGTAAATTATGAGGTGGTGACGCTAGTAAGTGTCCTTCAATCAGTGTTTGTGTGGGTCTAATTGTCAGCATTGTTTATCTTTGCTAATGCTATATCCCTGTGCCCTTGACACATTACCCACTTTTCACAAACAAAAATAATGCGCTCCCTGCCAATTTGACTCCCCAGCGATGATCCTTCAGGGGTCCCTGCAATGATACGCGGAAGTTAATTGGCCGGAGAAGAGGACGTTTAATGTGGGATAATGGCAGACATCAATGTGAAGAAAGTTATGTTGAGGGACAGTCTAGCCATGTTTAACAGGACAAAGCACTGAATAAAAACAGAATATGGAAGAACTGTCAAAGTAAAATACACCGGCAACACCATGAACATGCAGAGTCACTTGCAAGGCCACCACCCTGATCTCCCCGTTGAGACGGCGGCTAATGCTAACGTTGTAAGTCAGCCTGCATCAGCTCGTACAGCATGGCCGAAAATAAAAGATTTTTGCCAAATGCTGCAACCACTGGAACCAACGTGTAAAATACAGGACAGCAAATATTTCACGGAAAAAGCTATTCCAGCTCTTCACGATGAGACGAGAGGAAAGGTGGAGGATGCACTCTAGTCTGCAGAGAGAATTGTGCTCACGTCTGATGGATGCCCATTTTATTGATAACGAGTGGGAAATGCACTCCTACGCGCTACAAACAAGGGGGATGCACGAGACTCATGCCGGTGCTAATCACTGCTCAGAGAGGTGCACTCACCTCTGAGCATGCCGATCAGCCGCCGCTCCTGAGCAACATGCATACATAAGGGTGAATTGAAACGTGCTCAGGTTTACATAACACAAGTTACTACAAAGCACTGAAATGTTCCCAGGTTTATGTAAAGCAAGCTGGTCAATGTTCTTTTTTTGTTATCATTATTTTTTTTACACTTATTTGGTTTTGTAGGCAATATTTGAACATAGCACAGCTGGAGTGCTTATCAAGATATGTAATCAATTCTGAGTTCTCATGTTGACCCACATTTGTGCATAATTGTGTGGCATAAAGCACAGAGGGAGATCTGTTGACAGAGCACCTCTGCATGGGACGAGTGGGAGAAGAAAATGAGATGAATAATTTTTAGAAAGAAACAAAAGAACAAATTCACACTCGGAATTTATCCTTAGCAGTCAGCTTCTTTCAGAAAGTAATGATGCGCATGAACTAGACATACAGCCAACGTTTCATAGTTCTTCACTTCCGTCCATCAGCACATTTTCCAGCCATGTTAATAGCAACAGTACTAGGTAAGCCAAGACTTGTCCCAAAATGAAAAGGAAAGTTGGTATTAAAGGAATGTAAAGTTGCAACATAAAGATATTTAAAAGCTTCAGCATATCTGTGGTTTGCAGAAACACACATACATCCATTTAAGTGTACTGGTAAGATGTGCTGGTAAACAAACTCTGGACAGCCTAAATTTGTTCATGTTCCGGTGTGATCGCTTGTGAGCTTTTCCCGCCGTGACATGTGAAAATGCTGACCATCCAGCAAGTTTGAGATGTGATTATTGTGCATAATATGCACATTTGGACAATGCACAAATGTAATCAAATGAAGATGTTTACCTAATTAGCAAGACAAGAATCTTCCCCCTTTCAGTCGGAAATGGAAAAGCCTCTTAATTACCGTCAGCTCAGATGTGACTCTGAGTGAAACGGTAACACTAATAGGGGCTCCTGCTCTCACTCACAGGCCGATCCACTGGAACCCTTTAAAGGGTCTCTATCTGAGGAATGTCCTGCTGGTTTCCCCTGAAGGGAGATTCGGGCTATATAGCCTGTCAGGAGCTTCAAACGGGAGCAAAGACAGAAGCAGTATGGCTTGTGGCACCCATGATATCTCTTCAGAACACACAGCACATGAAATTAAAAAAAGATACTGGTCGGGTATTGCTTTGCTCCTCAGCGGGGAGCTGGGGTGTTAGAAAACGCCTCACTTTTCACACAGGTACAAAACAGATGAGGCATCGTTAAGTCCTGTCACTAATATGTTTTTGTCAGCATAAAATAAAGGTGACGAGGGGATAGCTAACCCATTTAACTGTCTTATAAATGAAGGGTGAATTTATTCATTCTCCCCTTAGTGCTGCTTAGGGATTCTAGGCAATATCTGATAATGGCATAGCTGGAGTGCTTGTCAAGATATGTAATCAATTCTGAGTTCTCATGTTGACCCACATTCGTGCATAATTGTGTGGCATAAAGCACAGAAAGAAGTCTTCTGACACAGCACCTCAGCGGGGGAAGGAGTGGAGGAAGGAAATGAGATGAATCATATTTAGAAAGAAACAAAATAACAAATTCACACTCAGAATTTATCTTTTGCAGCCTGCTTCTTTCGGAGAGTAATGATGCGCATCAAGTAGACAAACTTTTCCAACCCACAGTAAAATGAAGGCGCCCCGAACGTAACGCGCATTTCCTTCCTTCCTTGCCTGAGCCTGTTTGGCTTCTCTAACGTGTCTGGTGGGGCATAAGGAGGAGGAGGAAGGACATCTGACTGGGCGCTGCTGCAGTCCATCGACTGTTTTCTTCTGAGGGAAAGGTCAGAGGATACAGTACGATGGGACACCTGCTGAAGGTAATCATTAATAAGCCTGCTGTCCTGTCAGCAGCCCCTGGCTTTACCAGATGTGTTCTACTGAAAAGAGGGAAATGTGGCAGGGGTGTCCACACATCATTATAATACTGCTGGACTGCCTGAAGCAGACATGGGGCATGCTGAAGTGTGATTTAGGATACAGGAAGCTGTGTGCAAAGTGGCACATCCTGACTGTTAGTAGTATTAGTAGTAGTCGTTACCTGTGTGACTGAGAAAAAATGGATGCCACATGGCTTCCTCGCCACCCAGCAATGTGCCTAATTTAAAGGTTACCACGACAACCCTCTCTCATACAGGAGCTGACTGCCAAGGCCAAGTGTTCGTGTTTGGAACGGAGTTCCGTTGCTGTTCAAATAGTTATGGCAGGTAGCCTCAAAGACTGAAATAACTAAGTTTATCCACCTTATTCCTAGCCCCCCATTTTACCTTTCAGGGTCGCCCGTTCTCACTCCCGACACATCATATACAGCAGCCTGGTCAGTGGCCCAACGCTTCTAAGTTTGAGGCTGTAGTTAACTGTCTGAGGTCACTTCTAAAAGCGACCCATTAGTGCAGTAGTATAGAGTGAGAAAAGAGTCGAGGGTGGTCAGGATGGTTCGATGGCTTTTTCCTTCCTACACTGGAGTCGATTCCCCGCTTTGTGACCAAGAGCGAAGAGCTTTTAAGAGCTAGGAGTTTTCAACTTATGTTACGTACTGTAAGTAGGTTACCGTACGTAAATGACAAGTAACATTCTTGTGTTATTTGAGAGATGGACTTAGTCACTTTTGTTATGTGAGTTACGTAACTTACAAAACCCTCTGAACATTTCTATGTTTAACTCAAAGTATGATCATTTTCTAAACCCAACTGAGCAGTTTTGGTGCTTTTCCCTAACAATACCCCGACCGTTTCACAAAATTAATAACAGACAAAAAGTCATAGTATGTCATAATAATATGTCTGAAAGATGTTGCAAATTAGGTTTTAGTACCAACTTGATCGCCGAACCACTCACATCCAAAACTGACACTCGACTGGTAGGTAGAGCACCAAAGTATGAAGCTCATGGTCACTGTCCAAGCTGCCGTGTTTAACGAGTTAGGAGTGAGAAAGTGTTGTGAGTTCACTCCAAACTAGCAGCAGGTCCAAGAAGGAGCTGTTGCGTTGATATCGAAGACGATAGAAAAGCAACACAGTGCCTAAAACAAGCAGAGCATCTGAGCATCTGACTGGCTGGACCTATGGTACATTAGAAAAAAAACAAGTCCCTCAATTTCACAAATTGGATCTGATCTAATATACAGTATATACATACACATTTTTCTATGGGCCAATTCCTGCATCCACAGCTTTCCATTTTAAATAATAAATGATACTATATTATCTCTGTGGTTCCTCCTAACATGACGACCCTGTGCATATATGTATGATTTACTTGTATCGTACTTTTGATACTTAGTATCGTCATTTCTTGTGAGAAAATTATTGACTCTGAGTATATACGGTTGACTTTCACTTTTATCAATGTAATCATTTCTAACATAATATCTTTACTTTTAACTCACAAATTACTTTTGGGATTTTTTTTTACACCTGGTACTGCTGATTGTCGTTCAACATTTACATCATTTTCACCATCTTCTCTGTCTGTAGATCAGCACAAGCACCAATTATTTTCTCCTATCTGATGATGCAGGTTGCTATATCCACGATTCTGGCCCCGTCTGCCCTCCTCTCTCCCTTGTTCTCTTGTCTCTACCCACTACACCTCAATTGCAGCTCCATGCAAATGAGTCTCCGGTCCTGCAGAGGAGAAAAGGTGGGAAACCAAATTGGATCGAATGTAATTCAGTTCACCAAGCAGGGAATGAATCGATAATGCTGAGAAATGGCTTTCGAAAAGGACTGAGTGCCCACCTTGTAAGAGGCACCTTCTGTTTACAGCGCGACCCGGGGCCTGCCTGCTTATGTATTTTACGACAGGTTAATCAAGAATCACAGTGCCCGGCGCTTCATTCCTGACATCTCTTTCTTGTGATGTTCGCCACGCAGCACTTCAGAAAATGTCCCCGCCTGTTTGCATTCTCAAGTGTGATAGGTCGGCTTGAATGGTTTTCCCATTCACTGCAGATTTGCATTCTCTGTGTAATGTATTCGCGGAATATAGCTGAGCAAACAAATTGGTATAGTCTGCATTTACTCTCAGGCCCATCAAGCTGCTTACGAGATACAATGCTTGTGTACATGTACACGCAGATGCCTCGTACAGTATCCAGCAAATGCACTCAGAATGCAACTTTACTTAAGCAGTTGATTTTCTCTCGCTTTCTCTCAGTCTAACACACACACACACACACACACGCACACACACACACACACGCACACACACACACTGCATACAGATGATTGCACATGCAGACTGGCTGAACTCATCCTTTTTGTATTTCCACTTATTTTTCAGAATTGAATACTGACAAATGACTGGGTAGCACTCAATTTCCATATTACTTATCATAATTGAAACATAATTACACAGTTCTAATTCTACTTGAATTTTTTTTTATGTGATTATGTTGTATCTATTAGGCAACAATCTAATAACCCATGTTGCAACAACCAAAGGCAGTTGCACACACATGGGGTGAGGAAACGCCAGAGATCTAGAGGGACTTTGGAGCTGATCGATTTGCTTCGCTGCAACAAGAAGAGCCCGAAGAGATTGTTTCGGGGCACCTGATGTGGTCTCATTTTTCTTCCAAGAATTTCAAGTACGATCAATTGAAAGGACAACTCACCAAAGCACCTGCTGGATGGACTACATGAGAGCACTTAGAGACCCCGCTGCAGGAGTTGGGAGAGGAAGCTACGGAAAATGATGTCGGGGTTACTGCGGTTGCTCTGTGCAAAGTACTGTCCACTGCCTGACTTAAAAAAATGGATAGCTGGATCCAAGGAGCAGCCAAGGCTTTATCAGAAAGGCCTCCTGTGCCAAGGGGGTTTGGAGGTGAGTTTTCCATTAGAAAAACCTGCAGAAATGTTAATACCAAAAGCACCGTAAAGCAGACATTTAATCTGACTATAGTAGACATACTGTATTTCATGCAAATGAGCTGTCTCTTCATTTAGCACTAAAAAAAAACTTCTGACAGAGTCAAGGCGACAGGAACTAATGAGAGGTAAATGTGCTTGTTTGTGTTGTGTCTTCTTCCACATGTTGAAACACAGGCTGGCGACAAACAGACACACCACTAATGGGAGATTTTGGACCGCAGCCCAGTCGCCTGAACAAAATTTGCTGGCCGTTACTGCTCCTGCAAAACCAGTGACACTTCTGTACGTGATCGAACACTTACCACATTGACGTTTCTACAATAACATGTCATATCGCATTCACATGACACGTTTAGGACCTGACTTTCATACCGAGAGGTGGAGGGGATGGCGGTGGAGTTAGGCGAGGTGGTTGCCAAGCCAGTGGCCGCAATTCGAGACTGCGCTTTGGAAATTCGAAACCACTTTAACAAAAAAATAAAAAAATAGAAAAATTATGAGGGACCACAGTATTTTAACATCTATATTTGCATGAATAAAAATAGGTTAGTTGTGACAGTAAGTCGGGGGTGTCTTTACAGAAAACTTGGGACCCCTCCCTCCATGCTTGTGGCGATCAAAACAGGTATTTCAAGCTAAAACATGATATTTTCCTAAACCTAACCAGTGTACAAAATATTGAAAACTGAACCTGAAGAAATATAAAATTGCAACATGCAGAAATGTTTCAACATAACCATGGTTTGCAATGTGGTACAATGTGGACGCCTTGAAGCTCTTTGTCCACATTGGCTGCTCGTGTAGTGCTGCTCCGGCTCACTCGTGTTCCTGCTTATCTTTTTGCATGGAGTTTGCCGTTGATAATTATCAATAAATAAGATGACATGATTTTCCTTTACCCCTGTTGAAAGAGTGAAACATCGTGAAAGGGGAAAGGGAGGGAGAGGAAGAAAAAGAGTGCACAGGAAAAAATATGTTTCCCTGTGACATATTCTGCAGATACAGACATTTAAAGCTACAGAGAAACGCTGGTGTGATGTGAATATGACCGTCTACAGGTCGTTTCAGGTCTTCTTTTTACCAAGAACTACGCACGTGTCATGCTAAAAATAGGTGAGGCTCTGAATCTCCTGATAAAGCGCCGCTGCAGCCTCGCATGACACACGCGTGAGAAACGCGACCCACGCCAGCGGTGCGGCGGCGCTAACCTGTTAATGTGGACGCCGAAATGAAATGCAGCATGTTACTTTACGCTCCAGTGTGGCCAGCCTGTAACCAAGTTAGACCATTTAATTTGCCACAATCTGTTTAGAGCAGCGGAAAGAGTACAGTGTGAAAATAACTAAAACAGCAGCCTCTTTCGGAGTACTTAGACTACACCATGTCTTGTGTAATCTCGTGTTTGATTAAGCAGCACCTGTTCATTCTGAATAAAGCTGGTGGGACTTATAAGGTGGCTCCGGGTGTATGTCTTCAGGCTGGGCCCCTTTTGTCTCTTTCCCCAGAGTAAACTCTTGTGCAGACTCTATAGTTTGCCAACTACTGGGCGAAGCTATGGAGAAACAGGGTTCCATTAGCGGACCATTAGCATTTTGTTTGAACAGTTCCTGGCTGTGACTCGCTCCTCAATTTAGGATGGAAGCGAGATGGGGCAGAGAGAGCAGAAAGAGAGAAAGGCAGTCAATGTACTGAGTGATGTACTGAGTGACGGGAAAAGACGAGACTCAAAAAAAGTAGCTTTTCATCTCATGACAGCCACACCTCAAAGAGAAAAGAGAAGGGGTAGCAAAGCTGAGGGGAAGGGGAGAGCTAAAAATGCAAAGTCAGAATTACAAAGACGTGGGATATTGCTGGAGGGATCAGGAGAGAGAGAGAGAGAGAGGTAGTGGAAGGTGGGCTGTAAAGGAGTGAAGGGGGAACAGGGTAGAGGCAAAAAAAAGACATCAAGGTATAGGAACAGAAGGGGAGGAAGGTAGCCAAGACCTCACACACATTAAGAATGACTGATGGAGGAGAGGTGTGATTAAAGTTCCATTAAGCGATATTAACATTAAATAAATGTCTGCGTAATTAAACTGTCTGTATAATGTGGAAAGGGGTTTGCTTGTAGGCGACTGCTGGGCCTACAGAGAATTCCACACATGGCAGCGTGAAGCTAATTGTTTGGTTTCTCCACGTATGGTCGATCCCCACTGGCTCTTATTGACCCACTACGTAGGCACCCCATTTCCAGAAAACAAGCAAGGACAAGCCACTACCTGCCCGGTGCGAACTGGCAAGACAAAGAAAGCAAAACATGAGTCATGAGTAGGCAGACCGTACAAGAGCTTAAAGTTGAGGGAATATTGGCCGAAAAAGAAAAGCAAGACTTCACAGGGATGCCCTTGTTGCTGTTTTCCTGCTGAATGTGTAATAAGGTTGTCATCATGAGCCGCATGACCTTGAAGAGCCTCAACTCTGCCGGCGCTAAGTTACATTATTGTGATGTCTTTATCCTCTCTGGAGGTGAAGAATCCGTATGAATACATCAGACGGGAAAAAAAAAAAACTTTTCAGGATGGCGGGCTGAAGACACAAAAGCATGTGGAGAGAGGGAATGAAAGTTTAATGGCTTCTTTAAGGGGACATTTCCTTGACGTTGCCGTTCCATCAAATGAAAACTTTGTGTATAATTTCATACACACTTTACTATGGTGACACATAAGTTCACTTAAATTGATGCAGTAACAAGCATTAGCTGACAGTTAAATAACACTTAAATAATGTGTCTTATAATCATTTTCTAATGCTGGTCATGTCAACTAAGCTTATAAATTAAACATTATTCAGTAGTTTATAAAGACACTATTAACATTAATAAATACTCATCATTGCGTACTGTTAACAAACGTCTCTTTTAACATTTCTCTAACATCTTAATTAACGTACAAATCAATGTTTGTATAAGGTTGATAAAGATTTTATGATATCGTTAATAAAAAAAATAATTTGAGGGCATACATTGTGCACTTACGTGTCCATCCTCTATATTGGGACTTGATATTTTCCATTATTATTGTTATCTATCGTCTTCATGCAGAGGTTTGCCATTTCATTACATTGATGCAGATGTTCCTTAAATTGAGACCAACCTCTAAATCAATGTGTAAGTTGGACTGTGTGAGCATCACTTACCCATGAAGGCAGTTGATGAATGCTTTTTGTGACCGGCATTTCAAACTACTATTCCTTAAGTAACACTTCATAAATGCATAATGAAGCTGAATAGGCATTAATGAATTATGAGTAACCATTTGGGCATCCGTCCAGTTTTTATAGACTTCATGGAAATGCTTGGCTATTAACTTAATGATGAACGTGTTGAAAAAACAGTTGCATAATTCTTATTACCTAATGCTGTTTGTTGATCTTTATTACTATATTAATTTATGTATAATAGCATAATAACCACTTTATAAACTATTGAATAATGTAGATAATACCTTAGCTCTGTGTACAGAGCCATGATTTCAAACATCAGGAACTACTGGTATTTAAAATGTGGGTCTGAACAGAGACTGGCCACTTAGTATGCGTTTTGTTATTATAGGGAGTTTAAGAGGTTTACCTGATTAATGCCAGGGAGGCAATGGATATCTCCAATGCCACTTGAAAGCACTTGTGACGGACATACAGACAGATGTACCCAGTGACTCAAGTCACCATACCCGAGGAGGGCTGTGTTGCCCCGAGCAACACTGTCTCTTCACCCATTGAGAGGCATCCATGACAAACAGGCATGTCCTGCAGCGTGGCTGCCACTGGCTTGCTACCCTGCTTTCATGTATCCAAGCTCAAAGCTGAGGCAAAAACGGGATGAAGAAAAAGTTAGAGTGGGGAGACTTACAAAGTTAGAGAGAAGGCTAAGGAGAGAAAACAACAGAGTACGGGTGAGGGGTTGAAAACAAACAAACACTCACATTCGCTGGGGCTACAGCACTCACGAAACAATGGATTGGAAATTAATGGGTTGGTCATACACACTTGATCTGATGCAGCATTGGCAGTGGCCACCAGAGAGTCTGAGCACAATTAGAACTGGTTTTGGGGCACTGATTTTGTGATAGATGGCTACTTAGAAGCCCTATACCTCCTGAATAAGAAACCCAGGGCAGTGTCTGGGGATGCTACATCAATGCTACTCACGTAACATGCAGAAAATAGAGGGGATGACTGGCGGTGGGGGGGGAGCCGGGCTATTTGGAGTAAATCCACTGATGTACAATGAGTGCACATAAGCAGGAGCGGCGAGAGAGGAAGGCACACAGAGAATGCAGGCATTTTATGAATGCAGGTACTGCGTAGCTCAGAAAATAGGTTGGTTTCCTTGGACAATTGTTGAAAAAAAGTTAATTCAACCTCTACAGGGAACTTTTAAAACCACGCACAGAAAAAACAAACAAAAAACAGTCTTGTAGTTTCTTGCAGCCATCCATCTGTTTCCATGCTTTTCTGCAGGTTTCTCATAACAACATTTCTTGTTCCGATACATTCATACATTATCTTTATTCACTACACCTTTGAGATATAATCACGAATATTCGGTATTATGCAGGTCTGAGATTTTTGAATGCCATTGCAAGACCTTTATCTCTCATTTCTATAAGAGTTCATGGTTGATTTTTAAGTGGATCAATATTTGTAACAATGAACCCTTTTTTTTGTCAGATTTATTCAACATTATGTTTCCGGATAAGGTCGATACTTAGAGGTCAGTCACCCAGCAATCCCAGTTTAGATTGTGCCCATAGACAGATAACAGAATTGCTAAGATTATCTGAGGTAGCGTTGGCAATGTTTTGTAAGCTATTCAAATCACAGAAGTGGTGGATGGAACTGGAAAAAGTATACAAGGTTAGCATCCTTTCCGGCACTGTCTCCTCGTGTCTCTGGCCACTTGGAGTATCTGTTACACATTCAAAAACATGGAAATTGAACTGGGTTGATGTGATCTAGGCCATCCCCAGAGAGGAAATCAACTGATCTGTGCAAGTATCACTTAGTGCACCCTAAATAGCTACAAATGTTTCTAATAAAGTGAGTACAAAGTATTTACCACCTACTTGGCAATCGTCGGGGAAGGTGCTTTCTGTCCAACTTGGAGCATCCTGTGTCAGACGGAGCAGATGTAGTGAAAGTCCTGGGTTTTTTATATTGTTGTTCGCTTTGGCAAACAGACCAACAGCTTTCTCTGGCACCGTAGGATCAGTACTTTGCTGTCCAGGATGCGTTCAAGTTGAGAGCTTCAGCGCGTGAGTTGGTGACAGCTTGTGGTTCAGGTTTGATCGCATGGGCAGAGTCCAACTTTGTTTTTCACATTACAAGTTCTGCATTAGAGATCCAGCATATGTCGAGCGCTTTTTTTTTTGCTGGCAAATCTGCAGGAATTTCATATTTGCCTGCATCCTAGCTCACTCCAGTGCAGTCAGAGATGATTTCACAATTTTTCGCCACATGGAAGAAACTAATTATTATTGGCACTGTTTTGGGTTTGTATCATTTCTACTACGTCACTCCATCTGCCATGTTTGCGAGAGTTGTCAGTGCTCTATCAACGTGTTGCAACCGATTTGTGTCAAAAAGTTTTTATTGTTTTTATTTTATGCTTCAAGCAACTTTAGCGGTCACTAAATACTGATAATGTCTTGACAACGTGTCACTGTGTTTACCACCTCCCTTGGTTTGTGTTTACCCTTGATCGTCTGTAAAGGGGACACCCACCTATATGAATCAATTCTTGTCTCTATTCGAGCAACACTTATTGAGACCCAAATTTATACTCTACAACATTTCTCAGAGGAGAAGCCTTCAGAATGGGGCAACCTCGCTGACCTTTCATGAAATATTTGGCTGTGAAGTCTGAGCTTATGCATTCCTTATGGGTACCAGGTTTTTTTTTCCTCGCTCCGACTGAAGCACCAGCTGGACTGGTCCTGGCCAGTGTTGACTGACTGACAGTTTGATGGAGTGTGAGATTGGCAGGTAGGTCCAATCTTCTTTGTGCCGTTGCTCTAATGATCAGATGTACACAGTGAATCAATACTTTAAATATTTATATAAAACATCAGAAGTTGTGATGTTAATTACTTAGAATAGATCAAATTCTGTGGGCAAAGAGGTTGTGCGGCGCTTTAATCCTGTAAAGCAAGAAGCTCGAACACATTTATAATTAGATCCATCACTTTCGAGTGGTGCCTCCTCACAGGATGTAGCTCTGTTTATGGCGTTTCGCTTGGCGTCAGTCTGCAACCTGTCGACTTTGAACAACTCTCTCACAGAATCAAAATAAATACCTAAGTCGTGCAAATGGATTATTATTGGAGGCTGTCAGTTAATGCAGCTCTGAGCACAGTATTTGCAATGGTCACATAACTGTGGATATGTATAAATAATAACTTACAGAGTTGAAGTAAACAACAGATGAGGCACAAAAAACAGCATTTTGCCATGTCTACGTTACAACAAGCTCCCTTCTACATGCCCCAATTATTATCACATTCCAGTTTGGCTTGTCCGTTTTCCCTTTTGGCCATGCCACACGAGCTGTGTCCATCACAAGTTTAACGGTGCCGAGTTAAGCTGAGTCACGTCCAACATGGACAATCTCTGAGGTGGCACCAATGCACAGCTGCCCCACCTTCAAGCGGGCTGCGGTATTGTATCGAGACTGGCCCGTGATGACCCCCAACCTCTGCCTCAAACAAACATGTTTCAATTGCGAAACTCATGGAAAGGAGACCAGAGAGAAAGACATTTTTAAAAGTGTGTTCAGCTCTCTGTTCTGCAGCTTCTAATTGGATCTCTGTGGTTTGAAATTTAGTTTCACTCCTGAGTCCCTGTCTGTGCTGTTAGATATCTTTTTATTTTTTTTTATTTTTTTGCTGGTATTGTATACATTTCCTGATTTTGCTGCCTTTTCTTTTTTAAAAAAAAAGCTTTTAAAACTAACAAGCTATCAGGGGACTTTTATTGTGAAGAACTTATAGGTAATGGAACGTGTTTTATTTCGACCACGCATCAAGACAAGCACCTCAGCAGTAAAGACACCTTCAGATGGGTAGACATGTTCCCTGCCACGCTTGGCTGACATGCAGAGTCCAGCTGAGTCAAGCACACGTGTCTGGAAAAGCCCCCTGAAATCTGTGAGGATTGGCTCATGAGTCTGGTGTGTACATAAGTACTGAAGTGAGCTGTCAGGTCAGTTAAGAATGGACTTGAAAACCGGCGGGCCTCTGAATGAGTCACTGCTTGTGTCCTTCAGATTTTCTCCTGTCCTGGAGTAGACTTTGGCATGGCCTTGTTGACTCTGTACTATCTGTTCCGTCGTAAGATATAAACTCTGATGGAGGCACCCCCTGAATAAAGACACAAAACCGAGTTTCCTTGAGAAAAAATTCCCTGTTAAGTAAGCTTCGTGCAGATACTTTTCCGTCCACCTCGGTTTACTACGTCATGTCATTGATTTAGCACTTTCTCTAGGTGGCATCTGGTATTCAGAGTAGTCCAAGGCATGTTGGCAAATTTAGCTCCACATTCTTACCATATTGGCTCTTGCATGCTTTGAAATTCTGGCTGAAAAAGTGGGTGTTGAATATAATTGAGTAGCACTGTCTCAACCTTGCTGAAGCGTTGCCTGTTGCGTGCTCTACCCTTTATTAAAACTGATAAAAAGATAGGTGTCTGCTTTGTTATTTTAGGATGATTGATGATGGGGTTTTTTAAATTTAAATAATGGATTAATTATAATGAGACTGGTGACTGGACCTTCATCTGGGTATTTCTAAGGTCCTTTGTCTTTGCGCAGTTACTTTTAGAGATGAAAAATACAGCAGTGCAACAATCAATACATTTATTTTAGGCGCCATTACCTGCTGGTAAAGCAAAACTTGTGTCACAGTTCATTAATTACCAACTTATAATTAGAGCTCAAACAAAGGCTCATGTGTACACATAATGACAAACATTCATTCAGTCGGTGCTGCAGCTGCACATTAAAATTGCATTTCCTGTGGAGCCTGACGTCACAGAAGGACTTCCACAGCAAATTAGTCATTCAAACAACCATGTCGAAAACTGTCACTCTTTCAAAGAACAGCCAGATGGTGAATATCTGAGCTGACGGCCAGGAAGTGATTTCTTCTTTCTTTCACTAAAACATGACTCAAACAAGGACAAACCATGAACCACGGAACAAAACAAAAATCATGTTTGGACTACAATGACATAGATTGCTGCTGTTAAAATAAATGAGAGAATACTGATCTGAATTATGAGATTACAATGACAACACCTACAGACGGAAGTAAGGAGAAGGCCGTGGCTTTGACCGCCGTGGTTCACCATTAATAGAGGTATGCAATCAAAAAAAAGGTCATTCCATTGTGTCCTGGCGATGCAGGGGCTCTTTGAAGGGAGCAATTATCGCATTCACTGCTGCCAGGGCCCTGACTTATATGTCTTCAGAGAGTGCACTGTACACATAGTCCATTCTGCTTTTGCCCTATTTACCATCATTCGGTCTTCACATGCTGTTCTGAGCTCTTGTTACGAATGATGCGGCTTTCAGTACAAAGACCTAATTACAGTAATGGCAAGGGATAAACAGATAAACAAGCAAGCAGATGAACTGCAGGCCATGACGGCAGTTTGATAATATGTAAACCTCCCACGCCGCTTGCATAAAATCCATCCCAACCAGCCAGTTAGCAAGTCGGGGGGACCAGCCAAGGGCTACACCAAAGCGTATTACAAATACGCATTAATATGATACAGTTCTGTGTAATTATTCAGGAGATGTCCGGTGGTCTCATAAAACATTCCATTAAAATCAAATCAAATTCCTTTTTAAATGTATTTTTGAATTAGAACATGAACATGTTGGAACATACGCATGGGTGTGTGTGTGAGGTGTGAATATATTCAAGGCATGTGCAGTAGCTCCAGGCAAGATAGCAGAATAGGGAATGGATGACTAATGAGAACTTGTTTTACCACCGTTGCCTCGACTCTCTGGATGTAGTGCCTAATCGTGACCGCGCATCGGGTCCGTCGTTTAACCGTAGAACCCATCTTCGCAATGAAGGGCCTTATGCAGGTGCCTGAGAATGGATGGTGGAGATCTAGGAATCTGTTGTTGTCCTTGATGCTGCATAGTCCGGGATTATTGATCCAAGGAAAAGCACTCAATCATGACTGTGTGCCTTCTGTGGAGCCAGCAAAAAATCTCTCGCCTGAAAATGAGTCCCAAGGTGCAGCCGCCGTTGGGTTTTCCAGCACAAACAGACACACAAATTACCTGTAAGAACGTGTATATGTGTGCATGGACATATGCACCGAGGGCATTTTCACTTAATCTCAATTAGTGGAGACTGAAGTCAAGTCAAATGTGAGCGGTAAGCATATGTAAAAGAAGTGAAGATGCTGCAGCAAATAGAATGAACATGGGCTTTCTTATGGATAATTGAAAAAGGATCTCTCTTACTCCTGAACATCTATAGGAGATAAATGTATGGATAACAATAATTTGAATAATGGTTTGCTCAGACATGTATTTCTGGGCTTTATACTTAAGGAAGAATCTGATTTAGCAATACAAAGACAGTACAAAAAACAGTTTGAAATGTTTTTTTTTTAACCTGAGTCGCAATCGCAAAGGTGGGAATACATTGTCTGGTGTGATTACTTTTACTGATGGGTAATTGTGTGTGTGCAACCGAGTTAAAAAATGTCTGAGTCAAAGTGGTGAGTCTCAAGTGTAAAACAAAAAGAGAGAAGAAAATAAGACAATAGTGAGAGGAGAGAGGCAGTGAAATAAAATATTGAATTGCACAAAAGTACAAAGAGGGATTCAGATCTGCAGAACTTGAATAATCGACACCAGGTTAACGTTGCAGGAGCAGCGCGGATATTAACGATTCAGCAACTGAACCTGAACTTCTGCTGCACCTAATGGAGTGTAGGTGAGATGAGAGGCAAGGGAGTGAGAAAGGGGCCTGACCTGTTTGGGCTGACGGATGATATCAGTAAGGACAGGCTCCTTTGCGATTTGTCCAACTGAGTGCACTGAATGAACTTTTTTGTAGTGATTTTTCTTTCCAGGACATAATGAAACCGGCTCTCTAAATTGTTGTTCATTTTGACTAGTTCTCCAAAAAGAGAGTGTGTAGAAGACCCTGTTACAAAACCAATTGCACATAAATGTCAGACAGTATAAATATAGATGTCTGAAAAAAAAAAAAAATAGATAAAAAAATTGATTTCATTAACCTTGTCAGGTTTAAAAGCATCTTTGACTCTGCACCAGATGTCCGTAACTTTGCTGTGTTCAGCCTCAGGTGCTTGAAACAAAGGTAGCCAGCTAAGCTACAGAAACATGAAGAACAGTTGCCTCGGCCATCTACGAGGGAGTTAAACTGGGAATGGGAATTGTATGGGAATATCTGGGACAACAGTGACAGACCTTTATTTTCTGTCATGTGAGTTTAACATTGCTACATCTGAACTTATTCAATTGAAAAGTGTTTTCCCATTCCCATTTCCCAGCATTAAGCACATGAGGCAAAAACCACCTCAAGGGAGAGTTAAAAGCTGAGAAAGATTTTTGACATTACTTAGTTCCCATCATCGTATTGTAATTTTTAAGTTGTAATGTAAAAACCGTCTGAGTCCAAAGGTACCGCCAAAGCTGTGGGGGGCAGCATAACCCGAACACTATACTCGCTACTTGCTACATTGCTGTAGCAACTAGCCGCTTTCAGCTAATTAGCTCAGTCAGCCTTGGAGCCAGTGGCTCTATTACTGAGTCTGTCTGCACCACAACCTCTGATGGACATACAGTACAGAGTTGATTTACGGTAGATCTGACAAGGGATGTGACGTCAGGGATGAGAAGACATGGCATTCGAGGACAGAAAGAGGGACAGTCGGGCATCTTTAGTGGGTGAATACAACAGTAGAGCTGGAAAGTTTTCTCATGTAACTGTGTGAAATGAGGATTGACTAAACAAAAGGAATGAATTCGGAGAGACAAACCAAGACTGTGTTGGTGAGTTGTGTTTTGTTTCTGTCGAGTTTGAATGAAGCTTGTCTACAATGACTTGTTGAGCAATTAAGCTTGTCTTAGAAACTTGAATTCAGGTGTGCAGTATTTTCTGTTAATTAAAGGAATATAGGTGTAACAATACCTCCTTTCTTGATAATTCTTTCTTGGGTTTATCATCACCCAGCTAGACCAACAGCAGCTGGGCAGTACAAAGTGGTATCGGGAGCCAGGAGACGGACCGGGCTTAAGTGGGTTTGCGTGCTAACTTCAGTAGACATCATAGACGTCTTTGACATTACATCAACACCGTTGTTTCTGTGTTCTCTCTGTTGAAAATGTTAATTAAGTTTTTGAATATTTTAAACAAAAATTCTGGCTATATATCAAAAATTGCTTGCTTAAAATGTGCATAAAAACACATTAATGGGAGCACAACTACTGACTCTGTGACCATTGGCACATTTTTGATTCACCATATTCAACAGCTGGAGTGAGTCAGTGGAGTGCAATATGAACTGTATTCGGCAATGTTTGCTCATACAGGTGAACATATGGAGAGATCCCTTTCATCAGACCTGAATTAATTACCTTGATGGACTGACATGAGTGGAATGTTGATAATACAAGTAACAAATATTCAAAGCCGTGTCCTTCACAGCCACCAAGCAAAAGGTGAATAATTCAGAGGAAATTTTTAAGAGCACCATGACAAAAATATGCATGAATGTTGAATCTTAAGCAGCACATCCAGGAGTCAAACCAAGCAGTTGTTTGCTGACTCTAGAGCAAAAATAAGTCTACAAACCATCAATCATACTCGTGAGCAAGACCTTGAGATACTTAAAGTCCTCATGTGGGGCAACAACTCAATCCCAGCTCGCGACAAGCAACCTTTTCCTGGCGAAGATCTGCAGGCTTAGATTTGACAAAGTCCACGACAATCAACCAAAACCAAAAAAGGAACCTGAGACTACATCCGACTTTGTACCAGGAATATGGATCTGACTCCAAACTGTGGCTAGACAAGAACAGAATAATAAAAAACAGAGTTATTTAGACTGTAGTCTGAGAACAAACAAACAACCACTGCCACAAAGTTCCAGAGCTGAGGTGACTTCTTTAAATTGCTTCTTTTGTCCAATCAACAGACCTGAACCCGATGATACTGGATGAACAATGGAAAGGAGGGAAAAGCAGCAAATCCTCACATCTGAGGAGCTGCAACCTGAGGATGTGTGGCAATCTTGTTCGACAAATGACTTCAACAATTAATTAACTCATCAAAATTGTTGTCCATTCCCTGTCTTTCGACTAACTATTTGATTCATCACCTAATCCCTTTAAGCACTAATTGAATTCGATGAACGCTAATCGTTTCAACATTAGTTGAATGCCCTCTTCCATACTCTTCATTCCCCCCTTTCCTCTTTCTTCTTTTTATTTCGTTTGCAAACACTGTGGGACGCAATCAGGGACAACTGCCATTGTCACTCTCATCACTTGCACGTAAGCCCTTGTCCGACCCCAAGGACGAGTGCACTCAATAACTGTCCCTGTCCAGACGCGGTAAGCCTGTGCCACAATCCCTTAAACCCCTGAACTCTGACATGCTTCAATGAGGTACATGAATCCTCCTCCTTTGGGAGATTAAATTGAAACTCTTTCCGGCTAAACTCCTGATTAATTGGAATTTTTTTTTAACTCGGCTAATCTGCACTGTTGTGTATTGTCCTCAAGCAGTGGTAAGTGATAACATCAGGCCATACTGATGAGACGTGACAATGCTCCAGATCAGGATTTCTAGACAGAGAAATGATATGGAGACAATGGCCTCGGATGCGTCTCTCAAGCAGCTGCTCTCACTGATGAGGTTTTTTTTTGCGTCACCTTCATCCCTCACATTAAAAACTAATCAGAGAAGTGAAAATGCAATTTTTGCCACCGCTATGCACAAAGTTTCAGACCCCTTCTTGCTGCTTATTTCATTTCAGCCACTACTTTTATTTATTTATGTATTCAAGATAAATGTGTCAACTCAGTTTCTCTTTGCGAGGCGATTATCTGTCATTTCCTTCTTATCTGCCGCCTGTGTCCTACATACGGTTCTGTATTTACCCTTCAAAATTTCTTTATTTTGTGTTGAGTTTTAGATATGAAATTGTAAGCATGGCAGGCCCAGACAGCCTTTTTCAAATAGATTTATGGAGGACGTTTATCAATTGTTTTGGATGCTAACTTTGTCACATACAATCTCCAACATTAATCAACGTTATGACAGCGTGGCACCCGTTAGGAATACGTGCTACGTTCTCATGTAGCAGTGATCTATCTATCTATCTATCTATCTATCTATCTATCTATCTATCTGGGATCTCAGTTGCTATAGTTGACTTGTTTACTCAGACTGCACAGTATTGTAATCCCCAAGGTGGGTGGAGATGCTGGAATCAAAGTGCCCTATGAAGTGAGAACTCGAAATAAAAAAGGAAAAAAATCTCTTGAGTCTGTGTGTTTTTTGAGTGTTTTTTGTATATGTGGAGTCAGTCAGTCATGATCTTCTACAGTGAGCAGTGCAGTCACATACTGTGCTGTACATTGGTTCCACTTTATGGGTTTTCCAGAAGAGTAATTGAACCTCTGGCACAGCTGACCTTTACCGTCAATACTGACTTTATATGTTCTCTTTATACTGAATGGGGTCTTCCATTGTTCTTTTTAAAGGCTTAGAACTTGACATTCAAATTCATATTTACAGTTATGTTATCAGTGTCAGCATTATGGCTAAATATAGCCCAAATCACCATAACGTAGTGCTAACAACAGCTGGTAGACATCCAGGGCTTGATTTGCAGCCGCACATAACACGTTTGAAGATATACACTGATCAGACAAGACATTACAAGACAACAGGTGAACTGAATAACATTCATCATCTTGTCAAAATGCAATGTTCTCCTTGGCTCCTAGCAGTCATATTGATGCCAGTTGACATGCACCACCCATCCAAAAACCATTGCAGACCAAGTACACTCCCTCATGTCAACATCACTTCCCAATAGCAGGAAACCCCACAGCAGGACAATGTGCCCTGCACCACTGCAAAAACTACTCAGGAATGGCCAGAGGAACATGAGAAAGAACTCAAGTTATTGACCTGAACCTCTAAATTCTCTAGATTCCAATCGAATCAACACATTTTCACACCAAAGCGCGTAATAGGTGCCAATAATACATGCTTGTATGAAGATGCCGTACCAGCAGTAGGGAATTTTGATGGGAGTAACAGACAACAACATTTAAAGAGCCACAAAGTCCATCTCGGAGTCACCTGCTGTGCAGTTCAGGGATAGTCGGGTAGTTTATTCAAAGAACTTTAACCAAGGCTCAAGTGCCATTTGAGGCAAACGGTCAGTGGTGACTGTTGAGGTAGTTCTTCTTTTTTAACAAAGAAGTGTTTGGTGCCTTTATTTTGTAGCACTTTTGTTATGAGTAACATGACCGCAGTAGAAAGACCATGTTGTTTTCATGGATAGGGGAGGCCAAACATGACAATGTCATGGATTTATTGCATGGTTTGGTTGAATAACAGGTTGCTGTGGGACGAGCCAGAACAACTCAGATCCATGGAGCCCCTCCTGTGGATTGGATTTGGCTCTACCTCATTGAGGCTTGGGCACAGGACCTCTGGGGCTGTCCTGTGGTTTCTGGCACCCAGGCATTGACGGCAGATCCTTTGAGTCCTGTGGCTTGCAAGGCGGGGCCACCCTTGATTGGATTTATTCCGGCGTATCCCACTGATACTTGATCGGATTGGGATCTGGGGAATTGGGAGGCCAGCTCGACACTTTGAGCTCTGTGTCGTGTTCCTGAGGCCATCTACAGTTTTGTTGTGTCCCAGGGCGAATTGTCCTGCTGGTGGGACCACTGCCATTAGGGAGTGCTGTTGCCATGAGGGGGTGTTCTTGGTCTCCAACAGGGTTTGGGTGGTTGGTTCTTGTCAAGTGGCTTCCACGTTAATGCCAGGACCCATAGTTTGCCAGCAGAACATTACATTGTAAGGAGATGATCAGTGTTATTCACTTCACCTGTTAGTTCTTTTAATGCTGTGGCTGATTAGTGCATCGTGAAACACATCTTTGATAAACCATATCTACTCAACAGAGATGTCTCCTTGCCTGTTGGTCTAAATGCTAGTCTTGCGTAAACTAAAGCTGTTTTTTCTTTAGTCTGTGGCCAGACAGGTACATACGGTCACCAAACTAATCTTAGTAAAAGTGTTATAAATGAGATAGGAAATCATTGAACATACATTTGAGACAAATGCAATGTATACACTTGATTCTATTTCCTTATGTTATATACTGGAGCTGACTTACCAAAGTGACCCAGCAAAAATGTTTTCACCTCCCAACGTTATAAAACCTAAAGTTTTCCCAACTACCGTTAGAGAGCACCTTTCCTTCATGGTTCACTGCCCCCAGTATTGGTCCTCAAGTGTCATTTAGCCCCAACTGGGAATGAAGCTCAGATCACAGACTGATTCCTCAGAGAGCTTTGCTGGGTGTGATATTTGGCTTCAGTATCTGACCTCTTATCTGAACCTCTTTAATGCTCTTTGTGTATGTCTCTGAGAAAAGATATCTTTCATCCCTGTTTTGCATAAAAATCCTATTAATTTCTCCAGCCTGTTATCGCTGGATACGTTTTGGAGGCATGAGATCCGAGGCCAGTTCATCACATACCGAGCATATATTTGTAAAATCTGTCTGTGGGCCAAATTGTTTTGGAAAGAGACTGGAATCTGACTCGTGATTTGACTTAGAGACAAAACCTTTTTTTTATTATTCAAATGTTAGAATTTGTATGCATTCATTAAGCACATATTTAAATATTTTGATAGATTACCCTCTCTCATGTTCATTTGTTACCGGATAAATCTGCTGCTATACATGAAACCTGCATATCATGTCTGGGAATACAACTGGGTTGTAGTGACATGTTCAAACTGTACACAATTGTCAATATTTTGATGGGACACAACACAATAACACGTAAAAAAAAAGAAAGAAAAGGAAAATCATCCTGGCAGCTCTACATGTGGTATAACAACTCCTCTCGACTAAACTAAAAGAAGAATACTATATTTGCCGACAGTAAAGCAGTAACTTTGGAAGCCCTGTGAGGCATTTACAAAGGTGTCAGTGTCAAGGAAGCATCAATGCTGAGAAGCCCCCAAGCTACTCTATATCAGGGAGAAGTCGTTATCACAAGTTCTCACTTCACCTTTGGAATTAAATAAAGTGCAAGTCCCATAGCAGCAGGGCCTCCTTGCCTTACATTCAACTTTTAGAATGTGTTATTTTTAGAAGACAATATAAAATGCCATGAGAAAAGCAGTTAATACATCAACTGTAAAGTTAGAAAGTAGGCAGTGCTGTTTCTTCTGGTTAATGATGATATGATATCATACATATATATA